>JAXIVH010000004.1:3566097-3593597 GCA_036785325.1 Urophycis tenuis
AGCACACCATCAGTTGAGTTTTGAAAAGAGGTCAGTGTAAAGTTAAACTTTCATAAAAAAAAATTAATAGGCCTTACATGTCAAAAAATGATAAACTACAAAAAAAAAATTAAATATACTTAATACGACTTAAATATGCCAAATACTATCTATTGTCCACTATTCTAATCTTTTCTGGTCTAAAAAGTGTTTCTCTGTTATACACTCAACTGTCAACTGTTCAACTATCTTTACCAAACCACACCTATGATTGTCTACTTTACTACTCTAACAAAATCTTACATCACAAAGAGGATAGCTTGTTATTTATAACTTGTTCAAAAGTTAAATGTGTTATCATTATATGGCTGATACACAAGCCTCTTATAAGACAGGCGGGAAGCAAATTCAAATAATACATATTATTTGTCCTGTCCCAGCATAAGAGAATATCTTTGGCTATACAGCAAGTGTAAACACATTTATTCAACCAACCTCCAAGGAACAAACAATGTAGTGCTTGTCAGGTTTATCATTGGGGAAATTGTACAACTGTACAAAGCAAGAAAAAAAACAAGTAATATTAAGCAAACACTACCATAAAAAATAAACAAAACTATAACACCAAAGTGTACTACAGTGCAAAGCATTTAAGGGCTATCGTTGCCATGACTAACAGGTAAATATGTAAGTGTGATTGTTGAGGTAAACATAACGGTCTAAATAGTATTTGTACAGTTGTAATGTGTCAATATGGTGAAAAAAGTGTACGCCACGAGCTATGCAGCTTTTCAAATAACAGAAGAGAAGATAAGCCCTCTCCCATCGCTACCTGCACATTTGCAGCATCCGCCCCCATGAGATGGGAATGCCCGGGAACGATGTTACCCCCACCATTCAGCATGTTATCGCGTAAACATACTCCATTGGATGTTATCTAAACATGCCAAGTGATTTTGCAGAAATCTGTTCTATTTCAGACAGCGCCACATGGACAAGGATATGCGTGTGTGTGTGTGTGTGTGTGTCTGTGTGCGTGTAAGTGTGTGTGGTCACACATGTACACGTATATGTGTGTGTGTGCGTGCATGCATGTGTCCTTACACCGAGTTGCCATCTGATAAGGCACCGTTTGGTAAACTGGTAAAGTACCATATGATCATAGTTTACTGATCCATTTGCTCGCTATAGCCTACCTAACTGTCAACTCACTATAGCTTCATAAACCAAATATGCATTGAGTGAGTTTCTTAGATTTAAATTAAATATCATTCTGTCAACAACTGTAAAACTATAACTTGTCTGGCACCCATTCTCCTATTAATACGTTTATTGGCATGAACATATTTTTGTAAACACTGTTTACACAAGCTGTCTTGTTCTGTCCCCCTCTATCACTCCCTCTCATGCCGAGTGAGGTACAGAAACACTGAGGCACTCTGAGAGGAGAAACACTTTGTTTGTCTGATATAGTAGAGCCTTAAGGATGTGTGGCCGTACCTCTCCACCATCTGACAGACAGGCGGACAGAAAGAGGGCTTTGGCCGGTTATTGAATTCAAACAGGCCGAGAGAGGGATGCAGGACACATTCCTGTAGTCTACTTCCAGCTCCGCCTCGCATTTGTCTCAGGAGACGTTTCCCTTTCACTGGCTTTTATAATCAAGCTCCTCGTCTTGTCTCTCTCTCTCTCTCTCTCTCTCTCTCTCTCTCTCTCTCTCTCTCTCTCTCTCTCTCTCTCTCTCTCTCTCTCTCTCTCTCCAGCCCTGTCAAGATTTCCCTGCGGCGAGTGAACACCATTATCCCCCTTAATGAATGTACGACCCCCCCCCCCCCCACACACACACACACACACATGCACCCCCACAATCTATTGGGGTGGTGGGGGTGTGGGCTGGAGATCGACACATCTTGTAACACCGAGGTGATGGAAAATGTCACTTGTCGCTTTTGTTGTTTGGTTTTATCTGGGGCCGTTATGGCGTCCGCTGCCACTGTCGAAGCTGATGCACGGAATGGAGGCTGGAGAGGAGCGGCTTATTGGGCCCCTTTAAAAGTTTGGCTTTGAAAGTCTTTCCTTGCATACAGACGACGCAGTTGGGGATTTTTTTTTTTTTAAATGGTCAGGTGTTCCAAGCTCAACTTGACCGCTTGAGAAGTTTTGAAATTTGTGTTGGATCGAAGCTCCATTGCGCCGCGGTCACAAGCTTTCTTCTGCAAATACCCACACATGGCTGGTTCGCTGACTCCAATCACAGTGTGCTGCTTATTGTGGGAATTCCACGAAACACCCACACAAGCAGAAAGCATTGTAGGACACAAACATCAGCGGCATTTAAAGGCAAAGTCATAACATTTTGAGTGTCTGGCCAATCAGAGACGTTGGCAGTCTGTCACGTTTGTAATGTGCGCTGGCCTCATATGTAAGAAACGTTTGGTGATGCAGTCAAGAGAATCCACCACAGAAACGCTGTGGTATCCTCGGCCCTCAAGGCCGTCCGGTGGCCTTCTTGTGGAGCATACAGGAATTAAAGCAGTGGGCAACACGGAGCTCAAGGAAAACATCTGGAGGATGAGAGCCCGCCAGCTATGCTGCACATCGTGCCCCTTGCAATGTTTTTGCGAGGTGGTAGGCATTTTTTTGAATTTTGAGCTTCAACAACACACATGTTGGAAAAAAACTTCTTTTTTTTTATTGTAATTTTTAAATCATCATAATTTAATCCCTAATCCCCAAAGTATTGTTCGGGATATCAATATCTTATGTTGCACTGTGATATAATGTATAGCTCAAAGCAAGCACCACTGTTGCTAGAACTAGAGTTCACTAGCGTGCCATTCGTGTTGTTGATGACTGCTGGAGGCTTCGCAGGCTGCTCACCACCTTCGTGTCAGATTATTTTTCTAATGTAAACACCTCATTAGAAAAGATTGCATTAAGCATTAAGTGGACTATTATCTTACTTGACACTTGAGCAGCACGTGGTGTCTTCAGCCTACTTTCCTTCTTTATATATATATATATATATATATATATATATGTGATTGGACTGCTTTTGAGTTCATACTTCTCTTTCTGCTGTGTTTGTTTCGACCATCACATGTTTGAGGTCAATGGAAAATATTTCCTTTATTCCCAATCTCCCATCTTCCTCTTCCACTTCCCTCCTACCTCCTTTCCTTCCCTCCAGCAAAAAGTGCTGATACAATGCACCAATCAGTAACAAAACAAATCAATGGCCAGACCGATAACCATTACTCCAAATTAAGGGCGCTCCTTTGAGGGGAAAGCGGTGGACACCTTCATAAAGGCAGCTTTCATTAGTGTGTATCGACCACACCGCCCCTCTCACGTCCACCCAGAGCAGTCTGGACTACACACACAGCAGGGAGTTAGGCATAGAGGGAGCAAGAGAGAGACAGAGAGAGAGAGAGAGAGAGACAGACAGACAGACAGACAGACAGACAGACAGACATAAACAATGACTGCTACAGCAAGAAAAGCCTCAAAATGGTTCCCAGTGTATACATCTTAGCTGCTGATAAATCCTTCCTTTCGCAGCTGCCGTGAATTAATCCCCCTTTAATAGACGGGGATGAGCGCCGTGTGTGTATGGCGGAGAGATCCTGTTCGACTGTGCATGTTTGCGTTTGTGTGTTTTTGTATCTCTTTCTGTGCACGTTTTGCTTTTTTTTTTTTTTTTTGGTGGGGATTTGGAGATCCGCCTAAAATGGAGGCTTCCTTGTCCTCCCCCACTCCCTCTCGCTCCCTCCGTCTCTCTCTCTCTCTCTCTCTCTCTCTCTCTCTCTCTCTCTCTCTCTCTCTCTCTCTCTCTCTCTCTCTCTCTCTCTCTCTCTCTCTCTCCTCTCTGTATCTCCTGGAGGTAGAGAAATGGTGCATCGATGTGGGTCACATGTAAATCAGCAAACCGGGGCCCATGCATGCTCTGTCTCTCTACCCAACCCCCCCCCCCCCCCCTTGTGGGGTACGCTAGCTGCAACACCATGCATCATCTCAGAGGGCTTATTGTAAGGCAGCCGCTGCACGCTGTTGGTTTATAGATCACTTATGTAAGCACGCCGTGGTGCTGCGAGACCACCGCCGCCGTTCCGGGCGCGACCAACAGATGGCAGTACGGCACTGGAAGATCGGGGTGGGCCGTAACTATTGGTCAGCGTTGCGCAGTCTTGTTTCGTTCAATGAAAGGAGACAAACCCAGCAAGGGGCGTGCAGACTCCCCCAGAAGCTGGAGACACCCACAGGGAGATCAAGAACACAGAACACACAGGCCATGTGTATATATATATATGAAGGGATCACAGTTCAGGAATAATCCTGAATACATGTCATTATATTACAGTGATGTACATCCACCCACTATATACTGGGGGAACAGTTAGCAGCAAATTGACAATGCATTTCAGTAAATTCGACCGGAAATTAAAAGCAATTAGTAGAAAAGGAAATATATAAGCCCATATGAGACCAGCTGTTGTGTTAGCACTAAAACATGTCCACCAATAGGAAGACATAAAGGAACGTGGCAGCATGCCAAGAGTCACAAGCGCTAACATAAACACAGCTGTGACGATGGACAGCTGTAGGCTCAGCAGATCGGCAGAGGTTGGCCTTAGTAGGTCAGCGATAGGTCAGTGAAGGGTCAGATGGATCACCGCAGTGTTCGTCACAGTAGTAGCAATGCATTAGAGGCAAATCTGAACAAGAGTGATGGCCAGGGCTGTGGGGGCACGCGTGCGCCCCTATATGGGCCAGTCGGTGACTGTGATGGAAGCGGTGGGCTCTGATGGGCGGTCATGGTTCAGATTCGCTTCCAATCAAATGTGCGTGAGGTGACCTGGACAGCCAGTCGCCTTGGCCTTGGCGGTGCAGCCAGCATGCAGTGATGATGTCACAACCAGGGGTGATTTAAACATAGTCATAGAGAGGGAGAGATGAGATAGAGCGTGGTGGATTCTGTGTGCTTGAGATGACCTAGCTAACACTGCGCTCCAGGAAGTGCAAGGGTACGGAGGTTATCCCTAGCTGTAGAGACAGACAAGGTTGGCGACAACATTAACTTGTTATCGTATTCTATAGTGAAGTAAAGTTTGCCCCAACGGAGGGGAAGAGAGACCAGTGGTGTAGTTTGGTCACATTTCACTACTCTTCTTGCGGCGCTATAGAAGTAGCTGCTTGCACAAGTTGTACAGTTTTATTCATTGCAGTGATATTTCCAGATTTCAGTGTCTGATAAAATATATATTGTTTATATTTTGATCAATAGTGAGAACAGGGTTGAAAACCATATTTTAATGAGCTCTGAAAAATAAAGCTTTGTGTCTTTAGATAAAGACATGTTGGGCTGACAAAAAAACATATTTAGGTGTAGGTCATTTAGGGACTTAGATACAAGATAGATACAAAATAGCATAGGGATTCCATGCTTAATTGTGTGACTTTAGGAGTGTGTGAATATAGATTCCAAAGCTAATGTGGACATTGACTGACCACTTGCAGAATGTCACATTTCATATATTTCATTGATTTAATATCCAGTTTGCATGTTTTGTGCAAAAGTTTGAATCATGTTTAAATCATTTGCACACGCGTTTAAATCCTCATCCAAATTGTGAACTAGGTCTGCATTGTCAACCAAGAGACCAATTACTAGTTAAGGTGTTTTTTTGTGTTAAATGCCCTGAAGCCTCACAACAAGATTTGAGGACAATATTAGCCAAGTTCAATTATGAAAATGTGGTCATCTACAATCCATTCAAAAGATACTTTGGAAAGAACGGAAGGAACTGTCCTATAATTGTTGTGAAATTGCCATTTTATTTTGTGTTGCAAAATAACCCTGCAGCGTAACAAAGCAGAAGGTGGCGTGCAGAGGAGACTTATTTAGATTCATAAATTCACCAATGTTGACTTAGAGAATAAAGGGGGGGAAAAACTCTCAAAAGACTTTCATTAGAAAAGAGTCAAGCATGCTCAAAGTGTGTAAAAACACAACTGACCCTGACTCATATCGTTGGCCTTTTTCTGTTCTGTTTGTTTTTAAAGAGTAAATGCAAGCAGCCAAATCCATAGTCATAAGCAGGTTATTGCTGAAATCATGAGTCCATTTGTCTTCCTGACTGAGCCTATCTGGTTAGTGGGTTGTTTCTCGGCTCACTGCCCTAGCCGTTGTGTGTGTGTTAATATAGCAGCAAACTGTTTACTTGCCTACCGCTCGGACACCATCTGTCTACTTCTACCGCGATGTAGGCCTAGATTTGGAAACAGTAGGTGCTCCCTGCAAGTCTGTTGTATTAAGGATGGAATCAGGGACCTATGTCTCCAGAGCCATACTTGGCTCTTTCAGTGATCTCATACGGCTGCTCAACAATGCTGAATGTAGATTGTATTACAAAAATTAAATTTATTTTCAAACAGATTAGTGTATAAATGTCTTTCTGGGAAACAAAGCTAAATTGTTCATTGGACAAAGTCACAACACAAGGTTAATTTCCAGGTCAAATTCAACAACATTTAGTTAACATAGTAGCATAATCAACACTGAAAGTAGATCATGAAATGTCAGAAAACGGAATATGACAAGTTATAATTATTTCCAGCCTAGTGGTTATGTTTAATTTTCAATTAATGAATATCTTCCCTACACAGGTTGAACGATAATGATGTAAATTCTAATTTTGTCCCTCAAATTTCAAGTAATTTCATTTTGTATAGCCCTACCAACTGAAACGGTTCCTGACCCCTGCATTAAGGAGTGCATGAAGCAGCCCCATCAAAGTGAATTCATGTTGCTTAACAAAAGCCTATGATGATAGCAATTATTGTATTGTCCTGACAATAAGCAAAATGCTATTTTCATCATGTCATGACATGAAGTCTTTCAGCGACATCCAGGACTAGGCTAGATCATAGCTCACATGGGGATGATTCAGACGTCATTTCCAGGATGACCTAAACAACCGGTTCTACTAGTCAGTTAGAGTCATTAAAAGGTTGTCTAGAGGACGTCCTGGTGAGGAAATCATCCCTGTATCAGTTGTGATCTGGCCTATTCCTGGACATCAATTTATACATTACATTAAATCCAGAACGAGACTGAGTTGGAAAAAGCACGCTATACATTTTTAATTTTGCAATAACTAACATTGTTTGAAAATAGGGCAATAAATATGTGATCACAAACAAAGACATATTCTGTTCTAACTAAGCAATTTTGCAGTACATCAGTAGACTTAGTGTAGTTAATAAAACCACACAAACTTGAACAATGAACATGAATTAAACTTGAACAATGTACACATCAAACAATACAATCCACAGTGGGAACACTTGAAGACATGGGGGGCAGGGCAGTCAATGGCGTGTGTGTGTGTAGGATCAGCCCACATGGACAGGAGACACAGGGGTGGGATATCATAAGCTGCACTGCTGGCTGCACTCCTCTTATTATAGCCCCCACCACCTTTCGTGGTCAGCTGCTAATCTGTCCCATCGTTTCATGGCTTCTGTAATTGAAAATAATGAAGTCGTTCTACAAGTTATTAGCTATGTCAAAGCAGCGTGACTAGCGGTAATGTTAGCTAGCAAAAAGTACACACCATTCTTCCACCTCGTTCTTAGTGGACCCGGCTAAAAGTTAACACTATAACCGTACACACTGTATCGAGTGAGCTGTTCCACACAGTCCCACACAGAGGGAGGCAAAGTGGGTACTTTCAATGATGTGGAGCTGGCAGTGTGATGTGCTTGCCAGCAGTAACTTGCTCACTGTTAGCATTTGATTGACGTCATGTCATCTATAAGTTACTTTAAATAAAGTGTGTAGGCTTCCTTGCCAGTTGAGGTTTTGCATGATTCAAACATTAATAGGGCACCTGAAAGTGCTCTGATGCTTCACCATGTGTCTGAGTGCCGTTTCTGCCGGCTGGATAATGTTCTGTACATGACGGCAGGACCCGCCCATTTGTTTTTTTCAAAACTCACCAAAAGCCTTAGATATGATAACTGGTAATTTAACCTTGATGTCAGTGGCAATGTATTTTTCTCTAGGATTGTGTTGAAATAGGGGTATATTCTGTGCCTGATCTGACTAGTTATCATATGACTTGATCTGGGTTTAGCAGACGCTTTTGTCCAAAGCGACTTACAATCAGTACATTTGTCATACATTTGTGGGGTTCAGTGTCTTCCTCAAGGACACTTTGACATGTGGACAGTTGGAGGTGGGGATCGAACGACCCACTGTATCGACTGAGCTACTGCCGCCCCCATGTACACAACTCAAACAATAGAGTTATGTGGAAAGAATGTGTAGTACATTTTACAGTATTTTATTAGTAAGATAATGGGTCAATTTACATGTTGTGGCACGCAAAAGTAAACAATAAGTCAACAATGATTAATAATATATGACTTACCATATACAATATATATACTGTCATATTCTGCAACATTGTGTCTATGAAGAGAATAAATTCAGTTCTAATTGTTACTGAGCTCTAAAAATAATACCATATTTAGCACATTCCCATTCTATTTTCACAGGTCTTAATGCATCAGCCACGGTCTACCTCATATCTTTGGTGCTACCAAGATAACAAATCAAACTAAATTCACAGAGGTGTAACCAGGGGAGACACTCTTTCCAAAACATGAGAGGAAATACCATCCCACTTTGCCAGCCCCGCCCTTCCCTATTCCAATTTTCCAAAAGAGCGGCCCAGCGGGGAAGTTTCAGGAGAAATCCCCACTTTACCATTTTGGAACTCCTCCTTTTCCCTGTTGTGTTGTCCTGTCAGATCATTTGGAATCCCAGTGGAAGTAGGAGGCCCCCTCTTTACATTTCATCTGTTTTACTAATGGAGCCCCTGCAGAATCAGTGCCATTCAGTGAACATCCATTCCTTAATAAGACAGAACCGCAAAATACCCCATGAGAAATGGCCTGTTTTGTGGAAGGTTACGATCCATCTGTGATTAACCATCAGACTAACCTCAGTAAGCTTACTTGAGATAGCTAAATGCTAAACCAATACCAATTCCTGGACGAAATTGGTGTGGCTTGGTTAATACAGAGGAACAGGAATATTTAGTGCTGGGGTCTTTCTGCCAACTCTATGCTAGCCTGCTCCTGCTTCCATCGTATTTCTTTGGTAACACTTTAGAATATTTGCAACTTTGAAGCATTAATAAAGTAAGTGAGACGATCCATGCCTGCTGTGAAGTGTGACAGATTGTGGTACTGGGTTTAAAGCTAGGGTAGACAATTTATTTTAGAAGCATTTCCGTCAGAAATCACTCATGTCAAAGATTGAACAATTTATTGCATGAAATGGTACTATACTTTTGTTTGGCAGTAGGTTTCTACCCTTTCATGGTGTTCCCTGCTGTAAGGATTTAAAGCATGCCATACATATATCAGATACAGAATACCAACAGCATAACAACATTTCACAACAGGCAGCACCAAAATGTCCCCATGGGTACATCAGATGTCTCGATCCAAAGTGTAGTGTACGTTACTCAAAATATAGAGCAGAACCAAAGCAGGGGGAGACTGTGGTGACAGTCAAAAGCTCAGTGCACTTAACTTAGGCTCTAAGTTAAGTGTATTGAGATGAATTTTGCCTTCCATCACCCAATCACACATTGACCGGCACGATTATAACCAGGAACCAGAGCCACGGTCCATTCTAAACCGAATTTTAAACAATGTAGAATAATTCTGACATGCAATACATCACATTTATGTGATGTACCTCATGTGTGGTATTTCTGGGCAGGATTCGGATCCCTCTAGAACAACGGTGCCCAATATGTTGATTGCCGTCGACCGGTCGATTGCAAAGGTAGTGTGGATAGATTGCATGGCATTAAAAAAATGCCATCCATCCGCAGTCTTGCATTTTCCACTTGATTGACGTACATGCCAGGCAGTCAGAGATCTAAGTTTTTCACACACGGGTCACTACGTAAGTGCAGGAAACCTACTGTGAAAACTTCAAATTTATTCATACAAAACAAAGGGTAAAAATTAATGGGGTAGCCAGACCAAGTAAGAAACTGAAAACTTACCACTTTCATCAGGACTTTTTTTTCACAATGTCATATTCAAAGTGCGTTTGTCTGATCTGCCAATCTACCATTGCTAAGGGAAATGTGGTTTAGCACTTTGTGATTGTTCATAAAGACTATGACACTGACTTCCCTCCAAAAAACGAGGTAAGAAAGAGGAAGGTGAAGGAACACATCACAGTTTTCTGGACAGCAGTAATTTTTCTCACACCTGATTTCAAAAGCATAGGCAGCCACCAAAGCATCCTTCCAGTTGAGTCACTCCATCATTAAGCACAGGAAATCCTTCCAATATAGAGAGATGGCAAAAGAGGCAGTTGTTGAAGCAGCTAACTTGTTGTTTCAGGACTTTGAAAACAAATCTGAAATATTTTTTTCAATCAAAGCTCCCCAGCTATCAAGAAGTAGAGTTACATGGCGTTGTGGAGTCATGGCCGACGATTTGACACAGCGGCTTTGGAAGAACATTGCAGAATGTGAGCGTTTCTCATTGCAATTGGATGAGTCTACAGATGTAAGTAATACAGGGCAGTGAGTTGTTATTTGGATGATGTTTACAGATATGACTGCAAAAGAGGAGCTGTTAACAATACTGCCCATGGGGATAGGTCATTTTTCAGTCTTTCAAAAACTTTCTTGGGAAAACTCAGCTCAGAATGTGTAAATTGGTGTCAATCAGCACAGACGCCGCACCTGCAATGGTTGGTTGCGTGAATGGATTTATTGCCAAGTACAGGGAGGATGATGCTTTCCCCAACTTACTTAATTAACACTGCATACACCAACAAGCATTATGCAGAACAATGCTAAACATGAAAGAGATACTGGGCATCGCAATGAAGACTGCCTGATCTATTTGAGCTAAAGCACACAGTTATTGAACTTACTCACGGGGAAAAGTACTTCCATGTGAGGAAATGTGTTACCTTCTTAAGGTAGCACATTTCCCCCATGGGGGATCAAATAAATATAAATAAATAAAGTCTTCTCTCTCTCTCTCTCTCTCTCTCTCTCTCTCTCTCTCTCCTATCGAATACATACTGTATATATAAAGTATACTCAGTATATATAAATAAATAATGCATAAATATATGTTTTGCATTTGTAATAAAGGTAGATAATTTTGTCTTGGTAATTTTAAAAGTAGCTTGCAAGCCGAAAAAGTGTAGGCACCCCTGCTCTAGAGTATCAGCACGCGCTCTGAAGTGTTCGTCAACAGCCCTCACAGATGTTCGTAAAGGCAAGACATACTGTGTCTCGTGAAATGATTCTACTCTTGTGAAAAGCTATGTGTACAGATGGAATGTCTGCTGATTTCTGGATTACCAGGGTGTGTGGTTAGATATCTTGTATTTCTATCTTGCATGTCTCAGTATAGGTCTGAGAATCCCCAAATATGGAACCCTAACTGGACATGCTATTTTTGCATGAAGATATGAACCTAGAACCTATGAACCGGCTACCTAAATTTAATCAGAAGTATTAGAACATTGACAGCAATTCCCATTGTTTTACTGATTTGGCATGTGATGGCCACAACCCATGTCCTCTGTTCAAATGTACTGTAACTTTGACAGAAATATCCAAGTTTACTGCTCAGTATTACTTATTTTGAAAAAGACTGTGATATCAATTGGTGTTGCACTAATACTATTGGCATGGAAAGAGAAAAAACAAATGCGCTGCACTTTTTATCAGTAATTCCTACAATGTTAAACACATCAATTATTACTACAGCATGATTGCTGGGTGACCATCTCCAGAGAAGATTGTGTTTTAAAGTTGCGCTTCTAGTTCTGGGAGTCAGAGACTCATGCATATAATGACTTGTGTGTGTGAAGGCCTGCAAAAGGCTAATTGTTAAGCCCAAGGTCCACAACAGACCAGTCTAGCCCGATGTTGAATCGCTGTGAGTACACAGCTGCCTTTGCTGAGAAGGATTTCTGATAGTCGTAAAACAATGTACCCTGATAAGAAATACAGCTAAATTAACAATAATGATCAAATATGATCAAATATGTATCCAGCTTGTTTCTCCTCTCGGGAAGCACATCCCTCAGCACCTCCAACAGTGAACTCTTCTATGTTCTGACTTTTTGGGATCACTATATTTTATCATTACTGCTACATCCCACATTCTGCCATCCTTCGGTTGCGGTGATGCTGAACATTCTAGCTGGATTTTTTGGAGACTGTTGAGCACCGGATCTTATTAAGTGGCCCTTGCTGGAGCCGGTCAGGATAGGATGCATGAATTCCCTGTAACTTAGCTTTTTCTAGGAGCAGTGGAGGCAGGCTGTCTTTTAGCCGGCAATTGTACCTGCTTTGGGGTACCAGCAGCAGAGCTCGCCTGCTCTGTAGAGTCCAGAAAGAAGCTTCCTGGTGGCTAACTCCCAGAGGAGAAGAAATACCACGACTGTATTGTGCATCCACGATCTTGTATATCGGGCCATTGCCACTGCTGTTTGCTGGCTATACAGCCACTACATTGTGGACATTGGGGGCACCCTCATCCCTCATCCTCATCGCCAGTTGGAAGTCAGTTGGATCTGGATCTGATAGTGCAAGATCAGCGATTGGGATATTCAGTGCAGACTGTATGTTTGCAATGGACGGCATTAAATTGACCACTTATCAGTGTATGTGCTGATGATGTGTGATTGGACCATCTGAACTGTCAGCTGATAGGCAAATGTGACTAGAATGTCCTGCAAGAAGTAGCCACGCTCATTCACGGTAATGTATATTGAAATTCGCTTTACAGGCCGACAGCAACCAATAAATCAAATTATCCAACATAAAAAGGAAAACGTATCCATGGCTGTTGCCGGCAACAATAAGCCCATCCAATCACTGCACTTGTGCCACATTAATGTATTTGATTTCTTACATGTGTCTCCCTTCCTGTCCGGCTAACTGTGTGCCTTCCACAAGGCTAGGCAGACCTATTGCTGAAGCCAACTAGTGTTTTTGAGGTCAGAAGTGAGTGGTGGGTTTCCTTAAGTTGGATACTTTCAACATGGCATCATAGCATATTCAATTTAGAGTGTTAAGAACTACAGATGTAAAAAAATTTAATGGTGGTGTGTTAATTGAACAGCTAAAAACATGTTATTTTTAACATTTTCCAAAACAATATAGTGGTGGGGGACATACTAAATTCAGGGGAAATGCTTCACTCTTAAAAGGCACTCATGCTGGTCCTCAAAAAACAAAGCACACTACACAAAGGACACACAACAGAAGGTGAGAATTCAAGGTGAGTTAATGTATCCATTAACACTCACTGCATGCAGTGTGTGGAGGGACCCCACTATTGTCCCCTACAACTGTGGAGGCCGCCTCTCACATCATAAAAGTAAGGTGATATAAAAACCACCACTTCCCCACTCCTGAATAGTAAAAGCTGAATCCATAAATGCTAAGACAGTGAGTACAAGTAAAAGGGCAAGTCAGTGGAAACGAAAACTAGACAAAACAGCAACTTGGTGGAACCTTGGCAGGAGCAGGAAACTTAAACCACTCTGAACAATACAAGAAACTAAAGTAAGCACCAACAGTAAAATACATGATTCACAAAATGCAAGCTACACTTGGGCTACACAAGCAATGATGGCTTGCAAAAGACTGGGCATGTTCTGCCCAGCTGCATCTATTGAACAGAAGTGGGCTACTGTATTGCCCAATCATGGTCTCTGGAGCCAATAAGAGAGTGTGGCCTCAATCAGGTTTCAACCTGCTACATAAGCATTTATAAATTACACTTGAAGGCTGGATTGATCGATTCAGGTATTAAGAAAGAATTAGTTAAGTCATTTGTGTGAGCTCATCTCAAGTGAGGACTACCTTTGCCTTAATCGTTCATACATTGCTTAAAAAGCAATTAATTAACCCCTGTCAGGTGAACTAAAGGACACAAACACACAGATAATACTGCAAGGGATTACATTCCAAATGGAAAGTTGCAAAGAGCTAACAATCGTTTCAGCCTTTCAGTTTCAGGAAAGGTGAAAGAAAGCCAGAGCAATTGAATGCAGGCATGGGGGAGGGGGGGTTGAATGTGGATAGGGTGAAACAGTGGAGGAAACATCTATCACCCAGCAGCTCAAAATCTATCAATTTGTATTTCATCGGTTCAATTTGAAGCTGTACTCGTACAGACACGCCTGTGTCTACGTAGTCACTGCTCCCAACGTGAGAACAATCAGACAGCACATTTTTGCAGGCTTTGATCTCTTTTCTGTTTACAACTCAGTTGCTGTCGATGACCTCCTGAATGGTGAACGGCTGCACATTTAGTTTGGGAAATGGCTCCAGGATGGACTTCAGGAAGCTACGCTTGACGTGTTACCTTCCCAGTAGGTACTATGGTTGTGTATTTTCCAAGGTCCGGGTTATGGACGTGCCTTGTTTTGTGGATGACCTTCTTAAGATGCAGAGCAGAGCATTGATTTTCATTTCGGAGACAATGATCCTTCCTTGAATGCAATGCTGTCAGCAACAAATTTCCTGACCATTGGCCCATTCATCATGGCGTTAAATCTAAATCCCTGAATCACATTCAAACACACTGTTGGGGATATTAGGGAAGATAGCATACACAGTATATGTGTCAGTCAATATGGTTAGTCAAATTAACTGGACTTGGGTATGACTTTCAAGTGGTTAGCGAACTTAAGTGGTGAGTACATCCTGCTATTACTCATGTCTCACATTGCTTGTATATAGCTCAACAGCAGGTGAGAAGTAATTCCACCAGCAACCTTTCAATTAGCATTGTGTTAAGTACAGTTACCCTTCAGTTCAATATCACATATACTATTTTTACAGGAGTGTCTCGAATCTTTTAGATTTGAGACGCTTAATTAAACACACACACACACACACACACACACACACACACACACACACACACACACACACACACACAGCACTCCAGCGTAAAGCATACAATCATACAATTTACATCAAGAAGTAAGTACTCCTTTTCCTTTGTGAACATGAAGTCATTGAAGATATATGACAGAAAAGTCTAAGCAGGGGGGGGATTGTAGTTCAAGCGGTCCTGCGGAGCTGGGAACCGCAGGTGAAGATTGGAAGATTTCAAGGGAACGTATCTGTAAATACATATTGATATGTGTGCCATGAACTGGAACGCTACACACAAAGCTGCCCAGATGCCGTGAAGGATCACGGCATCTTCTCTGTGAGAAGAAAATATTGCCAAGGTCATGATGTGCACCTATGTTCACGGCACTTTGATTTGCTAAACAACGAAAAAAGGAAATGTGGCAAGGAACACGCTGCATTAGGGAAATCATGCATGGCACGACTGCATGAAATATGACCGCAGTCTTTTGTTTCGTGTGCAATTATGTTGGTGCTGTTCAACTCTCCTGACTTTATTCATTTATTCAAATGATATTCTTCCTGCTGGAATAACTTTTTTTCATGATTTTTTTTTTTTTTTTTAAATGTAAACACCGTTTTGAAGTCGTTGTCTGGTGTGAGTCTTCTGTGCGATCAGCTGCAATAGGTACACGAGGCTGCGTAGTAGTGTCTCTATGGTCTGTAGAGGTGGATAGTTACCCCCCCCCCCATGCACGTTTGAATGTGAATTTACTTTTAGTGCAGGCTCGTCTGGTAACAATAACTCCTGGTGTGTGCGCTGAAGCTGCGATGAACTGAAGTAAGCTAATTTGATTCTGTTGTCCTTGGCACGTACGACCGACTTAGACCGGTACTTGTGTAACATTTTAGCAATTGAAAGTGACAATAGGTTCTTTTGAATAAACTCATATTTACTCTGTGTCGAATTTTATGCAACTATTGGCAAGTAAAATATATAAGATTATTGCTCACAAATTGATTAGATAACAATATATTTGTACATTAAATAATATCACTGCCATTACCAACTGTTTACAGGTTGGCCATGGCTGCAAGGGGGACTAACGTGAACACTAACAGTGATGTGGTAGACATGCTTAAGTGACACACACGTCACTTAAAGCCAACCCATGCAGAGTGTCTAGCGTTGCCTGTGTATTCCTGCAGAGTTTGCCGTTGAAGCCCAAGCTCTTGTGGCGCTACGCTGGGTGTGGTGGGCCAATGCGGACTCTCCCACCTCGATCCTGTGATCAAAAACCATTTCAACCCTGTCCCTCTCAAAGTGCATTCCAATCAGCTTTGTTTGAGATTCTTCAACCAACCGAATCGAAACAGCTTCCTTCCATTCGTAAACCGCATTGAACCCGCATCTGTTGGATGGCTGTGACGCCTAGCGCCCAATGCAGCGCGCTACTCTTTGCTGGACGCTCATCAGAGTTGACTGCTTTTACCCCAACATAGAGAATTGCCGAAGAACATTAGTGCCCCCCGACAACTCCTGTGGGCTTCCTGACCAGGCACCCCTACATCAGCCACATATTTGCTCTGTTCAGACTATGATAGCACATGGAGCAGTGCCACGCCCTTCCTATCCCCCCCCCCCCAAAAAAAAAAAACAACAACAAAAAAAACAACAACATCCCAACCTTTATATTCTGCAGTAATCCTTAAAAGTCTCGAGCATGATGGGTGATCGGTATTGGACCCCCCCCAGTGTCAGTACCCAAACCCAGACTGAAAGTGTTTCTCCGTGGTTAATGTGATCTGTCCCCTGGGGCTTCCTGGTTCTCAAGGTCCTAGCCATGTAATGCTTGGCTGTAACAGGATTACACCCCCAACCCCCCCACCCCCCTGTCTCAATCTCCCGCCATATTACTATTGCACTACATCAGTGATTAGCAAGTGTAGTGTAATGTAGCATAGGTTTTTGAATTGTCAGCTGTTTTAGCCAACTGGAAAAGTCTGGCAAAAGAGAAAATAACTGGGTTTCAGGGTTTCTGTTTCCCACACGGGACAACAGAATAGCCTATAAATGGGTCAAATGTCAAAACTGTATACCTCGCTTGAACGTCTGTGATCAAATGTTGTATTTTTGTATGTGCACAAAACAACACTGATACAACGCCAGCATCCTGCAGCTCAGTGCTTAAACACTACTGCTTTTATAACTCACAGAGCCGTATTGTATTCTGATATAACATTTATACATATTTAAAGGGAAGAATGATTTATGAATGGGAAACTTTATTCATTTTCACCAGCAGCAAAACAATAAAGGAGCTGGACTTGATACAGATTCACCACTGTATATCTATTTTAATTAGTATTATTATTATTTTTTTTGTAGTTTAGTTGAGGCTAGCTGTATAACCGCTATATAAACATCATTTTTTTTCTGTGATGACAATAGAATGGAAGGCATCAAAGGAGGAAGTGAAATAACCTCCTCATCCAGCACTTTGAGGAAGTCTTGTGAATCCTGAAACATGATCAGGGTTGTTCATCTTTGCCTGTCTGAGGGCGCAAGGTTAGTGAAGCCACTCGAGACTGCAACAGCCAAGGCATAAAGTCCTCCGGATTTGAAACTTAATCTGGATAATCCGTTACCACTTTGTCCCTGTTCTTAGTTACATTTCTTCACACTTTTTAAGATGTTTGGCTAACATGCATGAGGCAACAAGATGCCCAATCTCTGGTCCCCAAGGACCCCAGATCATAATTGACATACTTTTTAAATTGAAAGCAATTACCATGCATACATACTGCTTTAACAGCACCTATTGCTTATAATACCCTTGTTTGCTGCCTGATTATTATTTTTTTTATTATTAAAGTTTTTATTTTTTTATTTTGTGTTGCTGCTGCTACTTTGTAGCACTTCCTGAAACATCCATTTAAAAGATAAATTTCTTTTTGAGAATGTGCGAGTACATGGTGATTAATGATGGTAATTAAAACATTTTTTTTTTTTTATCCCTGCATCATGTCACTTATAAGGTTCAAGTCCTCTGGAAAATAAATTCACAAGTTGACACTCTATAGAAATGTAAATGTTGAAAACATCTTGAAAATGTAGAATCTGAAGCTGTTGGAGACACGGCGTGGGAGTCTAACACCGTTCCCTGGGGGCCGTACAGGCAGCGACACAGACTGAGCAATGTGCGTCGAATGCTAACGATACATTCACAGCACTGCTTCACTTAGTTCTCACCGTGTGGACAGCAAGTCCCGAGACCGGCTTTTGCCGGTATGGTGATCATCATGTGATGCGTCAGTGCAGAGCTGAGGTGGGATCCGTCTCTATGGCGCACTGAGCAAAAGACGCCCCCAAGGCCCAGCAGGAGACTATGCTACCGCGAGTGATGGTTCATGGATGATCAGGCCACACACACAGAACCTTCCCCCCCCTTGAGAGAACAAGGTTCGGTTGTTCTTGGTGCTCCCAAGAGAAGATGGTAGCAGAAGAGACTTCGAGAGTGAACAAGTAGTTTTGGAAGAAGCATAACGGCTCAATGTAGGGTCTTTTAACGTAATTACCAACATGAATCTGTAACCGCTTATCAAAGATTAGATTTGTGACTATTTTATATTAAGCTACATTATCATATTTATGTTACACTTATTATTCTTAAATAGGTGAGAATATATATATATATATATTTGACAAATAAGGAAACAACAAAAGTTTATGTTTCGGGGGCTGAAAAGTCTTTCCTTCTCTGGACCAATCAGAACGGTATATTACAACCCTGTGACAAGTGTGGTGCGGATAGAAAGTAATGCTCTCTAGGAACTAGCCACAACTGCAGCTATTGTTCAAGAAAGCGATTGGCCAGCCTTGCACACAAAGTCACTGCAGGGACAGTGGACCAGTTCAGGGTTAGGTAAACACCTTTGTCTATGTCCTTTGTCTGTCTTTTCTACACTGAGAACAAAGGTTAAACCTATTTCTGTATTCACCACTCCCTGCTATTTCACCCCCATCTCCTGCCAACATTTCATAGGTGGCTGGGCTTGCCAACACAGAAGCATAATATATACTAACTGGAATGGCCTGCCACTATTTTGGGTCAGTTGTATGCTGTAGCTCGTCCTGAATCCTAATAGATGGAACATATCAAATTTTATCCGGTACAACTGCTGCTACATTTCATCCCAATCTACACAAATGTTTTTGATTGGTGCCATAATTTATCATTCATCCTCTGATACCCTTATGTGTTGATGTGTGTTTGTAGTATTTGTTGTAAATGTGATTTTGTTAAACTAAAGTGCTTGAAATGTTCATCTAATCCATCTCAAGAAATGTTTTCAATATTACACTGAAGTTATGGTTATATATCAATCTTTAAAAAAAAGCCTCTGAAGGGGAAGTGGTCTGTCTTTGAGAGTAGTATTTCACATGATGATGATTATTATTATTGTGTTCAGGGTCCACTAAGTGATCGCGAGGAGTAATAAAGTGACTGAGACTGTGCCTGTTAAGACAAATCAAACGGTCTCCACGGCCTCCTAATGTCCTCTGACATTATGAGATACCAGTAACAACATTGGTAGGCCCACTGAAAAGCAAACAGGCCCCAACGTTTATGACTTCTGCTAGCTTTGCTTTGGTTTCATAGAGGTCGCTCTGAAAGGTGCACAGTGTTTCGGGTGACACTATAACTGCCCTTATATTTTCTTTACCATGTTATCACCTTCCAGTGGAATTATTTGCCTCGTATCTTTCTCACAATGGTATGTATACGTTGCTCCTTTTAGTTGATGCTGTAAATCCTATACTTTTCATTTGAATTTGGTCATTTCTTATTATTTTATTTTTGGGGGAAAATGAAAGACAAAAGAAACACTTCCTTTACACGTCTGTTGGCCTTATTAATCTCCCTTTCCCAAGCCTACTAAACCACAGAAGAGTGGGAACCCCCAACAACAACAAATAGGGTGAGCTTTTAAACCTTGTGAGTAAGCGAGCGTGAGAGAGGAAGCGGGGGGGAGTGATGGCGGGGGCGGGCGTGTGGGAGCCTCCCGAGACAAGAGTGACTAATCCACAGCGCCTCCTTCCTCCCACAGAGGGGGTGAGTGCTCTCTACTGATCACGGGGCGGACCACACGATGACACATTCGCTAACGACTCGACGCGCAATATCGCCCACTTGATGATATCGGCGGCGGCCGGGGCCGTGAGGGATGACTCACTGGTGAGCGTTGGATCACTATCGTTCACGGGGATGCACGGTCCTTTCGGCACGTCTCCCCCAGTGCACCTGCAATGGTGTGGGGCACCTGTGTGTAACATTTATTTAGTAGCAATTAGCGGTTGTAGGAAGCAAAATACTTGCTCCGATGAGGGTTTTAAGCACGGATCAAAAGTGTTTACTTGAAGAAAAGCAGTTTATTTATGGCGTACAAGACAAGAAGGGAAATCTTAGTATTAAAGATGGGCTAGGGGATTTTCAAGGCAGAATTCAGAATTTGACGTGGGGCAGGTGAGTTGGCCCTGCCGGCTGGGCAGGGCCAGCGGTAGTGGTCGGACCACATCATCGCGTGTGTGAAAGACATCTTGAGCCAGGCGATCCCAGTCGGCACGCTCCAGATCAATCAAACACATTCACTTTTATCGACGCTAATCTTTCCATGATGGTTTTGCATGTGCGTGTCAAAGACGCGTATCGGGAGTTGATTTAAACAGCCAATAAACATTGGGAATTTATGACAAAGGAGGAGCAACAGATCATTGTGGGAGAAGGAGCATGAATCTGCGAGTGCAGGGGTGGTCTGAAACTGCATCCTGCTGTTCAGGCTTGATATTTGTTTTCCCCAAAGACCATAGTTGTTATGCGTGTGCGAAGACTATCCTGGAAAATCAGCATCAATCGGTAAATACTGATCAATCTTTTCGTATTTGTTTCAGATTCAAAAACAAAACTTGTAGTTTGGCCCCAACTTGATGTGTTGTGAGTCTCATGCCAAGGACTCAGTATATTATAATCAACCTCCACCACAAATGGGTCCATTAATACTGCTGGCACTTCAAATGAAAAGGATTTATCAGATTGGTGTACATTTCAAGAAAACACAGTTTTCTGTAATCTAAATACCTTAACACCTTATTTAAAAATACAACATTACTGACAATATGACATTAGTTTTTTTTTTTGTGCATTCTTTACATAAGCTTATTAGCACAATTACTCTTGGCATGGTCGTTTAAACACGTTTGAAACTATTCAAATGGAAAATAATGAACATCTTGTGTAAACTATTTAAACCAGGAATCGTTGACATTATGAGCCGTTTTGAGTAATAAAACGTACTACGTTATTTTCATCGTCTCACACCTCACGGTGTCCTCGGCTTCCCGATCAGAGAGCCGTCTGATCCATTCAGGGATGGAGTCACTAGGTAGATTCCACCTCCCAGTCCACACACAGCAGCCTCCCCCCCCCCCCCCCCCCCCCGCCCCGCCCCGCCCCGCCCCACCTTGCCTTCAGTACCCCCAGGAGCTCCATGGTGGTTAACTACAGAAGAGCTGGTCAGCATATGTCAGCCCACCGGCCCTTAGAGGCGACCTAGTCTTGCTGAATGCATACTAACACATCTTTTATCACGGTGTAACTGCCCAACACCTAGCGCTATACGGGCCATTCTCTGGGGGGGGAATTCAACCTTCAGACAACCCTCCTTTCGCAGTCGATTTTTTTTTTTTTTTTTTTTAAATCGGTTAAAAACGCTTTGCTTAGCCGCACGGCTGACTTTTTTTCTCCCTCATTTCTACACCCACAGGGGAATGGGTGAGTTGTCGCGCCAGTAAGTTATTCACAGGCGGATACACAGAGGAGCGTGCAACTTTTACTTTAGATGGCCCAGCAGAAGTCTGGCTTCCGCTATGTCCTTTTTTCTGTGACAATGTCGGGCGCAGTGAGACAACATGATACGGCCTTGTGTTTAATTAAGGCGAGTGTAGGAGGATGAATGTTGAGGAGAGAGACGTAGAGTTTTTGAAGGTGAGAAAAAAATAAGTGGATGAAAGGCCAGCCTTATAGTAAAGTGACACAGGTGGGCTTGGATGAGGAAGAATAACCGAATGGGGGGTAAGAATGAATCAAAGAAGGCGAGGAAGAAGCAACGAAACTCTAGATAATGTCAGATGTAGCGGATTAGGAGTGGGACAAATCAAGTGGCATAAAGTCCTTCACAGCAGCTTCACTTGGTCCCTCATTAGAGGGGGCTTAGTGGAGGTGGTCTCAACACCTGGCACTCCTGGAGAATGACACGTCATTAACATCAACGCGGGAGACGAAACTGTGCCATTCGTTGTCCACCAAAAGACTCTGAGGTTTTACTTGCCTCTCCTCACACGTCGTACCAGATGTGTTTATACGCTACAATATTTAATTCACCCTTTTTTGTATATTTGTCATGTCTGTAAGTTTGTTTCCTCACCTGTCTCCTACTGAATATATTTTCTTTATTTCTCAGCATACATTACACTTTAATGTCACATACCTTTGGTGTTTTCCAGCCACAAAAAGAAAATATTTCGACTGTATTCACAGGGGGCTGAACCAGACTAAATGTATGCTGTATGGATGCCGGATGCTATCTATTTTTCCTTTTCAAAACATGGCTTGGCTTTTGGCTTTATGTCAAAAATGCCCATGCACATGCACACACACACGCACACACACACATACACACACCACACACACCACACACACACACACACACACACACCACACACACACACAGAGTCAAGTTCAGACCCACCCCGAATACCAGGAGTAAATGTTAATCAATACTGAGTCCTTCAAAATATCACGCTCTTTTAGAAAATGATTTGTGCCCCCCCCTTTGAAACACAATCACTTCAAATAAAGTCTCTGTTGTGACTGAATGCATTGATGCAAACAAAGGTTTGCATACTAATGCTTTCTTTTGTGTAGGCTGTACATGTGATCAAATACATTAATAAATGATTCAGAAGAGCACGGGAAAGGGAAAAAAAAGGCCACAACACGGACGCTGACTTAAGGGTAGCTGACAGTAATGAATGCTGTCCAACACATATACCCCTCCACACTGCTGCATCAGTCATATGGTTAACACACACATACATGTACACACACACACAGACTTCCTTTTAAATTCATGAAGCTAGGTTTGCCTGCTTTATCTGCTTAACAGAGATCAGAGTCATAGGACCAAAACCAACGCAGAAATTCGTCATTGGAGTTGTCCTTGTAGATTGAAGAATATGTCTGTGGATGTTTTCATCAAAGGTAAGCAGGATCATTTTAAGACATCCATTTTAGGTGGGGGATTTTATAATAACAGAGTTGCAGTCTGTCTATATGTGCTGAAAATATGCAATACATTCTGAAACATAATCACATCACAATTGTAATAAGGGATTGATGCAGGGCACATGCAAGGGATGTGCGAGGGTCCTGTGTGCATGTGTGTATAGGTGTGTGTGTGTGTGTGTTTGTATGTGGTGTGTGTATGTTCGGCATAATTTTCAGTGCTGACTGAGATTAATCTCAAGGTCACTTGAGGTCACAGGTGCTCACAAACACAGACCTACACAAATACACATGCACACACACACACACACAAACACACACACACACACACAACAATGTGTGAGATATACATTTGGAAAGCCATTCAAATTGAATAAGACACTGCATTGTCAACCCTCCCCCCCCCACACACGCAGGCACACACAGACGAACACTTAGGCAAGTAGGAGTTCATATACACTCAAGGGAAGATGTTTGTACACAGAGCATTAGAACACGTGCAGTTGAAAGACATTTGAAGTCTCAGCCAGCCACCTTTTGACTGGCACACAAGCGCTGGAAATATTAGTGTCTTGTGGCAGTCTACTGCGCTGCTCCAACATCAAAGCCGGCACTCTATTCATCATCAATTACACCTCTCCAAATGTCAAGGAAAACATGCCTCTCATCCTTACCCCCTCTGTCTCCCTTATGAAGCTGCTTCTTCACTGGCACCTCCACTGTCATGCGGCAGCTAATCTCCAGATCCAGCAGTCCCATTATGTTGTATCAGAACTTCTTGGGGGTGACAAAACAGAGCCCGGGCCAGAAACTGCAAGGGGTGGAGTTACGCCTTGGTTCCTGTTGAGTCTATGAATGTTCTCATTCATCCAGGCCATGTTTAATCCGGCCAACAGTTACCTGTTTCATGACAGAGATATTCTAGCCAAGAAAAGTCATTCCTGACAGTGGATTAATTTTCAGAAGGGGATTTTTTGCTTTAATACTTTTGCATTTCTTTGGTGGCCAGTTTACAAGGTGTTGATTTGAAACCTTAACAGACACTTTTAGGTTTTTGTTTAATGCGTTTACTACTGCGGGCAGAGTTTGTGTTCACCAATCACAGGCTCACATTTCTCCACCTCCAGCGATGTGATTGGTCCAAAAAAAAATAAATAAGCGAAAGAAGGCAAAATGCCCCTTTTTCCCATCTGCTATAAAACTCTGTGAGACTAAACATGACCTGCTGCTGTGTGGTTGCACAGCCCAGCGCTGTGAGCACACAGGATGTCGTATCCAGACGACGGTTTGCAGCACTGGCATTGCAAACCGTTGGTCGCTGAGTCCCACATGCGTGCACGAGAGTTCAAAAGCGATGTAGTCTTATAGTCCCAATATAAACATTTTCACTATCGCGGTTGGCATCCAATATACTTTTCCAAATCAATACAAAACAAAATGGTGTTAGTGCCCATTAAAGCTGCCTGCTGTGTGCAGTAGAGGATTTAATCCAGAAGCTACAGATAATAAGTAGTGACAACGTTTTAAAGTTGAGGTTGATACCGCAAGGCACAGGCCTGTGCCGTGCGTGGGTAATGTTTTGGTATAGCCGAGGCGGGGGGGGGAAATATAAAATCAATATTAAGTCTTTATGCATGATCTCCCATTACGGTCGCCATCTACCCTCCCTCACACCCCTCCCTATGTTGGGGTCTGTCGCACGTGCACACACAAACACACACGTACAAACACACACCTATACCAACACACAGATACAAACACACATTATGCCAACACTCACACCCACACTCACACACGCACACACACACACACGTATGCAAACTCTCTCTCACACACACAAACAGACACACACGTACAGACACACACCTATACAAACACACCTATACCAACACACAGATACAAACACACATTATACCAACACTCATACCCACACTCACTCACACACACACACACACACACACACACACACACACACACACACACACACACACACACACACACAAAAGTACATTATCGAAAAAATGAGAATAAGTTATTCTTTTTTTTTTTTTTTTTTCCATGTCATTGCTAAGAGCAAAAACATACACATTACCAGAGCCCATGATCCTGAACCACAGGAGAAAATGCTTGCGTGGACTTAACCTTAATGTGTATAAATGACCTGTCCATCTTTAATGTGAGGTGGGAATTGTAGCCATTGGCTAATCACGTCCACCCTGACCAATCTGTCAATAATGGAAAGTATTGTCGGTGTGGGGAATAAGTCACCCTTCGTCCTCCAATGAGGACAGAGACCATTATTTTGTTTGCTCATTGCTGATTTCCTCACAACGATACCCAGTCCAGGTTTGTATTCACATTAACGACGCCAAAGACAATAAAGCAGAGCTCATAAATAGATGCATGTGTTTGCAAGGGAAATGTGAAAAGCAAAATCAGCAGCCACTCTTAAATAGACCCCCACTCAGCCCTAACTCACACTCACACTCACACATGCACGCACACACGCATGCACGCACGCGCGCACGCACGCACGCACGCACGCACATGCGCGCACACACACACACACACACATTGTGTATCATATTTAGTATTTGCGCCACGCAGCACCTCCGGTCAGACAGCTCAGAGGCCCGGTAAAAACGAGGTTGACCGATGTTGCCCAATCTAATGCTGCTGCTGTATTCACACCAAACAGAAACCAGACATTGGCGCTGTAGTATTTTCCCCCATTAGTCTACAAACATGTTAGAGGCACTGGCACACTGACAGACTGCTATCAATCAAAGAGCGACTGACTCTGTCCACTCCACGGCGTCGCGGTCTCACCAGACGCCTGTTTGTAGCGAGCGGCTTCAGCCCAACATCCTCCACCGGTGTTTGGATGTTGGTGTTTGGCTTCTGACAGGTGATGTGTTCAAGGAGTGAGTCAAGCAAGGGATGAGGGGATGAGCCAACAGAGGGAAGGAACATAAAGGAGAAGAGGGGAAGAGAGGCGAGGAGACCAGAGGAAGGGAGAAGATGAGATGATCTAAGGACAGAGTAGATGAGAGGACAGATGAGGGAGGGATGAGGACAGAGGAAGGAGAGAAGGAGAGGAGATGTGTCATTCTGCACACGACCGCCGCAGACAGTCACAGGAGGAAGGAAGAAGAGGAAATGGAGATGGTTTTGGTTTTTGAATAAATATGAAATATGTCGTACAGTTTAAAACAAACCCCTCCGGGCATGTTAACTTCCCGCTTTACCCCGGGAATGTTCTCCAAAGAGAAACGTAGTCTCCATGGCAAATGGATAAACCTAGTCAGACGCATAGAAACCAAAATGCAATGTTGACTTTGTGCGGGTTTGTACATGGCATGTTTTCCAACAACTCAAAGACGTAAGCGACTTTTATTTCACGTGAACACGGCAGCATGAAAAAAACACCTTTTTGTACTTTTTTTTTCGTGAAAAGTGTCATAAAATATGAAACAGATAAACAGAAGATAAAAGAAGGGAACCAGAACTAAAATCCTGTAACTGTCTATGAGGATGTGAGGAGAGAGAGAGAGAGAGAGGAGACAACACAAAAGGAGGGTGAAAAAAACCCCCAGAGCTGATGAAGAATAGAAAAGGTGCAAGAGAGTACAAGAAGTGAGTCAAGACTGGTGACAGACAGAGACAGCGTAATAATCACATGTTCTGACAGAAGAGAACAACTGCAGAGTCTTGGGGGTGGGGGGGGGGGGGGTGTTCAGTTCTCAAGGTTGTTGTAAAACTTGCAGCTCCATAACACATAAGTCGCAGCTTTCGCTGCCATCCGAAAGGAAATACTGTCTGGAACAGAGACAGATGGGTGTGAAGTGATGCAAGGCAGCGCTGTTTAGAAAAAAAAAAAAAAAAAAAATCTTTACTGCACCGGCACCATCTGAATTAATTTACCGGGTCAGTATGGAAATTCATATACATTGTACATCTCAGAGCATTGATGCACCTGTTGGTCCCGTCCCTGTTGTCTTGTTTATGATAATCACTCTAAGAACATCCTCGGCGGCGGGTAACCTCGATTAGCACTCGAGGTAAGCCTTGAAAAAGCAACATGTCGATAGGAAAAAGTGTTGTCTTGTGGTTGTGATTGGATGACTCACGCCCAGAGTTAGAGACAGAGACGCTGAGAGAGAGAAAGGGAGACAGAGAGAGAGGTAGCGCTCGGATCGATGATTTTCAAACATGATTCTGAGGTTAATGTAATCAA
>JAXIVH010000004.1:3601097-3606097 GCA_036785325.1 Urophycis tenuis
TTTAAATGCACCATAAGCAATTGCTCCTGCTACACTTGTTTGTGTGTAAGTGTGTGTGTGTGTGTGTGTGTGTGTGTGGTGTGTGTGTGTGTGTGTGTGTGTGTGTGTGTGTGTGTGTGTGTGTATGTGTGTGTGTGTAATCTTTTACACATGCATCTAGGCCTGTACTGCTGGTTGGATGCACTCAAATTGTCGCCACAGAAGAAAGATCTTTGTGTGTTCACACTTAATTCGGGGAGTTGTTTCACAAATGGCGAGTTTGGAGGGCTATAGACCCAACGCTTGAATGCAATGCGGTCATAAAGGACATTCTTCAATAGAAATTAAAACTGTATTATTAAAAACTTGTAAGGGAATTAAAAAAAAACATTGATATATAGATTATACAGTATATATATATATATATAATCTTTCATATTGCCTTACATATTGCCCGTCCTCCCTTCCTTCCTTCCTTCCTTCCATCCATCCTTGCTCCCTCGCATCCTTCCTCCCTCTCCTCTGTTCATGAATCAGGCTCTCTGTTGTTGTGGCTGACTAAATTGGAGCAGGAACATTTTGTGGAACTGGCGTGGCTGTCCCGGGGTCTCATTACTGTGGATGTGTGCAGCGGAGAGCCGCGGCGCTGCCATGTGGAGGAAACCCCGGTGAGTTCTCCAGACGTCTTGTCTGCGAGTGGCGACGGCTCGTCCAAAACCCCAGCTTTAAACGCACCGTTGCTGTCTCCCACCTCCAGAGCGTATGGCGCGGGGGGGGGGGGGGGGGGCACCAGCGACTGCACCCCTCGACTCAGGACCACGTCACATGGTAAGGACAGGGAAGGAACATAGAGGAGAGGTAAACGCTCTGGCACAGGAAATCACCGCCACTTTTGTATTTAGCCGGTGTTACCTATCTCTACATCTTTGCATCTACCCTCGATGTATCCATATGCACAGCATATCTATCCAGCCAAACCTGCCTGTATGTATAGTCATCGCCCCATCGATCGAACTCTATGTCCGTCCGTGCGTCTGTCAGCCTGTTCGCCTGTAACGACGGTATATCTCAAACTGAATCTGTTATCTGCTTCCACACACTGCATGGCCATGCGGTGTGTGTAGGGATCTGTCAATGAAATGAGTTTCATCCAGCAGCACTGGTGGTCTCTGGTTGGTGTATGGTGAATTCATAGTGAGTGTTGCCTTGGTCACTGCCCCTGCCATGGAGAGAGAGAGAGCTAGAGAGAGAGAGAGAGAGAGAGAGAGAGAGAGAGAGAGAGAGAGAGAGAGAGCCCTGCTCCCTCCTAAGACCAGCCCATAGCTCTAGCTGACCATGTAGAGAGAGCCCTAGTCTTCCTAAGCCAGCCCTTCCTATATGCGACCGTGTAGCGAGGGAGCCTTGGTCCTCCTAAGACAGCCATATCTCGATCTGAGCGTGGCGAGAGGGATCCCTGCTCCTCCAAGGACAGCCATATCTCTCTTTGACCGCTTGTCCTCCAGAGCTCTTGACCCCAAGCTGCCCCCCCCCCCCTCTTCTCCAACTATACCCCCCCCCCCTCACCCCCCCCACACACACACCTCATTCATCCCACCATCAGTCTCTGTTTGCCTTCCTCTGCCTCCACCTATCTGCTCTGCTTATTTGTCTCCCTGCCTCCCTCCATAGCTCTTATCCATCCCTTCTGTGTGCCTCTCCCTCCATGTGTTTGCCCTGCTTATTTTGCTCTCCTCCCTCCCTCCCTCTCCTCCCTCCCTCCCTCCCTCCCTCCCTTCCTCTCCATCACCCTCCCTTTCCATCACCCTCCTCTCTTCATCAATCCATCTGTCTCCCCGTTATTGACGCCTGCGGCCTCAAAAAGTCCAGTGTTAGGGTCCCCGTGTCCCAGCGGTGCCTCTCGCGTCCCCGTTCGCTCGCTTCCCACTGCTGACACTCTCTCTCTCTCTCTCTCTCCTCTCTCTCTCTCTCTCTCTCTCCTGCGCCACCTTGGCTTCTACAGGGGGAGTGGGGGGGACGGAGGGGAAATCAAGAACCCCCGAGGTGAACAGAAGGTTCTCGTTCACGGGGTACCCAGTAAAGGTGACACGGCGTGTCCCAGGCCTCCGCCAGATGTTTCACACAGGTGTGTCCGCCCGGGACGGAAAAAAAAAAAACGTGCGCCATTGCGTCCAATCAGAGCCCGCCTCCCCCCCCCCCTCCACATAATGAAGCAACACGCTCTCGCCGCCGCCCCCCCACCACATACATTCAGCATCACGTCAGTTGGCAGGCGCCCAGCGTGGCGTCACGCGGCAGTGGGCCGGCCGGCTCCAGATGCCCCACGGTGATGTCATCACGGCCGCGTTCTGCTCAATGCAAATATATCAACAGCAATCCAACCACGTGAGATGACGTCAGGGGAATCAAACACGTTGAGTCGCGTGAGATGTGACAACGTGGTGGTATGGTGCCCAGGGTCCTGGGGACCATGAATGTGTATATTGTAATGAAAATACACAGAATTAGATCTTATGGTAAAAGTGAAGCGATATCCATCTATTTTCCTATGGTTATCATTCATTCCCATTCAGCCGGATTTGACTCGAACCCCGGTCCAGAGCATCCCGTGCCTGTGCTCAGTGAGCCACAGAGATGTACAACCGCACGCCATAACTTTCATTTTCATACGTGCACACGCCGGCATGCGCATACCTTGTTTCCAAATGCTTTGGTTAAAAAAAAAAAGATATATATATATTTGCGCTGATTGAAACATTACGTTTGACGGTTTTTCTGCTGATGGTTCTGTGAAAACGCAGACGTGCGGACTAATGACGACGCTCATTTAAAACAGCACAGATGGTGTCGAACGAACTGTGTCTGCTGGATGTGAACGTTCTCCTTGTCAATCTCCGCCGACCGGAGTTTGCCAGCAAAGTTCCCCCCCCCTCCCCCTTTTTTTTTTTTTTTTTTTTTCGGTTGGAATGACTTTAGTACTATTGGATTACATTGGATTTCGCTTTTCGTTGGGCCAATTTTTTTTTTTTCCACCTCGCCACAAAAAGTGGAGTTTGCAGGAAAGTAAAAGCCTCAGAAGTGTTGGTCTTGAAATAGTGACGCGATGTGTGTCCGTTGGCCCTTTGGAATCTTTTGATGTATTTATTTACTTTACTTCACTGTCTCCCCTCCACGGTTGGATCGGAACAGTTTCAGTTTACGGTAGCTGATTTTCTTGTGTATGCTGGACTGCAGGTACCTGCCTGCATGGGATAAGTGGGCTTTAATCATTACCACTCAATCTTACAAGGTGCACAAACCACAGGGATGTGTGATTAACTTTGTGCAGAGAAAAGATCAGTCAGCTTCACGCGTTTATACCCAACACATATGTCATATGTGTTGAACATATGGCTGTTCATTTCTACGAAAAATCTTGCCCCCCCCCCCCTATGTTGCATGAAAGAGGATTGACTGTTGTTTCATGGCTGCCATGCTGATCTGGGCTCCAAGCAGTCCTACTGTGTTTTAAACAGATCGTCTGGGGGGAGACGGGTGCTGAGCCTGGGCTGGGAACCAGGAGCCGCGAGGGGCGTGCCTTGTTTCCTGTTTCATTACGGAGGCTTTCCACAGAAGGAAACTAATTGTGCGAGTGGCTGAAGCTTCCAGGAGGGAATTTCAATAAGTGTATTTCTAAAGTTGCCGGTCTGCAGGGTGTTGACTTAAAACCTTTACAGACACTTTTTTTTCTTTTTTTTTTACAGTTTGCTGCCGCTGCCGAGTTTGTTTTTCGGAAATTACCGCAACGTGATTGGTCGAAACGAATTGGAAGCGTGTTAAAATGTGGCTCAAACAATAATCTTCAATCAGCACACACTGGATGTGCATGGATTTATTTGAAAGCTTCAGAATAGAACGGAGAAACATGACCCTGTTCTTTTTTTTCTTCTTCTTTTTTTCTCTTTTTCCTGCTGTACCATCTCTCCCTGTGAAGTGTTGACACCACTGTGTGTGTGTGTGTGTGTGTGTGTGTGTGTGTGTGTGTGCGGTGCGTGCGTGTGTGTGTGTGTGTGTGTGTGTGGGGGGGGGGATCTGTGAGTGGGTGTGTGTGTGCGAACTGCCCGCTATCATACATGTCAGGAGCATTGTGGCGGTGAGGGCACTATATATAAGATGTTCTATATGCTAGTGCCTCCAGAAGGGAGGGTGATATGTATATATATATATATCGTGTAAAAGACAGAGAGAAAGAGAGCGAGATGAGAACACCCACAGCCTGTGACAAAACCTAATCTTAATGAAGATCATTCTTCTTCCTCCACTGTTAGTGTGTGTGAGTCCACTTAGCAATGTACTGTATGTATAAAGTAGGTACAGGGAAGTCCCTGCAGGTTTCAATTTACAGGGCTATTATTTTCTTTGTCTTTCGTCCTTTCCATGATGTAAAACACCAAGTAAAATATAGTATTTACCTATAATGTTTGCAGTTGCTATTGAAGCCAACAGTCAGGTACTTTCGAGTTTTTCCCTGTTCCCATTATCACTTTACTTCATTTTTTGATTGCATTCTCCCCATGATATAGTTTTTGTCCATTTTTAACCTTAACATTTATTGATATCTCCTCCCCTTCACTCAGATTTTCTTCCCCTCCCTTGTACTTCCTTTCTGTCCTCTCCCTCTCTCCATGTTCTCTCCCTCCCCCCCTCCTTTCCACACTCCCTGTCTCCCCCCCTCCTCCCCCTCTGCTGTCCCGTCCTTGTCTTTATCATGCTTGTCTTATCCTCACCTGTCACATTAAGCTTGCTGGCAGAATGATACCAGCTACCCCCCACCCCCCCCTCAACACACACACACACACACACACACACATACACACATACACACATACACACGCACACACACACACACACACACACACACACACACACACACACACATACACACATCCACACACACACACACACGCACACACACACACACACACACACACAGACACACACACACACCACCACCACCACCCATCCCCAGGGCTGCTTGAGGCCAA
>JAXIVH010000004.1:3611097-3617039 GCA_036785325.1 Urophycis tenuis
CTGTAATCATGGCATGACCTTCACGGATTCGAGGCTTTGATTGGTCTGGCCGGAGGTTAGGCGGGCTTAGAACACAGACTGATATGTCCAAGATGGCGGCGCCCAGAAGCTCAATTTTAGGCTTCATCTCCGCTGTTAAGAATGTCTATGGGTGACGTCCCGGAGGGTTTGTCCATATTTATATACAGTCTATGGTTAACCTATATTGTGTGTAAGTTAACCTACATCATATGGTGTGTGAGTTAACCTACATTATATGGTGTGTGAGTTAACCTATATGGTGAGTGACCTTAGGGTTTTCTACTGTGCCACTGAAACCAACAGTGTAAAAAAGATTGTCAAATGATTCTAAGAAGTGGTATTAATTCATTAGCATGGTAGGATCGTATTGCAATTCAGTGACCTGGAGAAGAGCTAGGTTTGCCACATCTCTGGCTTGGGACAATAATTGTCCAGGCCAGAGATGTGCATCATTATTATGCATACTTATTATGCAACTACCTGTATTTAAATGAATTCATCATTGTTTTAAATACCGTAAAAGAGTAGGTGCTTGTACAGTGCACAGACATTAATAGACGATTTTTTATCGTAGCCCATCCCTGAATGTAGTGCATTTCCCTGTGAGATTAGCGCTGTTAAAAAAAAAAAAAAAAAATACTACAATACCCGAAATAGAATCCCCTCAAGTGGGAAACCCTGGGATGAGTACAAGTACAAATGGAATCCACGCGTCATAAATCATGACGTTTCACTGCCTGGGGAGGCTAATCCACCCCCCCCCCCCCCAAAAAAAAAAAAAAACTATCAAGAAAGTAAACCAGGAAATGATGAGTTCAACTTTTCTCTTCTCGTATTTCGTACCCCTCCACGAGGGTGGAAGCCAGGCGCGGCGCTGAATCACTGACAGCATACACAGATCTAAGCTCACGGCATGCGTTGAGCCCAGCGGGCTGAACAGCACACTGAGGGTGTCCGCTCAACAGCCAATCCGCCGTGGTAAACGTGAGTGACAGTTGTTCTCACGGAGGCCCCCCCCCCCCGTGCGCATGGCAGCGCGGCGTCACAGCCCCTCGCTATCCATGACCGCGGTGAGTTGTTGTTGTGGTGTGTTGTTGTTGTTGTTGTGTTCTTCGGGCTGGTCGCTAATTAGACAACGTGAAGACTTCATTCATCACCAGAAGCACTCCTCAGCGCGGAAGGCATTTACCCCTGTGGTGTGTTGCAGCATCATTTGTGTGTTTGTGTGTGTGTGTGCGTGCGTGTGTGTGTGTGTGTGTGTGTGTGTGTCTGTGTGTGTGGTGTGTGTGTGTGTGTGTTTGTTTGTGTGTTTGTGTGTGGGTGTGTGTGTGTGTGTGTGTGTGTGTGTGTCTGTGTGTGTGTGTGTGCATGTGTGTTTGTGTGCATGTGTGTGTGTGTTAGTCTGTGTGTGTGTGTGTGTGTGTTTTGTGTGTGTGTGTGTTTGTTTGTGTGTTTGTGTGTGTTGTGTGTCTGTGTGTGTGTGTGCATGTGTGTTTATGTGCGTGTGGGTGTGCATGTGTGTGTGTGTCTGTGTGTGTGTTTGTGTGTGTGTGTGTGTGTGTGTGTGTGCCCAAAGGAGCATGGGGAAGAATGTGTAAAACAAACCAACACCAATGAGCCGTGTATTAACAGGCATCATTACACTAGCATCTTTTTTTTGGGAGATGGAGGGACCCAGGCACAATCATGCATGTGTGTGTTCATACGCAGGCTGTCTTAGTATTCTTTCATAGCACTGTCATTTGAGGCTAAAATATTGGAAGAATAAAAAGTACATAAAACATGCGTTCTGGTTCCCCAAGATTTCCCCACATTTCGGGGCAATGGGGAGTCTGAAGGCTTTTGCAAATAACCTATTTCTAAGAAGTATCTGTCGTCCGTGAGTCTTTGTTATAGCAATAGAAAGGAGACATGACAAGTTTAAAGAGCAAGTATCGGGCTCATTCATGAGAGGAAGGTACGCGGCAAAGTCTATTCAATTATTCAAAATGGGAAGAAAAATGTTAACATTTTCAGCAGGCTTGTTTTTGCATTGCGATGTGCAGACCCAAAGAAATGACTTGAAGTTGACGTTAACGGAAGTTTGCTCGAGCTTGAATGAACGGCAAGTAGATCCCTACCGGCGAGAGTGTTGCGCGTCGAGCCTTGAGACCAATTAAACATTCATTATTGTTGTGGCCCTCTCTAGGTCCACTGTAGTTCACAGTCGGTGGGAGGTAAAATACTGTCACAACATCCGCCCCAAACCAAATCCGTATGCCTCCTGTCCTCTGAACCGCCGGTCAACCGATTCCTGTAGCAGGCAGTTTCAGGAAACAACAGTTTAGTCAAACCCCTCCGCACTTTTCCAAAGGCTGGACAAGACGAGAAACACCAACCAGCCAAACAAAGGTGAACGAGAGTGCCTGTGCTTTGGTCCCACACACCTGTTAGCGATGCATTCAAATAGGATACACAGAAAAGCAGAAGCCAAAGAAAGACACCACGAAAAAATATATACAAATAATAACAGGCTGGGAAGGAAACCAAAAGAAAGTCCAATAAAACCAAGTGCCAAAACGATCTGAGACGTGTTACGCTCTATTCTTAGTATGATGGTGTGGAGAATTGGATGCAGGTGGGGGGGGGGGGGGGGGGGGGGCAGTAGCTCAGTGGGTAGAGTGGGCGGACAGAGCGGGTCATCCACTAACCGTAGGGTCGGCGGTTCGATCCCCTCGATCCCCCTCCTCCTCCAACTGTCCACATGTCGAACCCCACAAATGTATTGATTGTAAGTCGCTTTGGACAAAAGTGTCTGCTAAATGCCCCTTTAGCCTGCCTTGAGTCTCAGATGCCCCTCCTCTAGTGGGCGGAGCTAGCCGTGGTTCTGACCTACCAGCTCGCTCCAGGGGGGGGGGGCAGGCTTCCGGACGCCGTTGAACACTGGATACCAGTGATTCCACACCAGAAGATCTCAGGAGCCAAACAATCCCATTCATGATGTTATTTTCAGACCGCCACGCTTTGTTCCATGTTTGTTGAGTGGTGCCTCGTGATTTGACGTGCTCTGTGTGCACCGCGTCGATAGATTTAGACACAAACATGGCGTTGACGGCGTCACAGTGACTGACACGCTTGTGCACTTGCTGTGGTTGAAGTGTGAACAGGAGCCGGCACAAAGAAGCTGAGCAAGTACATGAGAGGGAGGGTTGATAGGTGCATGCTGTAGATTGATAGGTCTATCTATAAATTGTATCTGGACAATGTCATTTTTTCATTCAATCTTTTCGATACGTTTGCTCTCTAATTTAAATGACGGCTGCCTTGACGTTTCCATCCTTGACGTCTGTATTTGTCACGACAGAATGGAAATGCGGCTGGCAGCCACCCAGCAGACGAGAGATGCTGACCGACTCAAAGTAAGACAGAAGCTTGGGCACTCTTTCACTGTTTCGCTGTGTCTTTATTCTGAGCATGGTTCCGCATGCAGCCTTCGTTCAGGGTGGCTGACGAGGCTGACGAAGACACAGCAAATTATGATAAATTGTTGTTTATAATATGGCGCAGCACCCAAAAGCTCTGTGGGGCGGGGCTTGCTACAGCTGCTAATATGAACTTATAATATGAACCATAAGATGAGTAACTCAATATTATTGATTAGAATTAATTGCACCAGATGTCGTATAGGCCTACAAATCAAACCCAGTGGTACTTTCACTTAATGTAGTTGTCAAACAATTTACAGTTATATAGGTTTTTGACCCTTTTGGCTTTCCACTTCTGTAAGCGCATGGTCGATATACATATTCCTGGGCTCACAAATCCAAGATGTCAACGGGCATAAATCAAGACTTCAGCCCCCATATCGCTGGATTTCGTGCTTCACTGCGCCATTGAGTAGAACCAATTAAATGAATGGGCAGACATTTTTGTCTGTGTCTACTTATTAAAGTCTATGAACTAGACCCGGGCAGAGTGCAGCAGGCGGCGCTAGCCAGGGTGCTGAACAACCAGCTGGAGCCAGAGCTTGTGTCTGCTGTAGCATAGCAACATCCGTGGCCACGTGACTACAGCAAACACTGAGAATCACCCTCCTTCTGCAACATATGGTCATTAGTTTGGGACACCCAACACAGATTCACTCGATAAATTAAGAAATGACAAGCATCAACATACAAAATGTTAGACTATCCATCAGATCCCTAGTATCTGTTTAACTATTTGACAAAATCTGAATCGACCAAGCCTCCCTTCAAGTGATTCTGAGTGAATGCCTCCCTAACATGCTGCTTATGCTCTCACCCTAACCCCTTTCTCCAAGCAACCAACAAATCCAAAATCCAATCCAGAATCTCACTCAATATGAAATGGTCCGCTGGGTGAAAATGACAACCATGTATTGTAATTATCAGACACGTGTACCGCATATACTGCTGCTAGGCAGTTCAACCATCAGCATGCCCAGTGGCATGTTGACTGACATAAATTAGGAGCAGGAATTGTTGTCAAAGGCTAAACTTTGAGTTCCCTTGACCCACGCAACCATTCTGTCATCCCTAAGGAAGTAACCATGGAGACACAGAGAGAGAGAGAGAGAGAGAGAGAGAGAAGAGAGAGAGAGAGAGAGAGAGAGAGAAGAGAGAGGAAGAGAGAGAGAGAGGAGAGAGAGAGAGAGAGAGAGAGAGAGAGAGAGAGAGGAGAGAGAGAGGGTGAATAAGCAACAACCTATCCTGACACTGAACACAACTTGCCAATTGGCAGCTCAACAACAGGGGTGTTGTCCCCACACCACAAACACACATTGACAGCAACACACACAAACACACACACACACAGACACACACACACACACACACACACACACACTGGCAGCAACACACAAACACTGGCAGCAACACACATGCACACGCACACACACACACACACACACACACACACACACACACACACACACTGATAGCAACACACATACGAACACACATATGCACTGGCAGCAGCACACATGCACACACACACACACACATACACACACACAAACACTAGCTTTGGACTGCAGAAGAGAAGAAGGAAAGCGTTTCATTCCTGACTGAAGATGTGGAATAAATTGTGTGGCTCAGTGTGAGGAGGCAGCGTGTGGAGTCCTCAACGGCTTCTAATGTTTCAGCGCACATTGGGGGGGTTTTCCACCGTCTGGCTACGGCGTGTGTGTGTGTGTGTGTGTGTGTGCGTGCGTGTGTGTGCGCGTGTGTGTCGCGGGGGGGTGGTAGTAGAGGACAGATCTCGTCAGGGAAGGATGACAGAGGAGAAGAGAGAATCTGGGTGAAAATAAAGCGTCCCTAAGGACAGGTGGGGTGTGGGACTCTGGGACAGATCGCAGTGGGGGGAGGGCCCCAGGCCCCAGACTGCCTGTTGTACTTTAATTATGTGTTCATGTGAAGCTAACATGTCATCAACCATTCTAAGATTGATCACAATAGGTCATTTGTGCGTGGAAAGTTATGAATGGTGGATGGTAATGTTTGGGTGGAATACTTCCTGTTTTAAGGGCTCGGCTGCATATGTTTATTTTTTCTCTCCCAATAATAACTGTTATTGAGTTAAACTTCTGGTAATGAAAACTGTCTTGACTAGAGTGTCATCTAATAATTAAAATAGCTGTAAACATAATTGTGGAAACAAACGCCTCCATCTTGGCAAGTGGGGGAAATTACCTATAATGACTGTGGTTTCATTCATTTCTCGTTTGAATGTCTGCAGTGGCTGGCAGATTGTCATTCATTTTCCTACTGAATACTTGTGGGAGCTGAATTACGATGCGGTGCAACCACTGGCACAAGGATGGACGCTCCACGAGTTGCAGCACCTAAAAGCACATTTGGTTCAGCCACTGCCCTGAACTGATTATACACACGATCCAATGGGGCAAATCAAGATGGCTTACC
>JAXIVH010000004.1:3619739-3659739 GCA_036785325.1 Urophycis tenuis
CGTGGACACGCCCAAAGTGGGGCGATGTGTCGAATTCAAATGCTCTGTATTAACACAGACCAGGGGGTACAGGTCATTAAACCAGTTTAGTTATAGCCATGCAGACAGACGATGGTTTCTTTATACGCACCACGTATATCTTTGGATGTAAGTTTATTTCTTCGAGATCCTGCGCTAATAATTTATTACAAACCGTTGGCGTGGCAGACCTTCCTGTGTTTGAGCCAAACATGGATCCTGTCTAGCCAAACATACTTTGAAAAAGTCAGACAGAATGTCATCATAGAAATGTGTGTCTGTATATGATGTTCAGTGAACACCCCTAAATTATTCAATATGGATTCCAAAGAAAATGTTAAAGGATGTTTCATTCATCATTTATCGAGGATCCTGGGGTGAGCGATCACAGGGCGAGGTTAAGTGAGTGGGACACAGAGAGAGAGAGGGAGAGAGAGAGAGAGAGAGAGAGAGAGAGAGAGAGAGAGAGGGGGGGGGGGGGGGGAGAGAGAGAGAGAGAGAGAGAGAGAGAGAACTTAGAGACTTTGAAAAGTCAAATTCACAATTTGTGACCAAATACAAAATAAGCACCACTATTTGCATTGAATGAATAAACGACGATAAAAGACTTAATTGTACAAACATTGAAAAATCCAAGCCCCTCAAAGAGAGAGGATGAGTTATGGGATGATGAGAGAAAAGTTATCATGTATTATTATTTCAAACGGAATTCTTCATATGGACATTCATTTTCATGCCATCTAGGAATGTAGGATTTGTGTTCATTCGTTCATGTGTATTTGGGTATAATGTTTATGTGTACTGCTAACCTTATCATTTATTAATTTGAAAAATATCTGTGCACCCAATTTGAGTGGTATTTCTGTGACAAAACGTAAAACTGTGAAACTGTGAAAACTGCTCTCCTTCAACCCAACTGTCTCAAGTAACATTATTCAGTAAGCCAGGTCACCAAATAGGTGACCAAGCCTAATGTAAAACGTTTTGTTGTTATTATGTTGTTACTATTTACCTGGTAAATTCTAATATAATATTAGGTCATTACTAGTTAATAAGAGGTCAATACAGATGACAGCTGACATTCTCAGAAATACCTCCCCTATTCCAAATCAATTCAAGTAACAATTAAAGTTATCCAATTTTAATTTGGCAACATCCCATGTTTAGCTATGTATAACTATACTATACTATATAACTATCTAGAAATCAAGACATTACTTTCTAATAAATCACTTTTTCTTAAATAGTTGTTGTTCATGGCTCCACCCATTTATAAAGGGTTTATTAAATTATCCTAGAAACTATGGAGGCTAAGGCTCCCTATTGCACTACAGTTTCAGCTTACTTACTGAGTAAATTGTCTTACATAAATGTCTTACACAGTAACGTTACAGAATATATGTGTACATAAGTGTGCGTGGAAAAGGAAATCGCATGGAAAGGGAAATCATCAGATATGTGATAAGAGCGTGGTAATACCATAGAAACATTTTTTTTTTCCTTTCTTAATACTCACTACTGTTTGCACTATCTATTTATGCTACATGCTGCTATTCCTACCTCATATAACAGTAGATTCTGACATTGCGCATTGCATATTTATTTTTTACTGCTTGCATTGTCTTTTTTTATCTTTCTGTCTTATCTGTAGGTATGTTTACTTTGTTTTAGCATTTAGTTTTAGTATTAGGAATGTCTTGTCCTGCATGTTGTGCTGTGCACTTTATTGGTTTCACCGTGGGAGGGTGAGAAACGTATTCTCGATTCGTTTCTATGTCTTGTCATGTGAAGGAATTGACATGAATTGACAGATGTCGTGTATCCCACTTAGTGACATTGAAACCGCATAAATTGTAGAACCACCTGCAGGAACGAACCCAGTATCTAAAAACACATACCATGACATATGAGGGAACATGTTGCTGTGGAGGTTGTTACCAGATAAGTATTGATTCATGTTTTACTCAAATAAAAAACAACCCTTTATTAACAGGTGGGTACCATGAACAATATCAATTTGAGAAGGTAATTAGCTTATAACATACTATAGTTTACCATACTATTACTGTGCAAATACTTAGTTATTAGGGGACTGTAGAAGGAAGGGTTACCAACCTGTAGGACTTGGCTAGTGAACCATCCATTCCAGGGGCTTTGCTATTTGCCATCAACATTGCCTCTTGCTTTTCTTGTCTTGTCAACTGATGTGCTCTGTGTTGGCCTGTGTTGAAACCTGCATTCATTTATCAATACCTCTGCAACATTTGTGGTCTGTACAGCTTTTATTCGGGTTCTCCACCGTGAACTTGTTTTTCTCTATCTTCCCACTACTATGGCAATGATTCAAACTTTTTAATCTCAATTTGTTCAACCCCATTGGCTGCCTAGAGAGGAACACAAACATAACCCATTTGATGGAATAAAAATATGTGTGTGTAACACCACACTCTCTCAGCGACACTGTTTACACTGTACACTGCACAGACAACAATTAGGATGAGAACAGGGGGGAAGGCAAAGTACAAAAGGTGGTAGAACTAAACAAATTACCCATCATAAAACAGTAAACGACAGACAAAAGCCTCGTCGCTCTATTTACAAATGGAACAAGTACACCCGGCGTCACACACAACTTAATGTATTTAACAGTCCAACAATCTATGCACCGCCACGCCCATAAAGGGGGGAGGGGCCCGTTCGGACAGGACCTATAAACGGTACGCGTTATGGCGACAATCTTTCGTTTCCATCAACGCCTGGGGTGGTAGCTGTGACTCATCCAGAACCAGGCCCGTGGTTCTCCCTAAAGGAGAACCCTAGAGGAGAACCGGTGACGCCGTGCGTCCCGGTCCGTGATGGGGGCTCGGGATGCACCAGCGTGAGGAGAAGGAGAACTTTTAATCTCACGGGTGCCCTTCCATTCCAGGTGAGCTATATAAGGCTGCGGGACAGAATCATCTAGAAGCTGATCGCTGCGATGCCCCCCCCCCTCCCTACCAACTGACATGGCCGGAGACACACCGCGTCGAGAGAGTTTAACGTAGTCGGCGCGGAGGACGAACAGGATCGTCGGCGATCGCACTCCGCCGGAGCAATCTCCCTAACATCAGAGCCGCCGCCGAACGTACATCAGGTTATAAGCACTACCCGGGGGAGCGTCCATTACGGAGCGCTGAATTGCTGCTCGCGACGGGGATGCGGTCTGCCGTTGTTCCCATTCATCTGCGACAAACACTGCAGAGATAAGTGCAGCCTTGGAGAGATGTAAGGACACATGACCAAACAGCCCCAGATGGTGGGCAGTTAAAGGAATAATGCAGGCTAAAACACTTTGACGTTGTTAGACAACGTTACCGTCCATTTACTACTCGTTTCGGGGGCCTATTTTGTCACAGGATGTCTTTTTTAGTCTCCCCGGGAATGGCTTCGGCTACCCCCGCTCAACATCAGGAGAAAACATCCTGTAAATGCTACATCTATTAATTGAATAAATTAATGAAATGTCTCAAAACAATATGCATAACATGTTTTATTATTAATTGTGAGAGCTAGCTAATCATTTGGCAGTATGCTGCGATGATACAAAATGCCACTTGGGCGAACATATTTTGACTGTCCCTGCCACGGGATTAGCGGGCTGGTGACCCAGCCGGGGAGAGCGTTCTTGGCAACGCTAAACGTAGCTTAAGCCAGTTGTGCCTTCTAGAACACTCAATGGCAATTTTTCGGTGCTGGATTTCGATCCCTTACCCCCTCGCTTTTAGAGAAAAAAAACACTGAAATAAGCCTTTCAAGGTAGTCTTAGAGAATACTTTGGTGGTCCTTTCGGTACGCAACTTTCGCTGAAACTAGCAAGTTCATACTCAAAGAAAAAAAAAAAAAAGGATATTCAATGAATCTCCGCTCCACCGGCCCGAGGACAGTATGCCGAATCCCAGATGCATGGACCGCACCGGGGCTCCTCGCTGCCCGGACAGACTCAGGCCAGGTTAACCAGTCAGGCCTCGGCAGCGGCATGGAGATCATGGCCACGCTTGGAGCCCCGCAAAGCCAAAGTGCCTTCTGTATTCATGAGGTTGCTGGCCAGGCAGAGATATGAAGGGGCCTGTTACTAAATTGCTGATTTCTCGCCATAGCAACCCACATTCTATAAGCGGTAATTCAGAGACAGAACTGAGCTGAGTTGTTGCCGTATAAGAATTTAATGAACATCTGATACTGATGGTTGATGCCTCAGTGATTCAAATCCATCTCCTATTAAGTCCCATTGTAACTACTTCAGCAGAGCCTCAGTGTCTACAGCAATTTAGTTTAACCACGACAAAGTGAAATACAACACCCTACGGTAAAATATGACTTGGTGTGCCTTGAGCACCACCAATAGACACAACTTAACAATGTCAATGTGTTTAAACCCTTAGTATTACTTCAAGAGAATACAAAATGCTGCCGTCAATATCAAGGGACTCTATTCAGTCAATGGTCACTTTATTGTGATGCATGAGTAAAACAAAATATTCTAGCTGAGCATGGAGAGCAAAGATCTGGTACACAATAGGCATGGCCATTACCTAAATCTAGCCACATATTGTTCCATTTATATAATCCTATAATGCTGACAAACAGCGATCAGAAAAACCTTGAGGTATTGTAATTGTAGACGTTGGCCACAGATTTAGTAAATCATTAGAATTTTGGGATTCACCATACAAATGATTCCTGATTCCTGTCCATCGTGTTATCAACAATATCAACAGTACACACAGTGGTGTTTCACATAATGCGTCGTATGTGTTGCAACATGTATGTGATATCTCTCTAAAGAAGAAGATTGTTGTTGTTATTTTGGTGAAAGCTATGCCGATGGGTCCTCTCTTTCGCATTCGTGGTTCGAGGACGAAATTTATTTTCGCTCTTGAGAAGATGAAGCATATGCAACCATTCATTGGACATTTTGGCAAACACCCTATGCATACATTTACTTGTTCTGTAAGCCGCCCCTTTGTAGACTCTCCATATCTGTTTAATCAACCGAACCGTGAACTGCGCCAGCCTGGAGAGTGCACACACTGTGCGTCCACTGAGTAGCCTACAGGGATGTTCCAACCCGCGGTGATGGGGAAGGTTTTGAAGAGCAGTATGCTGGCTGTCTCCTATCAATGTCTAAACACCCCTGAACCCCCCACAGTGCTTATTAATTCAGAGAGTTTTGAAACTAACAAATTTAAAAAAAAAAAAAAACACACTCGTTCAACACCTCAGCATACACTTGGGATGTGGGCAAGTGGGAGGCCAGGCATCAGTGTGCAGTGTCAAGGCTATTATTGGATGTTATTATCTCCCATGTGACCCACTGCTTATATGCTTCCACTCTTTACAATAACCGTCAATACTAATAGTGTCTCATTTGTAGAACATCATTTGTCGGCAGACGGCTTGAAACTATTATCTGGAAGGGGATGCTGCATATTTAATAATACAATGTGAGAAGTGGACAGCTATCAAAAGCATGCTCATATCAATCATGAAACCTTAATACAATCATTTATCATAAAGTGCAAAATCAAAAGTCAATAGGAAAACCATGGCCTGCTTGAACAAGAGACCACTTCTGAATAAAGGATGAAGTCATATCTCAAAGACAAATTGCATGAAACAGCATGAGGCCAAACGAAAAAAAAGGCGAACATATAAAAATAGGTACCTGCATTTAGCTCAGCTGGTGCATGGAACCTTGCACACTGGTCACATTTCAGAACAGTATTTTTACTTTGACCAGAATTGTTAGCCTTCTACTTCCTTCACCAAACTAATGGTTTATGTTACTCAGATCCATTGTTCATAGACACTATGAAAGTGGTCGGGTTGGTAAGCAGCCCGCATCACACTTTCACAAGTTAGCGGAAAGACTTTCACCTCTATGAAAGTTATTAAAAGTGTATTTAGTTGTTCAAGTTCAAATGTAGGCTTCACACTATATTACCATCTGAATCAACGTTTGGTGCAGTAAAGGGAGGCAGTCGGTCGTACTTCCAACATCTCTGCTAGACGTGGCGGCAGCTGTGAAACCCCCATAGGAGCGACACACGTTGGATGGATATTGCAACCTGTATTGAAACAGGAAAAGTTTGTAGTGCATGACAATACAGCGAATGTGGTGTCAGTCCTCAAGTTGTTGAAAGAGAGAGAGAGAGAGCAAGACTTCAGATATCCTCAATCCTCTGTGCTAGCCACACCACTAGTGGCACATTTATGCACAGAAGAATCCCCAAATGATCAAAGCAAATGGAGCTGCAAGGTACTTGGCGGAAAATGTTAAATTAGTGCAATTGCCACATCAAAGCTTAAAACAAATTGGCTGCAAGTATCCACATTGCACGGGCTGTATGTGTAAATATAGGAGCGGTCAAGGTATTTAGCTTTCGGAAAGGAGGGTTCAGAGTCTCTGGAGGAGTAAAGATATGCTTTTTGGTTCAGATGTCATGTATCCCACTTAGTGACATTGTTTACAGATTATGGATTAATTTGCTAATGAACACAGCCCTAAATCGGGTTTTAGGGTAAAGTTGTTATTTAAACTGAACCATGAATAATAGATGCCTCGTGGAAAGGGTGTTACCTTGCCGTGTTCATGTGATACCTGACATGTTTGATGCCTTGACATCGATCAGATTTACCTTTTCATTTGGGGGGGTTGGACACCACGGCAACACAAGTGATTTAGATTAAAGTAATCATTAGCTGTCAGTGATCATATAGCAAAATCCCCACACTGACTAATTATAGCAAGGCCAACACTTGTCAATCGATACCCAGTTGACGTGTATAAGATAACACGTCTTTAGCTATAGGCTACATGCACTCACGTCTTAGTTCGTAATGAGTGACATGAAGATGTTCCTCAACTCCTCAGATTTGCTGTCAAACTGATAATAATAATAATAATAATAATAATAATAATAATAATAATAATAATAATAATAATCTAGTACAGCATGACTGTTTGGCACAAAGCCTGTTCTGGGAGCGAGACCCGGAGGAGAGAGAACTCATGGAAGTCAGGGAAACCATCCTGCAATGCGACCCATTCTGGAGCGTATTGAGCCGGCCCTCAGGTGTCCCTCTGTGCCTCAGGGCAAGAGCTCCACACAACTATTTCAGAACCAAGATGGCAACAATGTCAGGAATGCATGGCTATTTGAGCAGCATTTTTCCACAATATCTGACAGGGAGGATAATGACCTAAACCCACACACATACACACACACACACACACACACCTACACACACACACACACACACACACACACACACACACACACACACAAACACACTCATGCAACACCACATAAAATCAACAGAGACTCAAGCAGGGTTCAACAAATATCTCCACATCGTATTAGAAGTGAACACTTAAAATCAATCAACCCTATTTGTCTAGTTCTGCGATACCCAGTGCTTGACAAGGGGGAGCAACACACCAATAACAGGAATTCAGTGTAAGATAACAGTACAGAAACACATTGGCTACAGAGATACATTTGAGTGGTGGATTTATTCAAGGTGTAGGCTCTGCACCAGAGGATCACGTGTGATGTGCTGGCAGTTGTTTCTCTTAGTCAAGTTCACAGCACCTGGAGTCCAGCTGGCACCACCTTCCGACCCTGAAGGCATCCCCGGTGCTGTCCAGGTCAGAGAGTTTTGCCGCTCCTCTGAAGGGATGCTTGCCCCTAGTTGATTCATCTGCCCTCACAAGTGTAAATTAACCCCCACTGTTTCAGCTCAAACTCGAGCACGGTGAGATTTTTAGATATTCATTTTAGGCTGAGACTTCTGGGAAGGGGGACGGGGGGGGGGGGGTAATATGTCAACTCTAACCCTTTAACACATCAGTCAATGACTGCCTCACACTGCCCATTCCTTCACCCATCACCAGGGCCCCATCAGGGACACGTCCAAAAAATAATGTGGTGTGTGTCGAGCTCACCAGTTAGCACAGCGAATGTACAGCAAAGCATGTGCATTTGTGGCCACGCAAGCCAGAAAAGGTGTTGTGAGCAGGTAACATGATTGTAACATCATGCTATGTTTTCAGCTGACCACGTCTAGCATGTCAAAAACAATTCAGAGAGCTCCGGAAACTGCAGAATCTAAGAATATCTATTTTCAATTTTTTTTGAGTGATTTGGAAACGCAAAGTCTGTGGACCGGGCAGAAGTTCCCATAGTTCAACTTCTGCCGAGGTTAAGATGCGGGCAGCGGCCTGGCGCTGAAGTTAAGACCAGGAGAACCACTTTGTCGCTGTCAGAACGTCAGAACATTGAATGAGTTGTTAACGCAACAGCAAGCTGAATTAAATATATCTTACACATTCAACTTTCTTCAAGCACTTAAATCATTAAGGTGAAGCATTCTATTCTGATCCATGCAATCATCCACCGTGGAAATAAAGCCCAGTCGCTAGCCTGCCAGTCGCTAAAGAGATCTGAGATGAATGTGGTAATGAGATTACTTTGCTTGGTGGTTGCTGTTGTGTTTTGCCGTCTCTGTGTCCCCATTTCGACCATCTTTTGACTTGCCTTTAATTCATAGCTCTCACAGATGCCACAACAAATGTGACCTCTCACGTTAGCGCAAATGCCTCTTCAGCCCTTTGAAGACCATAATGATATTTGTTCCGTGGCCAACCCTCATCAAACTGGTGCTTATTGCATCCCGGTGAAATCCAAGTGCTTTTATGCAATATTCTTGGGAGAATAATGACCCCCATTTAAACAATTCACTTTTGGGCCACCAGGCGTATTTACCTGCTTCTTTGTTTGCGGCCTAGAATTAGTGTTTGTAGAGTGGGAAAGTCTATCAGTGCATTAGTGTGACTGGAAAAACGGCTTACATCTTCTGAAAAGGTTTGGGTAGAGGAAGAATGTGTCACACATACACAATAGTGGCAATTAAAATTGATAAGAACATTTATCATTTTCAGTGTTTTATTTACACCACCTGCATCATCCCCAGTCTGACAGTGAGCAAGGCCTGAAATAGGCCACCATTACCTCCCTGGCATTTACATTGCTTATTCTCCTATAATGACACAAAGGGTTTACAAAATAGACCATTGATCAGAGCAAAAGAAAGGCATAATATAGATCAGGCCTCTCATTTGAATGTGAATGAAGTGGTTAATCAATGTGTGACCCTCCATGTGCTAGAAGTGACGTTAGTGCCTCACATGTGTCTGTCTTCAATTTAGTTGCTGTCCATACTCAATGGGGCAAACATAATTGTAAATGGTTCAGTCAAGTGTAATACTCACCCTGTTCCTGGATTCAAGAAGAAGTTAAAAAATATATATTTTTCTAAAGTACTTTTCATCATGAACTAGACCTGTGATTATGGAGCGTGTGGCAGAATGAAAATGGGGGAAAAAAAGGGTTTGTGTGAAGGCAAGCCCTGTGCAATTTACACGTATTGCACAAGGCTTTTTTTTAACAGCAATTATCACCTCATATATTTATACATCAGGTGATTTCTTTTTTGTATTACATATTTTGTTATTTTCCTCTTCCTCCCATTTTCATTGAAGACTAGGCTATTCATTGCTTGTGTGAATATCATAATAACATATCTTCCCCAATTTTTCAATATGGATTTTTCTTAATCATGTACAAGATGTGATTAGGTTATCACTTCGGCTAGCCCCTGCACTGGTGAGATTAAAAGCCACTATATGCAAAATAAATGTCAATATTATTATGAATGTATCATATAAAGTTGCGATTTGTCTGTGGTTAATAATTTTCCTCAGAGCCAAGCAACCTAATGTTATCTCTGATATTGCGCTGCATGAATTATATGATATATGTGGAACCTCATGTCTATGGGCCATCGGCTGAGTAATGAATTGGTACACATGTTTTAGTCTAGAAACCAGAGCCCAAGGGGTAAAACTAAGAGTCTGCAAAGTATACCCGAGGGATACATATGCATACTCTGCCGCTACCTCCATACACTAGAACCAATCCCTCTTCATTTTCTAAATCTTATTCTTTGATGTGCTTCTAAAAGAAAATATTTTTTTTCCGATGCTTCCAAATCCTTCCTGTGTAAGGATACCCGATGCACACATCTTGGTTGATAATACAGTAGTGTGCATTGACAGGCACTGGCTGTCACCGTTTGGTGATAATCAAATAATGAAATGAAAATGAAAAAAAATACTAATGTTTGCATATATAAAAATACTCAGGTGTGTGCGTGTGATAAATGTATGCACACATTAAAAGATAATAAAAATGTTTTTTAAAAGGAATCAACAGGACAGATTTTCTGGCACAGCAAGCATGTGCCAATTACGTTGTGACAGGATTTATTCAACTGTTCACTTTGTAATACATTTTGGAAATATTTGTTGAACCAAAAACTTGTGTTGACGTAAGTGTGTGTGTGTGTGTGTGTGTGTGTGTGTGTGTTTGTGTGTGTGTGCGTGTGTGCGTGCGTGCGTGCGTGCGTGCGTGCGTGCGTGCGTGTGTGTGCGTGCATGTGAGACGGGAAAAGTGAAACAATGCGAAAACAGGGGCCTTTGTTAACAGAGCATTCTAGAATGTAATGAAAGTGACTATAGAGTTGTCGGTTCTATATGGAGCCATTACCTCCCAAAGTGATGGGTGGACGGCTCACCAAAGGTCTGGCTTCGGCTCGCCTAACGTATCGAGGTCTATCCCATTTCCCCTTCTATTTGGATCAGTTATCCGGATTACGTTTCGAGTCTTGGGTCCCATCTCTCTCCCACATTACTCGGCCTCACTAAAACATTTAACAGAAGCAATACATTGTCCTGAAAGCATCGTGTCCAGCAGCAATAGTAAACATGCTTGTGTGCTGGATTGTTCTGAAAGTTGAAAGTGTGTCAATATACCGGCAATGAAAAATGCATGACATTTCACATATCACATTGATTAAGTTTGTAGGAATGTTAATGGGATATGCCATTACAAACAAGCTCATAAAATGTGAAAGTATTTACCAGCTTACTCCTTAATGGACCTTACTAAACAGTTTTGCCAAACTTCAGCTCTCTCATTAATGTCTTTCAAATAAGATAAACAATTTTACACAATGAACTCAACAATACCACTCACAAAACGGTTGCACTTTTGTTCTAGATTATGTACATTCAATTGGAAAAGAGCAAACAGAAACAGGGTTGAAGAGAGCGGGTAGACTCTTCTTATCGAGACATTTGAGTTTGTTATGCAAACTCAAATTGGGCTGTCCAAAAGCACTCCATCTCAGTTCACTGCATTTCCCCCACGTCTGCTGCCTTAGAGAGGCATTGGTGAACGGTTCATTGGAAACACCTGTCACTGTGTTCACCTGTCTTCTTATAGACCCTTTTCACACAAGCGTCATCGTGGGACAAACACAGGCATAACATCACTAATTTAGTCTCCCTGGTACAAAAATGTAGCAGGTCCTAATTAATGTCATGAGCGACACCTGTGTTTCTCTTGCGATAACAACTCTGTAGAAATAGAAATGTAAAAGAAGACAGGTGACCTGTTTTCCCTTTAAGACAATGAATAGGGAGAAAAATAGTGAACTGCACTGAGGTACTTTTTTGGGTGGCTGCGGACCCCTCTGCAAAAAAAGGTCTATTTGTCCACAAAACCATATCCTCCCTATCATGTACCATATCCCCCCCTAGACATAGAGCTTAACCACCCACACCTCCTCGTTTGGACTCACTTCTTGGTGAGCCAAATCCTTGAAGAAATGAACTATCCACCTGTAGTCTACAATGACAGCAAACCTTTCAGACTTCATCATGAATGTCTGCACGCACAAACATCATCATCATCATCAAGCCTATGAACCCTCTTGCTTAATTTTCCAAAAAATTGCACATTTTTTTATTTATTTATATTATCAGCGCAAAAGATGGCAAAATAGAAAATAACATCTCCCAAGATGTTGACTTAAATAATGGTCACTTAAGTTCCTTTCTATCTCTGAAATCAGGTAACACGATGGTGACTGAGCCTATGGACCACCAATGAAAGCCCTTAGCAAATTTATCAAGCTAACAAACTGGGTGTCGATGGCAACATTCTGTCATGCATTCAAATCACAAGAAGCTTCCAGACGGTGAAGTGCTTTCCATCCCCAAGCAGTGGCTGTGATGCCAGAGAGAGCAGGCGGAGAGTAGGCTGAGAGTGGGTGGAGAGTAGGCTGAGAGTGGGCTGAGAGTGGGCGTAGAGTAGGCTGCGAGAGGGCGGAGGGTAGGCTGAGAGTGGGCGGAGCGTGGGCGGAGAGTAGGCTGAGAGTGGGCGGAGAGTAGGTTGCGAGAGGGCAGAGAGTGGGCGGAGAGTAGGCTGCGAGAGGGCGGAGAGTAGGCTGAGAGTGGGCGTAGCTTGGGCGGAGAGTAGGCTGAGAGTGGGCGGAGAGTAGGCTGCGAGAGGGCGGAGAGTGGGCGGGGAGTAGGCTGCGAGAGGGCGGAGAGTAGAGTGGGCAGAGCGTGGGCGGAGAGTAGGCTGCGAGGGGGCGGAGAGTGGGCGGGGAGTAGGCTGAGAGTAGGTGGGGAGTGGGCGGAGCTACCATTAACATTTACATTTAGTGGATTTAGCAGATGCTCTTATCCAAAGCCACTCACAAAGAGTACATTTGTCATAAGAAGGTGAAACATTCCACAGGCTTAATTTGTGTGTGTAGCAGTGTCCTGTTTAGTCAGGGTACTGTCACTGTATCCAGCCAAGAATGGCACCAAAGAGAACAAAAGGGGGCTCTTTGAGTGTACTGTAGTTTGTGCCGTACCGCCCGTCAGGTATGTTCCGGCATCGATACTGAGAGCATAGCAGTTTAACCCTACTGTGGTGGTGTGTTAAATGAATCACACATTTCAAGAGCAGTTCATGTGGTCAGCAAGTCTTTTTTGCATTTGAAAGTAGCAATGTGTAAGATTGAGCCCCTCCCAGTGAGTAGGTAGGAGCCTCTCAAAAGTCTGCAAAAACCCAATAGCAGCGTTCTTAATGGGCTAGCTGGGTGGCATGAGTGGGAAGGTTTATTTTTTCAAGGTTTGTAGGTGCTTCCCAAATTATGTCATATTTGAACATGATTGTTTGTTGCCAAAATTACAAATCATGGAGCCGAATGAGATGGTACATCTCATTGGCATTATTTTGACTTGCACCAAGGTCAATTTTACGGCATTTTAGCCTGTGGATAAGTCAGTTTGACCAATCACACTCGGCTATCTTTGTCATCGTCACCATGGACACTGTACATGTTGTTGGATATGGTGACAGCCTTTTGCGTTTCTCACAGTCCTCTTATTCGGCTATCTTTGTCATCGTCACCATGGACACTGTACATGTAACAATGCTTACTCGCACTGTGGTACGTGAATATAGGTTGCCTTTGATAACATGACCTGTGCAGTTCTGTGTTGGATAACAACTTTCTCCAAAAGGGTGAGAGCCTACTTTTAGTTGTTGAACAGGGAAACTACCTAAAAAATGAACATTTCCAAGACATTATCATAATCCTCATACACAACCTGCCATTCGCTACACTATTTTACTGTCTGTGCAGTGGTTGATGTACGCGTCCAAGAAAGAGTTAAGCTTTCAGGACACTTACAGTATAATGCCACGGTGTGTGTGTGTGTGTGTGTGTGTGTGTGAACATGTGTAGAGCTCCTGGCCAGAGGTTGATTTTGATGCATGTGCCCAAAAAGGTTACGCTTTTGGGATTTACAGTATAACGCACACAACACATTTCGTATTGCTCATTATGACTAAAATGCATTTTGTTCAAAATGAATTGTGGTGAATTTTGGCGCACAATGGCGACATGGCAGCCTCTGTGGAAGAGAACCCGCTCCCCCTGTAGATATAAACGGCTCAAACCAAGGCAATAAAAACACAACAATTCTCATGTTCATGGAATTATTCGCAAATTATAACATACACATTAATGTTGTATTCTTTGTATGCCAAGTCTCTTCCACTAGATGCCACTAAATTCTACACACTGGACCTGAACAGATAGTCACGCTCTGAACTCCACCGATCGGATGTAGGGAGCTAAAGATGCGATCAGTCCCGGAGTGTCTAGCGGTGAAAACATGCCAAGGTGAAGGAGCTTCCAAGCAAAGCCGTTGGGCAGCAGCAGTCCTCTACAGAGCCATCATTTGGTCAATATTTCCCCACAATAGGGGAATTACAAAGTGCCCTGCCCTACACATTAGCGTCACTAAAATGCAATCAAGCCAGATACCTCTCAAGTTTCAAAATGTCCCCAATGGCTATAACATTAAAATCGCTGTTTAGAAGTGAATTCCACAAGCTCTACAAGAGTAAAAAGCATGGAAAGAAGCCAGTGGAGCCCCTGTGTGGGTGCTATGCACAGAAACTGTATATAATCAATATATGTACAGGTGGAAACTATTGTGGACAAAAAGTACCTACAATACGAGAACACTAGAACATGTTGAGATTTGGACAGTGTATTCTAGTAGTTTAGGGTTTTTGGGGTTATTTCTTGCAACCCTAGCCTGTACGTCATCACCCGCTGACATAGCCTATTGTATTCTGCTTGAACGAATTGCACTTAATCAGAGGCTGATGCTGTAAAATATTTATTTCTAAACTAAATATAAAATGATATACAAATATCACCACAATCAAGGGAGATTGTATCGCAGTTCCTATTGATATTGCCTCATCCTTTGCTTTTTTAATCTTTTTTTTTTCTTTTTTTTTTACATTTATCATCAGTGTTAAATTGCTGTAAATATTCGTATTTGTAGCAATTCTCAGCTCTACTCGCTTCCAGCTTTAATGTAAAATGTGTGACTGGAGCTAAAGCAGATAGATCTGACGTGGTTGCAGAAATGTTATAGGCTCAAGGATGAATAGAATTGGTTCATATCAGTCTGCTGGTTCATTCTTGTCAGGGGAAACACATAACATGGCCAGTAGCATCCAGGGCCGTGAGAGCAAATGGGAGCACAGCAGGACAGGGCTATGAAAATCTATAAATCTATACTAATATCAGAGGTGGAGAAATAGGCTATTTCATGGAAGTCACCACAGTGTGGATGATTCATGTTGAGGAAATGTATGGCCTGAATTTACACTGCCAACTATGGAAAGTCATTCAGCTGAAGAAAAGTGAAAACAGATTGTTTTGTGGTGCATATCTATACTACTCTAATACGTGGAATTGGACATTCACAGATGAATCCAATCACTCGAAAATATGGTATGGCTAAAGACTGGATTTATTCCTTCTGTCCAAAGGAACCAAGCACACAAATCAGAGTAAACATGAGATTGTTTGATATTGGAAAAAAAAAAAAGTAATAACAGCAAACTGTATTATCACAACAAGGTTTCTGTGTGTACGAGAAATAATGACATTGACATTATTATAAATATATATGTGAACTCACTGCCCAAGATCCCCCTCTTACAGATAAGCTAATCAAAACCCTCCTGGTTGAATTGTGTGTAACTTTGGAACTAGAGCACAACTTTAATTCCAAACTACGGAGAAAAAAAAAGCATTATTTATGAATATGGTAAGCATTTTAAAGTCGATAAACATCAGAGAAACATTTAAAAACCTAGAAGGGTGGAGCAAAACTTGATGAAGTAAAAATCAATTGAAAGTAACGGATGCAAACATTCATAATGAAACATGTCTGAGTGAACATTATTTAGAATTTACATGATTTAGCGGAAATCGGGTTGCTTCAGACACAATCACATTTTGCCCTGTTGCCTACTGCCTCTGTATTCATATGCAAATATCTGTTTATAGAGTCTAGTGGACCCTTAATTGAGCTAATAACATCTGAACCCTCAGAGCATGTCACGTTTGAGGCATTATCATTAATTAAATGGCCTACCAAAATAAGGTTATCTATTAAATCTTTGTTCAGATGTGCGTAAAGCTGCAATTGTACATTTATGCTTGTGTACGGAAAGTGTGGCCACATTTATATGAGAAGCCATATAACGGAAACCGCTGACCGTGAGCTGGTCACGTTGGAGAATGTGTTTGTGTTTGTATATGCTTTGCTGTTTTCTAAATCATTCTATTTTTGAATGTCCAGCCTTTCCTTCAGCAGTCTGTGAAATTATTTTGGCAGCAACCAAATATCTTCTCCAAAGGTCAGAATTAAGGGTGTTATTTCATTTTGGAGCCAGCACCTTTAATATGGCTTCTTAAATGTGTACTAAAACCAATTGGCCACACTTAATTTTTCTTATAGTTTCTATATAATATAAAGCAAAACTCATTAATAAACTGAGTCAAGGTCTCTTGAGCAATTAAACATTTTGTATTTCAATCAACATATACAGTATATACAGTATTTATGCAAGTGCAGGTTGTACCTTCTGTGTAACTGGTTTCAAAATGATTTAATAGTACGTAACTCATTGAAAAGATGTAGACAAAAGATGATGAAATGAGAGACTGGAAATGTATATGCATGTCTTTTGCCATTTGTCATTTAGGTTGTTTTGCTGTGTCCCAAGGTTAGAATAAGTGTATTGTATGACACAGTATGATCCTAAGGGAAGTACAATTAGGAGCTTAGGAGTTTATTTCAACACTTTCTTGGGATACAAAACATTTGTCTACTAAATATTTCATGGGTGTGAGATATCTGTGCTTGTTGGGACCTTGAATAAAACAAAAAGGTCATTAAATTTTGCTGGCATGATTCTATTTATTTGTTATTGCTGACATTCCTCATTTGTCGCTCTGCCATCGGTAAACTCCCTTCACTGCCCAAAGCATGTTCCTGTTTTTTGGATATATATTACATGTTTGGCATCATTTAAGATACTTTGAAGAGCAAAGCAAAGCATTCTCTTGAGTTTTTTGGAATAAGGGTAAAAAAAGACACAATCAAGGCCATGACGTCATCTTTTAGTTTCATCACAGATAGCAGTTAGGACAACACATGACCAGAGTTGTCCTATTGATTTGGTCAATGTCACACTTGTGATAAGATTGATAATCATACTTTTCTCCCCACCATCTGGGTTAAATGGTATTAGTGCACACCATGCTATGGCTTAACCAGATGTTATAGAGAAAGGTATGAAGGGTAAAGGGGGCATTTAGCAGACGCTTTTGTCCAAAATGACTTACAACCAATACATTTTGTGGGGTTTGACATGTGGACAGTTGGAGGAGGAGGGGGATCAAGGGGGTCAAACCGCCGACCCTACGGTTAGTGGACGACCTGCTCTGTCAACCCACTCTACCCACTGAGCTGCTGCGCCCCGATAGGCAAGGTAAGGTATGATGGACTAATTAGATTTAAATAGCTGGATAAGTAGTTGGGAAGTTTTGGTCTTAGACACGTTTTTTTACTGTTTCTTTCATGATTTATGGACAAAAATGGAAATCACTACTCTTTGCAAAAAATAAAAAAGGAAAGGGCATACAAGGATAGAAAAGTAGGCTGTTGTTGATGCCGGGCTCATGTTTCATATATACCAACGTCAACACTATATCCTTTTTTTGGTTTGGGAAGTGCCCACAGTAAGGCTGTTCATCTTGATCTATGGTTGTCAAGAAGGAGGGCTGCAGCCAGCAAGGACGAGAGGGCAAGGGTCAAGCCTGCTACAAGATGGACGAGGCTTCCCCTCCTGATTCCTGTGTGGTATTCTTCTCTGTCTCCTATTTCTCAAACATATTTCTCCTTTACTTTGCACCTCCAAGGCATGAGGCGCCATCCTAAAATGTGAATCTTCATGAAAAATGCAGAATGGTAATGAAAACGTATAATATCTTCTTGAAGTGAATTGAAATGCATTTATTATGCATGTATTATTATTATTATTATTATTATTATTATTACTATTATTATCATCATACAAGGGTAAACTTTTACTCAGAGTTTGTACAACTGTGTTTGAGTTAGCTAAAAGTAAATAGCTTAATAATATGTTTAATGTATATTTTTCTTGTGGATTATTGGATTATTAAGAATATTTTGTAATATAATAAAAATAGAATAAACTGCATGTGAAAAAAATACATTTTAATACCACCCATGTTCAAACCTATAGGGAATAATTAACACGCCCATAATGACTTTCCAGCAATTAAGCAACCCACAGCAATTAAAAACCACCATGATTTCATCCATTTTGTTTTTCTGTAAAGAAATGAAGCATGTTGTAAGTGTGATGGCACATCAGAAGGAATATAGTTTTGTATGGCACAGTACAACCTAATAATGTAAATCATTAAGTATAGTTTTCTTTTGAATTCAATAATTTTCATGAAAATTAATAAATAATCCAATAATGCCCCTGTAGAGTGATTTTTTTTTACAGTGCCTTTGTTACTCGATCTATATAGATCTATATATCGCTCTATATATAATTGTTATGTAAATACTAATGAAATATATATTTTTCTATATATATATTCTTATATTCTATATTCTTATTTATTTTTTATCGTGAATTAAAAAGTCCCAAATCAAAGTTTTCTGCAGATAGAACATCAAGCCTTCTGTTATATAACATGACAGTATTGTCTGTGTTTGTGTGTGTGTGTGTGTGTGTGTGTGTGTGTGTGTGTGTGTGTGTGTGTGTGTGTGTGTGATGGAGAGGGATATCGTTTAGTGTTATGGTCTATTTTCTTCCACGGAAAATGGAGATTTGTATGTCTAGGCTGATGCTTGCATATGGTTCTGCATCGGTGACTCTGAGCATAGCCCACCCGAAAGTCACTAATTAAGTGACATCTGGTGATTTTTGTAATGTGAAGTTGATGTGCCACTGGTGAACATATACGCAAACCCTGTCAACTCTTCAATGATAAAATAACCAGAACGTGTAGCTGGAAAGACAAAGCAGGATGCCGTTTCTGGCAATTTTCCTTCTCAGTGGAGAAGGTGAACGCCCTTGAGAATTACCCTTTACTAACACTCATACATCACAGAAACGTTTGTACCAAACTAGCGGGAGAAATTCTTACCCTGTTAGCTGGGGGTCCCCATGGCTTGCGGGGAGCATACCATTGTGGTAGAGAACTGTCACATGGTGTGTGTGTGTGGGTGTTTTTCTGAGCGTGTGTGTGTGTGTGTGTGTGCCAATGGGATGTTTTGTGCTACGCAACAATATGCAAGACATGCATGTTTATCTGTCACGGCGTCTACTCCATCAGCATGCAGAATATTCGCCCCAGTTTTCAAGTTTCTCATCACTGAGGCTGGTGTTTACCAGTCAGTAGTCTGGTTTTTTACCAGTCAGTGTTCTGGTTGCTTACGAGTCAGTATTCATGCTTGGCCCCCAGCCTTATTGAGCTGTCCTTGTGATAGTTATTCTATTGTCCAGGCGATTGCACTTGTTTTTTCTTCCTGCGTCCAATCTGACTGCCAGCCTGTTCTGGAGCCCTCACCTGTCTGACTAACCACCTGTTGCTGAATCCCCCCCCCCCCCCCCCCCCCCTCTACCTGTCTGTCTACCTGCCTGTTGTCAAACCCCCTCGCCTGTCTGTCTACCTGCCTGTTGTCGAACCTCCTCGCCTGTCTGTCTACCTGCCTCTTGCTGAACCAACACCCGCGTGTCCACCTATCAGCCCACTGCCCCATCATCTATGTACCGGCCTGCCATTCATTGTACATTCACTGCTGCCCTTAGCAAAACCCTCTTTATTATGTCTTTGTTAATTGTGCATTTCAAAAAGTGTTGCAATGTATGCCTCTTAGTTATTAGGATTCGTATGCGTGAATAATTAGAAGAGATTGGTTTAGGCACAGAGGGGTTATTGCAGTGTTTGACTCCCGTGATGAAAGGTTCTTTGGTTTGAGGACCTGTCACGACTGAATTAAAAATGCTGTGAACATACAGCGAGAGCGACAACAACACACCGTCAATAACAAGTCCTATCTTCTGCAACACACCAGCGCCGGGCCGCTCCCGCCCCGCGGACCTACCTGATGACGTGGCCGCAGCAGTTACCCTGGGGGGGGGGGGGGGGGGGGGGCACCAGGCTGTTGGCTGGCGTGGGTCAAACGTGACCGTGGAGAGCTAGGCTCAATGTTATCTCTGTGGGAAGGTTGTTTTTTTTTTTTTTGCGTTTTTTAATCGCAAATATCTCAAAAATGCATAACGATGACAATAATTGAAAGATTCATAGCACAGTTACACAGGGGTAGGTAGACCTTTGTAATACTGTTTGAACTGAAAACTCGAGGTCCACTCGTTTAGCCTCCGTTAATTGCAGACATTTGGTGTGAAGAGGAATAATATGGCAAAAAGCGATATTGGGATTTATTGTGCGTTCCTATGCACAATAAATATGCACTGCGGCTTCTCGGCAAGGTTACAACCAACAAGGCAATCCTCAGGGAGCCCAGCCCTCCAAGCTATAGCGGATCTTCCTCTACCTCCAGGTGTACCAGGCAACCAAGAAGTTGTCTCTTTGATGCAGTCCGGAAAGCTGTCTCCAACTGGGTTATGTATGTGTGTGTGTGTGTGTGTGTGCGTGCGTGCGTGCGTGCGTGCGTGCGTATGTGTGTGCGTGTGTGCGTGCGTGCGTGTGTGTGTGTGTGTGTGCGTGCGTGCGTGCGTGCGTGCGTGCGTGTGAGTGTGTTTGCGTGCGTGCATGTGTGTGTGTGTGTGTGGCAGCCTTTACCCCAGTGTTGTTATGACCTCAGTTATGACCACCCATTTGTTTACTTACACATGACCATCAGTACATTATTTTCCCTCTAGGGAGTGCGGCCATTTTTTTTTGTGATTTATACACCAGCAGAAATCATAATAATAAAATATATCAACCAGGACCTTGTAAAATACATTATATGAAGATAAACCGGCCACTGAGATCCTAACCAAACAAAGAAAAACAGGAATGGCTTTGCATTACGAGACAAAATGTACACATTTCTTCCAGTTGACTTAGAATAAGCTCTTTCTCTGAAGTGTCATCCTAAGGCAAACGCTGGAAACTCATAACACTAAACATTGGTCTGCTCCTTTTATGTACCAGGGCACGGGCAGTAGACTTAGCTGCAGTGATTCTGTGAACGTGGACGCCTCCATGAAGAGGATCTATGGTTATTGGCCATTCTACCGCCACAAGGCAAACCTTGGCAGGCCGCTGGGGGGAAAACTGCACGCTCGTGTCCTCCCACCTGAGCCTGCTAAACAGAAGGTCCTGGCTGCCGCCTGTCATGACCCCTAGATGTCTCCCTCAGCCCCCCTCATTACTGCCAATCGTTTGGCCCGTCTCACGCGGTTCACTGGGTTCACCCGTCCTCGCTGTCTACTCGTGTTCTCTCGCTCCTTGAGTTTTTGCGCTTTTGTAGCCTTCCGTGTTCCCGTGACGTCTACACGTTGTCTGTTGTTGTCTGTCTCCCGCACGCCACTCTGGCGTCACCGCCCCGCGCCATCCCCGGGACGCAGGACGCTGGCGGCGGCTCGCAGACACAGCAGCTCGCGGTGACGGGAGCGGCGGAAGTACAGAGACAGTGTTAATGGTGTCGCGGATAGGAGGCTGTCTTCACACACACTTGAAAAGCATATAAAGAAACGTTGTAATCGTGAGCACCAACGGGTGAGTTACAACAAACAGCTGCCCGCAGCAGCTGAGAATAATTAGGAACAGAGGGCTGAGACTCAAAACACAAACATAATAACATGCATTCTTTTAAATTAATGATAATTATTACTCCCCCCCCCCCCCTTTTTTTTTACAGCAATCTAAAAAGTCTTTTTTCACAACATGACAATTAAACAAATGTAAATGAAGATATAAAAGACATAAAGGTTAGTACTAATTGGAGACGCAAATGTGCATCACTGTGTGTGTCTGTGTGTGTGTGTGCGTGCATGTGTGCGTGCATGCGTGCCTGTGTGTGTGTGCGCGTGTGTCTGCAATGGACTGGCATTTAAGGTGCCCCCTGCCAGACACGAATGTGATTAGTTCTGATCTCGCGTGACCCTGACCGGTGTCGTGGAAAAGAACTGACTTGGCGACAGCCAGACACCAAACCGGATACTTGGTAAAGGGTAATGAAACTCTGGACCTGTGTGCGTGTGTGTGTGTGTGTGTGTGTGTGTGAGGGGGTGGGTGGGGGGGGGGGGGTCTTTTTATGCACATGTTAGAATAAATGCTATGAAAGAGAGAGCATATTAATCCCTTTCCTTTTTTTTTTTGGCGTTATTGGAAAAGAAGTGACTCAAGGAGTTTGCCTTCTTTTCTGCTCCTTTGCTGATATGAATATAAGCAACTGCAATTTTAGTTTTCTAATAGGACAAACTGGTTTTACAGATAGGGAGAAATTGGCTCTGAACATCCCCACAGCATTAACCCACACACACATACACACACACACACACCACACACACACACACTGGGTTTACAATAACAGTTCATTGTGCATTTGTAAGCTGTATTCTTATATTCAACAAATGAATGGTATTAAACGACAGATCAAGTGCAATCTCCCTGTGTGTCGCGGTCAGTTTAGCGACATCACAAAAAGAGAAATCACACATCATACTCTTACGCAACTCTAATCTCTTCCAACGCGACCTTAAATATGTAAAACTAGGTCGTTTGGGTGGGGGGGGGGGATTTACTTTGCCTGAGAAGAAGCTTTGATGGGCAAAAACAGGAGGTCACCGCTCCGACAAACTTTAACTCGTTTAAAATGCTGCCACTGTTGAGAATCCTGGTAAAGGTAAAACAGACTAAAGGCGAGCAGTGCGGAATAAGGATGGATGGCGATGAGGCGGGAGGATGGAGGGCAGGATGACTTGCGTGGGCGGATGATGCTGGGTGGACTGAGGGATGGATACGTGTTGACAGATGGGTCTGCCGCTCGCCGTGCCGACGCAGAGCGTCTGCGGGCGGCGGGGCTCACGCGGTCCGTGGGGGGGTTCTCCTTCGCCGCCGGCCCGACGGTGCGCCCCGCGCCCCCGCGCCGGCCCCCTCCTCATGGCGGAGGGTCCCGGGGGGGTCCGCTGAGGAAACGGGGAATGCGCGAAAAACACACCAACGGAAGGGCGGTGACGGATGAACTGGCCCGAGAAAAGAAAAGATGGGGTTTGATGTGTGTGCTACTCACGACAAATGACACGGTTTCCATTGCATTGCTACGTCGGGGGGAATTAGTCTCTTTAGAAGCAGGGCGTAATGTTTGGTCTCAAGACAATGTGGAGCAAATACCTTGACAGCAACATTGACATGCATGAGTGCAGCGCATTCTCCTTTCTTTGGGTGGTGGAACAAGTAGTTTTTTTTTTTTTTTTCTAGATGAAATGCTGAACAATATACAATATTTTATATATATATATATATATATATATATATATAGGTATACAGTACTGTATACCAGAAGAGGGCACTAGGATCCTGCAGACACTGTCAGGTGGTCTACTTCGGGGTGGGCCAGTAATTTAGCAAGTGGATGTTAGAGTAAGAGCTCAGTGCCATGGATGGCAAACAAAAGTCATGCCTCTGATTTGTGGCATCTACAACGAGGCAAAGTAAACTTATTTATGGAGGAACGGTTACGGGCAGCACAGTGATAGTAAACCTGGATCTCCGACAAGCCGTTGAGTCGGAAGACACAACTTTTTGAGGCAGCTGTTTGAGCTGTGTTGTTCATCGCTTGTGGGTACATGTGTCTGCAAGATTTTGGGATGATCGACTCCACTCCATTTCCATAAGGTTTAACATGAATATTTTGAAAGCATCAACAGCTCTTTGTCCTACTTATGCAATGCATTGCGTCTCCTATGTGTAGGGATCATAGCATTGCGGATGGTGGAGACCACACCAGCAGGATTCCCCAGAGTGGACAGAGAGTCTCTGCGTTTGCTCCGTGCGTAGCCTACATAGAACGCCGTGGGCAACAGGGCCCTGGGGGTCTTGGGGCCCGTTTTCAGGATGAATGCAATGCTCAAAATAATATCTGCTATTCTGTCTTCACGAGGAGGGCCTTAGCGATCGTCCATTTAAAAAAATGCTTCTAGGCAACAATTCTCAAAAGTAAATCTACTGGGTATCATCTGCCCCACCGCCCTACATTTGTGTGAGCTTAGCTAACAATGGTAAGGATGAGGAATTAGGAGAGCACTGATCGATAATGGGTTTTTCATTTTATTTTCGAGCCCGAAAGCCGGCGAGCTAGTATTTTGGACAATGTGTGCACCGCTATGATTGGTCACACAGATAAGTTCAGATAAGATAAGACTTTATTTATTCGTCGAAAACTTGGGCAAAGTGGGAACTTGGGGATTGGGCTGCTCTCTGACCACCGAGATGAATAAAGAAAAATTACCTTTTAAACTCCTAGGGGACAATGCAAGTCTGAGGCTTAAACACAGCCCAGATGATGCACATTGCAACAAATTGATGAAGCCACCAGCATCAATCAAAACATTATCCAATTGCATTCCTAAAAGTGGACTGTATACAGCCACTAATTCTGATCAATTACGCAGAGAAAACAAAGCAAAATGAAACGCACACAAATTGCTTCCATTAAGATGGCACGTCTTAATCACCACACATTTGCACGTCCATATTGTTTTGTCTAATTGCTTCATTGAGAGCCGCTGTCTCAACCCCTTGAGACACCCACACCCCCTCAGGTCACGCTGGATGAAAATGTAATTTCAATGTCTCAGGGCACATTGCTTTTCTGGGGCTAGATGCCTATTATGGAACATGCAAGGCGAAGCAATCTGAAATGCCACGCTTGGATGAACTTGAGCTCGGATGAACTTGAAGTCGAGTTGCTCTACTTTAATTAGGAAATTCACATCGCTGAGCCATTGGTGGCTCATCAGGTGACATTGCTCATATATATTTTTATATATATATATATAAAGAGAGAGAGAGAGAGAGACACACACACACACACACACACAAACACACTCACACGTATCCACAGATTTCCACGATATGCGGGCCACATCTTTATAGTGAAAGGCCAAATCTCTGAACATTGTTGAGAGCACCAGTGTAATGTGTGCAATCATAACCAGTGATGCCTCATTATCCGCCTGTTTCAGCAACATGGTGCATGAAAAAAAACAAAAAAAAAACACTCATAGGCTCTCAAATGTCAACGTTGTCCAATAACATGACATAATTCCCGGTGATTTATTTATGTGCAATATATCACATTACGGTGCCACGGTGATCAATCCATTCCCACCGGGACCGCGTGGGGAATCGATCACGCCGGGCATCGCTTTGTGGCGATGGTTTCACTTAATAACTTTGAAACAAAACACACGCGTTAGGTTATCGTTTGGTTCTAAATGATTCTGTCCCAAGAGCCACGCCTGTCCTGACGACCGCTAGACATCCACTCCACGGGGCAAACCCCACCCACAACACACACACACACGCACGCACGCACGCACGCACACACACACACACACACACACACACACACACACACACACACACACACACACACACATACATACATACACACACACACACACACACACACACACACACACACACACACACACACACACACACATACATACATACATACATACATACATACACACTAACAAACACACACACACACGCAGGCAAACACACGCACACACATGCACACACACACACACACACACACACACCCACACACACAGGCACGCACGCACGCACACACACGGACGCACACACACACACACGCACGCACGCACGCACGCACACACACGCACACACACACACACACAACACACACACACACATGCACACACACACACGCATACACGCACACACACATGCGCAGGCACACACACGGATGCACACACACACACGCACACACACACATACACACACACGCACACGCACACACACACACACACACACACACACACACACACACACACACACACACACGTGCATATACGCATACACACACATACACCCATGGGGGGCCTGTAAACTCGATCTGGATGGACGATCTGGATCAGGCTGGACTCAGAGACCAGGTCCCACACTTGAGTGGGCGTGTATGTGTGTGTGTGCGTGTGTGTGTGTGTGTGTGTGTTTGTGTGTGTATGTGTGTGTGTGTGTGTGTGTGTGTGTGTGTGTGTGTGTGTGTGTGTGTGTGCGTGTGTGTGTGCTGGTATGTTTGTGTCTGTGTGGTATTCTGCCTTTATGGAAGCACAATTGTGTGTGTGTGTGTGTGTGTGTGTTTGTGTGTGTGTGTCACTGTGTTTGTATTAGGGCGTTCACATGTCGATAGTGCGCATGCATTATTATTTGTATGCTTGAACGTTGTCTGCGCGCCCACTCTAACGTTGTTGGCCATTGCATGGACACAGTGGCCAGAAGAGGACTCCTCTTCATACAAAGAGGATATTCACCAGCAGCAGCCACCACAGGATTGAACAGAATTGCATCACCGCAGCATCTGACTCATCTGACGCACAACACAACCATTGGTGCGCACACAAATACTCGTGGACGCGGCCGCATTATCATTTAGATTACCTCCGTGTTACGTCTCACGTCGACAATCAGTGGAAGTGGGGAGATTTCATCATAACATCGCGGTGGTCACAAGGGTTTAACATATTCATAGTCAACATTTATGTTCAATGGGCATTTGAGCACATTCAGTCCGGGGTGCTATAGGTATGGGGTGTTTGTGCCCCACAGCTAGAGCACCCTAGAGCAATCACTTTGAACCGCTGTATAGCATAAAGTAGCGTTTTGCTATTATCATAGCGGTTAATGGCTGTCCAAGGGATGGCTAAGCTTCTTGGGCACTTAACGCTTGTGTGAGGCACATTACATATATCGAATATATCTCATTATAACTCATATACTCATGTAACTCATTATTACTCATATACTCATGTAACTCATTATAACTCATGTACTCATGTAACTCATTATAACTCATACTCAATGACGTGTTCTTTTTTAACAAGGTTGCCGTGAGCCGTAACCATGGGGACACCACCTCCCCCCCCTTATCCTAGAGCTCTCAGACCAAAATCTTTTCAGGAATTGGAGCCGAAACCGTGGGTTAACTTTCACTGTAAGGGTGCAGCCGATTGTACTGAGAAGATGCGAAAACAAAATGGACTCGCACACATTGCAACCTAATGAGGGGTAGTGTGACGTGACGAGGCCTGATCAGTATCCACGCCATCAGGACAGAGCACGGCAGAGCAAAGCCAGGCTGACAGATGAAGCAGAGCAGGTGAAGACACAGGAAGACGAAGAGCATTGGCACGCGGCAGGAAAAGGAAATAGACACAAGGAGACTGAGCGATATGGAAAGACAGAGACAAGAAAGATAAAAAGACAGACGGAAGGAAACAGAAAGTGAGATATATAGAGAGATGGAGTGTGCACAAGAGAGTCTGAGGGGGGGGGGGGGGGGGGTGAAACAGGAGAGCGAGTGAGAGTGAGCGAGAGAGAGAGAGAGAGAGAGAGAGAGAAAGAGAGAGCGAGTTCACTACAGTCAATTACAGAGCTGTCCGGCCCATGAGCCTGTACTGATTATCGCCTGCCTATCCCAGGCTCATGTGAATCATCCACAGGCAGGTAAATAAAGTCATCTCTCATCGGCCGGCAGGGCCTTGGGACTTCAGTGGTAGCCTTGACCACAGAGAAATGCTCTCCCTGCATCCGGCAGGAGGGAACATACGCCTAATGAGATGTGCCTATCCCCTCCTGTCTGGCTTGCTGTTGTTCTGTGCCTCGCATCTGTCTGTCTGTCTGTTCGTCCGTCCGTCCGTCGAGTGTATCTCAATCCTATTGTGTATTGTCTGTGAAGGCAAGAGAGATTGTTAGCTGTGACAATGGCTTTTTATATTGCGGCAAAGACTGGAAAGTGAAGTGTGGTCGATTCAGAACACATCTTCGAGAGGATGGGGTGGTTTTTGGTCGTATTGTTGTGTGCTGCATCCCTGGCGTTGTTAAAACTTCACATTCATTCTTTCGTCCCCATGAGGAAAATCGTGATCCACAATGATGAAGCTTAAATACCTGCACTGCGCTAATAAGACGGTCGGTACATACCAGCGTTTCACTTGTGGTCACATGGGCACGGTGCGTGGGAACGTGTTACCGCTGTTTACTGGTGTTCAGCTCACCGTCACAGCTTGGCAGTTAGCATTGCCTCGTATCACAATGTATTGTGGCGAACCTGCGCTAGAGAGCATAATTTCATCCCCATCTGGCCTACACGGGTGAACAATACATGAATTAGCTTGAATTAAACTTTGAATCCGACGGGGAATTTCTTCCAAGGCATTGAGTAAATGCTGAAGACGTCTGTGTTCATGGAGACGCTGCTGGAAGTAATGAATATAATTATACATTAAATGTCGGAGACCCTCTATCTCAATAGCGGCCTCGGACATTAGATGATCAATCCTATGCTGAATCCTCCTGCACACTTTGAATATCAATATAACAAAGGAGGGAGAAAGAGCGGGAAAACGAGCTGCAGAAAAGAAGCGAAGCGAGCGCTGGTAAGATAAGACGCTGACAACAGGGGAGTTGCGTGAAGAGGTGTCTGTGTGTGTGTGTGTCTGTGCGTCTGTGTGTGTGTGTTTGTGCGTCTGTGTGTGTGTTTGTGCGTCTGTGTGTGTGTGGGGCAGAGGGCGAGTGTGTTAGCTATATTACATTTAGCTCACACACACACACACACACACACACACATGCTGTGTTTTTCATTTGACTCCTTGCACTCCTTTCTTATTGGTTTAGTTGTTGTTTTGTTTTTATCCCCCCCCCCCCCCCCCCCCCCATACAGCTTCCTCTACCACTGGCTTCCTTTTAAACCTCCTCCTTCAGTTCCACACCGGCAGAGTACCCAAGTAGCATCTTGGCTTAATTTCCTCTCCACCCTGTCGCTATCTCTAGTCATCCCCTCCCCTGCCCCTCTCCAAGCCAAGTCGGCCTGTCGGAGGGCCTTGCTGATGCTCAGCCAGGCCCAGGGCATTTCTCTCCTCCTCCTATCTTGTCACCATCTTCCAAGTAAAGTTGGAAAGAACACTCTGAAATAACAAAGGCACATTAAACTAAATAATGTATAATGGACTTCCATTTGTGTTTAATGAATCACACCCATGCACACACACACACACACACACACGCACACACACACACACACACACACACACACACACACACGCACACACACACACGCACACACACACACACACACACACACACACACACACAACGAAGCTGTCGTATGTAGCCTTAACAAATAAACATACAGGAAACTACAGGAAAGATACAAATTTCTGAACTTTTCCAAAACTTTAAATCCATTGACTATGCTACATATCCAGCCCTGGAAATTGAGAAAATGAGAAATGTCCTTCCGTAAAACTGGGATACATCACCTCTAAATGCTTGTGTTCACAATGGCTCTCCATTTCTCACTAAAATGTGGAAAATAATAAAGCAATCGGCCTGAGGTAAAGGGACTTATCTCTGGCCAGTTGCTAGAGGCTTGTTTGGCCTCGTAAATATCACACTTCATCATCAGACTTTATCAGTTTCAAGTCCAGTTACTACCTGCTGCCAAATACAGTATATGTTTGGTTTTGATGCAGCTTTCCTTTACTTCATCCACTAGTGTGTTCTCCCATTCTGCTCGCCTGCTTCACCCCCTGTGCACCCCAGCTGTCCGAGGTTGTTCACGTTTAGTTTAATAAAGCAAAGAACTTATGTATAAGCCTGCTTGGAGAGGCACAATGCAATACGTCTTTCCCAGCTCTCAAATGGTTCCACCTCTTCATAACTATAGCAGCAGAGTTGACTCATAGCTGAAGTCTGACATTCTCAATAGTCTTCTGAAAATTACACTGGAAGACGCTTCCATTCATCTCAGTGTGTCCTTGGAGCGTGTAAATGGACCCATGAAGTCCGCTGCAACATAGAGTTAACATGGTCTTGACATGGCTAGTCGTTACCTGAAGGTATGGATCTATGGGAGGGCGACTGAGGCGGCAGGAATGCAGCAGCAATGCTTCGTAATCTAAATGGACAGCGGCATTTGAAGGTGATTCTTTGTTGGCATCTTCATTTCTCGGGCTCGAGATTTATTTTTCTGGACGGCTCAGAATCCCAACCATCCATCTCTGTACCTGCTTATTCCTGGTTGGGGGTCAAAGGGCCTCGGGCCTGTCCCAGCTGGCAGTGGCTTGTCATGGTTGAAAAGACTTACAGGAAACCTACGCTGACTGCAGCCGCCAAAAGAAAGTGTTTGTGTGTGTGGCCTCACCCGGCACGTTGAGGCTGAAAAATATAGGATGTCTATTTTTCCGAGATCTACGTCCGTTAAATGAACCCAAAATGGACTTTTAACACACATACCGGTAGATACAGCAAACGTTAACTCAGGGGAGGCTAAGTACCCCTTCGTCCCCGACTCCATCACCATCTCACGTGTCAAAACAGTTCCGTGCTCTGAGTGCAGACCACTCCCATTTCTACCCCGGCAATCATGTTCCTTTCTCATTGGGATTTTTGCTGCAGCCCTCCTCATCCCCTTTTTCCTTTCGAGTCCTTGGCTCCTTCTGTCCCCCGCAGCAGGAGGGAGGGCTAGGGGTCAGCCTTCAGCCTCCCCACTAGCGTCCAGGCTCCATCAGAGGAGGGGGGGGGGGGGGGGGGAATCTCACCCCCCAGCTGATTTCCCGGCTCCTTCGTTCCACAAAGTAGAAGAAGATGAATTCACTATGTGGTCTAATCGCTACTATTGTAGCTTGAAACTAGTCTCTCCTGGTTGAAATTTCATTACATTCATATAGCCAGTCATTTCAGTATTACTTTCATTTCAACAAAACATGAATAACGATACCTGCTGAAAATAGCCTCAGTGAATATTGTATGATTGTGCTTACCCTCAACACTCACACAACTGGCCAATCAAAGGAACCACTTTGACAGGTTTGGATGCACACTCGTACTCAATTGGACAGCAGTGTTCAAAGGAAAACACAGCTTTCCTGGTTGTGCACTATAATGGAATAACTACAGCATATTGTCGTTATAGCCTTTATGTTGTATGGTCTGTATTCAAGCTAATAAGGATATTTGAGTGAACAGAATAATCTACGAGGCAATGTGTTGAAAAGTCATCTACGAGAGGGTACTGAAACAGAAAGGTGATCCCCAGATATCTGTTATGGCGGATCTCTTCCAGCGTAGCTCACACGCATGTTGCAGTACTGTTCTGAAATCATTATTCAAGATCATTGTCAGGGGTGCCGCCTGTGTGTTTCACTGTAGCCCCGGCAAGAGACTAAAATGGTGTGTCACTCTGACTTGGGCCCCAGCTCCATCTGGTCCCAAGATAATTGGGCCAATTCTCCATGTGTTAGTGTGGGACGAAAGCTCCGTGTGTAAGATTGGGGACCAATCTTACATGGTCACATGAGCCAGACTACGATCACACAGGAACCGAGCAGGGAATTGTATCTGATAGTTCAGCAGTGTATTGTGCAGAAATTCACGAGCGTCAGTCATTGTGTTCCTCTGTGTATCTTTTACATTGGCATGCATCTTTTGTCACCATGTTTAGTGACACCGCATGTCAAACATGTTGTCATTTTTGTGCATCATGTTTATAGGCATGAGGGGACAGGTAAGGACGTCAAACAGAACTATGCAAATCTGTAAACAGTATTTCAACCAAATGCATTATGTTGTGGTTCACGTTAAAGTTCTGTATTTGGTAAATGCACAAACAAAAGTCACTAGCAGTCATTATTGGCAATTACATTATTTAGTTCCAAGCTTTCCTCAATCATGACAATGTCAACATCAATGAGATAAACAAGTGTTATTTAAAAGTACAAAATATTATCAAAATCTAAAATCAGTCCAAACTCAAAATATAAGCTGTATTGCAGTAGAGTACGTTGTCAGCAACCCATTTGGTCAGTGCAAAGCATGTTTGACCATAAAGTGATGCAGTGTTCGGAGTGTACAGTGCAGGAGCTGGAAGTGGTGTTGTGTGTGTCAGAATATACGTCAGAATAGAAAATAAAGTTTGTGTGGCTATGTGTGTGTTTGCGAAAGTGTGTGTGTTTGTGCGTGTATGTGCCTGTGTGTGTGTCTGCATGTGTGTGTGTGTGTGTGTGTGTGTGTGTGTGTGTGTGTGTGTGTGTGTGTGTGTGTGTGTGTGTGTGTGTGGTTTGTGTGAAAAAGCTGTCCCTGAACATGATGGTTCAGGCGTGGATGCTCTTGCAGCGTTTGCCAGATGGAAGCAGAGTCATGAGCCTTCCTTCTATTCCTCTGAGGGTCTGAGGTCCTGCATGGCGGGGAGTTAAGTCCTGGTATTGAACTGTGCAGTTTTCAACACCCTATGCAGAGCCTTGCGGTCAAGGGTTGTGCAATTGCCTTATCAGGTGGTGATGCAGCCAGTCAGAATACTCTCGATGGTGGATCGATAGAAGTTGTGCCCTTGAGTCCATCCGAACCTCTTCGGCCTACGGAGGAATAAGAGCCATTTGCTCCCTGCATTGATAATGATGCCAGTGTGATGAAACTAGGACATGTCTTCACTGATGTTTGTCCCAAGGAAACTGAAACTGCTGACTCACTTGACTGTGGCCTCATTGATGTGAATCAGGATGGGCTCTCCTACCATCTTGGACTCCACAATAAGATCCTATCGTTTTGCTGATGTTGAGATGGAGGTTGTGGGCCATGATGTCAGGGCTCTCACCTCCACTCTGTAGACTGTCTCATTGTCACTGGTAATAAAGATGACTCTGATGGCGTCAGCAAATGTTATGATGGTGTTAAAGTTGTGAGTAGCCAAGCAGCCGTGCATGGGAGGACATGAAGGGGGATGGGCACGCAGCCCTGGGGGTCTGAAATACTGAGAGTCACTGTGGCCGAGGTGGTGGTGCCCATCCCCACAGCCTGGGTCTGCCCTATCAGGGAGTCCTAGATCCAGCAGCTCAGGTGTATGCTGAAGCCTAGGTCCCTCAGCTGATTGGCTTACAGGGCACAGTGTTTCTCTGGTGCAGAGGTGAGAAGGCAGTGTGGAGGGCGAGAGCAATGGCATCATCTGTAGACCTGTTTGGCCCTTCGGGAAACTGTAGTGAGTCCAGGGTGTCAGGCAGGGATGAGGTGATGTGGGTCCAGGCTGTATGTTTTTTTAACATCTAGGGTCTTACTGACTGGAGCAGGAATAGAGGAAGATGTCTGTGAAAACATCCACCTGCATTCTAAGCCATTTTACAGGAAAGATAAAGACTTAAGACAGGATGCTGCCAGGGATACCGGCAGCGAAAGGTGCTTTGTGTGGATTAACCCTTTTGAGGATTAACACACCTCTGTTCTAGTTATTTCCACTGGTACGGTTACTGGGCGGCGGCAGTAGCTCAGTAGGTAGAGCGGCTGGACAGTGTGGGTCGTCTACTAACCATAGGGTTGGCAGTTTGATCCCTGTGATCCCCCTCCTCCAACTGTCTACATGCCGAACCCCACAAATGTAACTGATTGTAAGTCGCGTCTGCTAAATGCCCCTTTACCCTTTACTGGTTCACTTCCACAACAGGGGTGTTATCCTCAAAGCATGCATGGAAAGTGCCTGCAGATACTATGCAGATACTTCAATACTGTTGGTTTTCCCTTCATAATCTATGCTGGTTTTTAATCCTGTCCACATGTGTTTGGTGTCTGAGCCACTGTAACACTGTAACAGCTGTGAGAAGGACCCACGAAAAAATAAGGCAGATAACCTGATCATCAGACAACACTGTTGTCCAGTCTTGTTGGAGGACGGGGCATCCCAAAGGAACAACGGTCGAGGAATCGAGGGGTCTGGCCATGTCGCCATGAAAGCCATAAGGTCACAGTTGTTGATGTCCCTACCTACTTGTCAGATCATGCAGTTTATTGTCCAGTGACCTGACATGCTGTAGAAGAATGCTCAGAGGAGGAGACTTTTGCTTCACAGTCTGACCATGAGACCTGCTGGCTCCCCAAGCCTCCGGGGGGGTTGATTCCCAGGTGTTTTTTCAGGTACGTCCAACAAAGGACAGTCCTTTGCGGTTGAAACGTGAGTTTCCACTGTAGTTCTGGGTCGTTCTCTATTGTGCTGTATGAAAGCATATGTTACAAAAGTACTGACAAATTGCAACAGAATTCAAATTAAAGCGTCAAAATTAAGAGGAGCACAACAGACAGCAACCTTCTCACCTAACAAACACTGTGGTGTACTGTAACCTATGATGCAATGATGATATCAACCGCATGGTTAGATAACAAGGAGGTGATGTAATGTTGGACTTGCCCAGGCATTTACATTGGCCAGCAAGCAAAACCTGGTGATAGATGGCAGTAAGTCACCCTGTGGCTGTGTATATGAATGAAGTTACTCACATGTTTCTTTGGCCGCGATGTGAATGAACTTGATGCGTGGTGGGTCAGAGTGAATAAATGCCCCCTTACTATGAAGCATTTACATGTATATGGAAGGTATCTGCAATCGATTTCCAATCTGGCTGGACCCTGCTAGAGGACAAAGTAGGTCTACACACAAAACATTTTAAAATGTATAAATATATTGTACCCGTAATGCAGTATGACAAGTAGCACTGGAAATATCACAATAGATTTAGCAAGAAGCATTTGTGTGTATCAGTCAATAGATTGTCCACAAGAGATTGTCAATGGCACTAGAGCTATGCAAGCTTTGATAGCCATCTATCAGGGATTTATTTGTTGTGCTATGCATTAATACAAAGCACATCAAACAAATCCCTGATAGATGGTTGTCAAAAGTTTGCATAGCTCCAGCTCCATTGAGAATCTCCGTGCTCTGCCCTCCGCGCATTATTAAATATTTGCACGACTCAGTAAACAAGAAGATGATATATGTCATGCAAAAAAAAAAAAAAAAAAAAAGAAAAGCAATTCGGTCAGCCATCTTGTAATTGCAGATGAGGAATCACAGCTGGATACCAGGGTGGAGAGCAGGTCAGCAGCACGTCTCCTCTCTCTGATGGCCGTCGTTGTGTGACGGATGGAGAGACGCTGTGACACGCAGGCCCGTCGGTGTCTCCTCACCGCTCCGATTTCATCATTCGGGGGACAATAAAAGTCGAGCACACATTAAAAGGACTTAAAAAGATCAGACTGAAAAGATAAGAAGCCGTGCGACCGGCCCTTCAAACCCCCACTAAAATGTGATAAAAGCATTAAATGATTGTGCCAGAGCTGAATGTTTGCACCAGGGTCTTCAGACCGTGTAAACTGTTCAATCCTAGGCTCTAAAGGAAAAAAAAAGGCATAGTAATATGGCACTTTTTTTCTTTTTTACCTAATCTTTGTTATATTTCCATAACAGGTACCATAAAAATCTGGCTGGCATGCATGATTTTTCCGACCCAAAGCCGTTCTGGGAAGCTTGGCCTCCTCACATTCGGTCAATCAAAGGAGGACCAAACCCCCTGACTCCAGGTTTAGAAATGCTTTCAGGCGAGTATCACTCTGGAGCAGGGATGCCTGCTGAAATATGTATTCCAAATACGTGGGGGCCTGATCGAAATAGTGCACATCTCCGACCACAGTGATCTTACCTCGCCTATGACACGCTTGCCTGACACTCTTCATGCATCATTCATCGTCTTTAGAATGCTCCAAATTCAAACCAGCCTTGTTCTAGTCCTTAATTACAACAGATACCGTTTGCCTGGGTTTCTGTCACACAATTTGTATTGAACTAGATACATGTAGTTGACAGTGTGATGAACCCTTTTATTTATGAGTCTCTGAACTTCCTTTACTATTTCCAAAATAAAATTATTTCCTCCTGCCATATCATTACATGAGCCTGAAATAAAACGAAGAACAAAAATTAGCCATGACAAAATATTGCTAAGTATACTACCAAATAAAGCATGGTGCCTAGCATGCCGAAGCCATGAGGAGGAAATCAAACTCATGTTTGAGAGGTATAACTTAAACACTTTTCATTCATTATCCAGCCCTGTTTACACATTAAACTCTCCAAAGCAACACAGTTTCCTTGTCATGTTCAATGTGCTTCATTGAAACTCTTGCTAACCTTTTTGCAACTTGGTTTCCTTATTCTCTAATGAATATCAATAACCAATGGTTTAGACACCATGCTCCTTATCTACGATGTGCCAAGGGGTTATTTGTGTTGACGTGACACAGAGTTGCTGCTGGGGATGGCAAAATATCGTTTATATCCCATTATTTCTTTACTTTAAGGACATAATAATTCCACCATTCAGCATTCCATATGTGTACATGACTAATGGGTTGCAGCCTATATAGTTGAACCTTAACTAAAACAATCAGCACTCTTGTTGAACTGACACATAAATATTAGCATCAGTTTAAGATCTGTGTATTAGCTGCCGATAACATTATTTTAACAATCAGAATCAGGATGATAATTGGATTATTGTGTGCTTGTAAATGGAGCAATTGACTATGGAGATTAATCGTGATTAATTGTAGAGAAATATCGTACATTTTTCATTCTGCCCTCAAATTAATTAACTGCTTCTTTTTTTTTTGTCCAGCTGAGTGTGTTCTGTCCTTCATGCATTCTCCCAGCCTCTGTCTCACAGGAGCTTTAAGTATGCTCTTTGGAGTTAATGCGTGCAAAAACACACAGCCTACGACCGGCCGGGCTCTCTGGTGCTTTTGTTGGAGAACATGCCATGGAGGCAGGGAGACAAGAGAGAGACAGGGGAGTACAGAAGTGCAGAGGTGGAGAGCCGGCTGACGTTTGCTTTCCATCCATTGGGGCTGGCTCTTTATCTAGAGAGGAGGGATGGAGAGAGATAAAGAGAGAGAGAGGGAGAGAGAGAGAGAGAGAGAGAGAGAGAGAGAGAGAGAGAGAGAGAGAGAGAGAGAGAGAGAGAGAGAGAGAGAGAGAGAGAGAGAGAGAGAGAGAGAGAGAGGGGGAGATGAAGAGGAGGGAGGGTAGACTAGAAATGGAAACTGACAAATGGAGGGAGGAGAATGAGGAAGATAGTCACCTAGGATGACTTAAAAGAGTGGAGAAGAAAGAGGGAGAGCAGAAGAATGAAAAGGAAACTTCAAACGAGGAATGGTTTTTAAAAAAGGCAGAACCTTAAAACCGGAGAACCCTCTCGCCTTCCCAGACTCAGTCACCCTTTCAATTCACTTACTTTCTGAGCTCTCTCTCTCTCTCTCTCTCTCTCTCTCTCTCTCTCTCTCTCTCTCTCTCTCTCACTCTATCTATCTCTCCCTCCTATGAGTTAGAGGAGAACAGTTTTGTACTTGGCACACTGTTTGGAAGATAATTACCTACAACATTGTCTGGCAGAACACACACACATAGGCACACACCATTAAAAAAGACCCACACACAATGTTCCATCCTCAGAATTAGTGATGTCACAACGCTGGCAGCTCTGCTGGTGATGTGTGCGTGCGTGCATGCCTGTGTGTGTGTGTGTGTGTGTGTGCGCATGCGTGCATGCCTGTGTGTGTGTGTGTGTGTGCGTGCATGTGTGAGACCACGTTCTTACACATTGCCGAGCCCTCATATCTGTTAAGACTATGACAGAATCTATTCCCCCACCTGCTCCTCTTCATTATCTGACAGCACTGGATGTGGACCACCACGTCCTCGCTGGGCCCCCGTCCTCTGTTTCACACGCAGCCTCACCCCTCCTCCCCCCTCGCTCCTCTCTCACCCCTTTTTCTCACCCTTCCACTTATCACCCATATTATTTCCTCATGTCTTCGATGCAATAACACTGTTCCCCCCCTCCCCATATTTCTGCCTTCATATTTGTTACATTGGGCCTCCCCCCTCGTATATTTATCTACAAACCCCCCCCCCCACTACATAGCAGAGTATGCCGTCCACGTATTCAATTACTCCAGACTTGATTACGTACTTAAAATGCGACATTGAAGGGCAAATGGCTACTTACTCTGCAAAAGGAAATCTATCGGAGTCCTACTTACAAGGCGGTTTGGCTTTCTGTGGGGCTTGCTTTGCTTTTGTTTACGTGTTTCGTGAGAGTGGTTTGTCCCATTTCAGTCCTGTCAGGTGGACGGCCAGGAGAGGGAGATATGGGGAGATGAGATTGAGTGTGTGTGTGTGTGTGTGTGTGTGTGTGCTAGCCGGCCAGGTTTTGGGGCTGGCGTGTCACTATTCCTCTCGGCGCAGCGTGACCAGGAGGAGATGGATACGAGTATTCTCTTTATTTACCCATAAGTTGACATTGACTGAGTTTTAAACTTTTTCAGAACATCTGTCTTGCCAAGGTCGGGAGCGACTGACATTTTACCATGAATGATCGCGTAACCTTTCTTAATAGCATGGAAATATCCCCACTTGAACAGAGATTTTACAAGGTTCAAATTATGGAGCAGCAAGGCACTTAACTCGACTTAATTATTCCCAAAGATGCAGCATGTAAAAAAATCTATTTCGACTAAATAATTCATTTTCTGTTGTTCTTTCGAGGTCAGCATATTTCCTTAATTACCCACGTACAACACTCTTTCGGTTGTACTTATTTCTATCAATTCGGCTGTCGCAACTGTTTTGCCTGTGTTTTCACTTCATGCTAGTTACTTGTTGCTATGCTGACATGCTGTTGTATTCTACACCTCGAAACATGCGTGCGTCTGGTTTGCGACATGAATGCGCTGTCTGGAGAGCCTGTGGCATGAAATAGATCTACCGGCCGTCTTAAAATATAATCAAACTAATTGGGACTCCGTGGTGGTCACATGGTTACAACACAGCGGTGGCCAACTTTGCAAAAAAGTTGTAAGATCTGTCAGCATCACTTATAGTTTGATTACAGGGGAAAACGGTGTGTGTGGCCGTGAGCAGCTTCAGACATGCACCTCAACCATGTAGCGGATTGCATGGACACAAGTCTAGCAGAGTCAGCCTTTCTATACAGAATATCTTGGACCCAGCTTGGATTGCCTTTGACAAGAACCGCCTCCGGGTCAGAGAGGTCTTGATTGACATGCAAGCACAACCAATCAAGTGCCATTTGCCGGGAACAGTTCTCCTAGAAAAAGAGACCTGCGGTTCGACAAACGGGATTCAAAGGCGATTTTCGACAATTGCTCCGCAGTCGACGAAAAAAGAAGCCAAAGAGATGGAATAAACCCATGGATGTCAAAATGTGACCAAACCTACGTCTACATTTCTGTGAGTGACAATGCTGACAGCCAATGACACTTGTGTTTTAGGTTTCTGGAAGACATTGCTGCACACTGCTCTGTGTATCAGATGTTTAGCACATGTCACATGGTGACGTGGTGAGGATGGACAGAAGAGGCTGAGAGTACAGAGGCACTCACTCACTCTTCAGGCACACCTACACACACTCAAACACAGGCAATGCTAACCATGCAAAGTTACAGCCAGCTGGCTGAGAACACGTTCCTTGCTTGCGTCCTTGCTCGAGGAAACCTCAAAATAAGCCAGGGGGTGTAGCTTCAAGTAGCTGTCACGGCTACTTGAAGCTACGTGAAGCTACCTGTTGGCTCATCACTAACAGCCTGAGTCATGGACCATGAGCTTCAGGGCCTCATCTTGACAAGACTTCACACCCCTGCACCCACAAACAAACACACTCATGCAAACGGGGATGCATACACACACACACACACACACACACACACACATGTAGCTATGCTTAAAATAGGCACATGCACAGGACACAAAAAATAACACAAAAAAAATACAGACAAACACAAACTGAAGAAAATATAAGAAGAAAAGTAACTTTTAGCTCTACTTGCTGTTTTCTTTGGTTCAAGGTTGTCTTTTTTTCTTACAAAGAAATATCCACACTTTTATTTCCGATGGGTGCTGTTGTGCTATTTGGCGGTGAGCTTTTATTTCGTATAATGTTGTCATTCAGTTATGGATCAACCAAGGCTCAACTTGTATTCAACAGAGAAATACAGAGGAATTCAGACAATTCCA
>JAXIVH010000004.1:3662239-3664739 GCA_036785325.1 Urophycis tenuis
GGTCTGCGTCTATGAAGTCCAGATCCCGCCCCACCTGTCGCCCTCTCACAGGGGTGGAAAAAGATAAATAGAAAAAATCACTGCAATTGATGTCCTCAGACATTTGAATGAAAAGAAATGAGGAAACGAAATGAAAAAAAAAAAAAAAACGTGTTGCCAGTTGTCACCAATGACCTGCTGATGACGGCTGATGCTGGCTCTCCATCACTTCTCATCCTTCTAGACCTCACCGCAGCATTCGACACCGTTGACCACCACATCCTTCTGCACCACCTCCACTCCTCCATTGGACTCTCTGACACTACCCTGGCCTGGTTCACATCATATCTCACGGACAGAACAGAGTATGTATCCCTGGGTGGGGCCAAATCGGACACACACTCTGTCACATGTGGTGTCCCCCAAGGATCAGTCCTTGGCCCCACCCTCTTCACGCTGTACATGCTACCCGTTGGTCGTGTCATCAGCCGGCATGGAATATCTTTCCACTGCTACGCTGATGACACCCAACTGTATATCAAAACTAATCCAACCCCCTCTGCAGCCCTTTCCACACTTTCCACCTGCCTGGAGGAGATAAAGGCATGGATGACGGCTAACTTCTTGCAACTCAACAGCTCAAAAACGGAAGCCATTCTTGTTGGCACTCCACACCAGACCCGATCCTCCACTATCACCAGCATCACCTTCTACGGCCACGACATCCACCTCTCATCCTCAGTCACAAACCTCGGTGTCAGAATGGACCCTCACCTGACTTTTGAGACCCATATTAAACATCTCTGCAAAACCTCCTTCTTCCACCTCAGGAACATTGCAAAACTCCGCCCCATACTCAATCTCCCCGATGCCGAAAAACTTGTCCACGCCTTTGTCTCCTCCAGGCTGGACTACTGCAACGCACTCCTCATCGGGATCCCCAGCAAGAACATCCAGCAGCTGCAGTACATTCAGAACTGTGCTGCCAGAATCCTGATGGGGGTGCGGAAGTACCACCACATCACACCCATCCTCAAATCCCTCCACTGGCTTCCTGTCCGGTACAGAATTGATTTCAAGGTTTCCCTTCTGTCCCACCAGTGCCTCCATGGCACTGCGCCCCTATACCTCAAACAACTCATCACCCCTCATTCCTCCTCACGCCATCTCCGCAGTGGACAAGCCAACCTCCTCCACACTCCGAGGACAAGGCTCCGAACCATGGGCGACCGCGCCTTCTGTTCAGTTGCACCCAGTCTGTGGAATGCACTCCCTGACCATCTAAGGGCTCCACAGACTGTGGACTCTTTTAAAAAAGGCCTTAAAACGCATCTTTTTAGAAAGGCCTTTGGATAAACTGCTATTTTAATGTTTACTCTACTAGTTTTAAAGTTTTTAATGTTGTTTTATCCTGTAGCACTTTGAGGTCATTTACTTGATGTAAAGTGCGTTATAAAATTGGGTCCTTTTTTAAATTCACAGCTTCAATATGTTAACCTAAAGAATGGCAGCGATTAGCTACTTTCACATGGTTAAAAAGTAAGGCATAAAAAATAAACTATTAACGTTAATAGTGGTGTGAAGGTGAGAGATGACCAATTTCATGTGGTTCAGTAGAGAGGCTTCTTTGCACTCTCCAAGTGATCAGAGGGGTAATCCCATGGAAGACCAAACCTTCACAGATCATTTTCAGAGCTTGACAGTTACAGTCAATTAAGTCATTTTGGCCAGTAAGCAAATAGTGAGTAAACAGTTAATAGCATTATAACAGTAGATAGTGATTCAATTTTGTATAGTTAATTGTATTTATATAGACAAAATATCTTCCATTGTAAAACTTGTGCAGAGAACGACCTAATGGATTAATGAGTCCTTTTAAAGTAACAGTGAGGAATAAAAATACAACATTAAAGCGGCCTGATCCCATTCAAAGACCAGATAAGTGAAACAAAAAGAAATCCCCCAAGAATCAAACTAAAGTCATACTGGAATCGGCATCAAATACATTCACAAATGGAAAAGCAAATCAGTTGGAATGAAACCGTTCATTGACACAGAAAATACCCACAGATACCAACAGAGAAATTATATTTGTAATAATTACAGTGTAATTAGACTGTGACAGTTTAATTGAATGACTTCAAAGTTGCTCCAAAAAAGGTGCATCCTTGCATGAATGGGTTAGGAAAATAAACGTTCATTACTGTTTCTCTCTACCTTTGCTCAGTTCTGTCCGCTAATTACATCAACATTAAATTACGGGGTTATGAGATTACTGAGGTAACCCGTGTTGCTTCAACTGCATTGGCTGAGTGTGTCCACACATACATAATATGTATCATGCATGTGCGCTAATTCTTTTAAGGCATTTTCTCCCAGAACACTTCATATGCAGACATATGCAAACAATACTATGACTATGCACATGGTCCTATATCTCTCCATTCCTGTTGCCTGTTGCACAATTGTAAGGCCAAGACTTAATTCTGTCCTTTGTTGTGTATCCAGGCTATCTCCTTTT
>JAXIVH010000004.1:3667239-3672239 GCA_036785325.1 Urophycis tenuis
TGACAATCCGATCAGGAAACGTATACATTAAGGCAGCCTGCACTGTCACTAAGTGCTGAGTTCATGCTTAAAGTTCCTCAAATGAAGGAAAAACACTAAATGAACAAATCAAAAGTGGCTTGGCCAGAGTGTTCGCCAAGGTAGTGGGAGTAATCTATCAAACATAAATCACACTTAAATAAATTAGGATAAAATCCCGCACAATGCAACAAACAAAAAGGGCTTTAGTAGAGAACAGCATACATGATTAGGTGTCAACTTATCATTTGTTGAAGCACTTTCTGAAACAGGCCGCAGCAGCAGATGTAAATTCAATGTTTTCGTGCCAAACATTCTGTTCTCAAGTATACATTTACACTACACGTGTTTCAATTAATATTAACCTAATTTGATCCATAACAACGACAAAAAACAAACAATTGTTCATTACACAATCATTATTTTTTTCATATAATGCATGTGACTCAATTGTTTTTCTATAAATATGTAGGCCTTTGTACCAGGAATATGCATGCAATGTAATGTAAATACATGTAGACAACTTGTTTAAGGTACAATCAATAAAAACACTCAAAGTAAGTGGAAAGAAAGTGGGCAGAAATGTATTTTGTTAATATGTTTCTGGTTTTTCAGTACCTTTTGTAGCCCTACATCTATACGTAGGGCTCTATTACAGCCACCAATTAAAAGTAGAACCAGCTTAGCTACTCAGAGCACCTGAGGTGTGAACAACTAATGCTTTGAAATGCTGAAACCACAACATAAATTATATTACTTTGTTCACAGTGACATCTGCTTAATCTCCAGTACTTGGCTCACATTCAAACTAAAAGGTATGGTTCAGGGATTCTGTGACAACTTTACAAGTTGCATGTGTCCTTTACAATTGTCTAGCCCAGAAACATCTTTCGTCTCTTGTTTGCACAGGGATGAAATATATGTGCACACAATGTGCCAGCCCAACTGTTTAATTGGAGGACATTCACCTTCAATTGCCATTATGTCTTCCTGGCTGTGTTGCCGTGGTAATGAGAGCATTTCTCAATTAGCCATTAAGCGTGGCTAACGTCCCTGGCATACAGGTAGTCCTGGCATTCTGAACTTAATAGCATGGACACACAGCAGGGCAGAGAGATAAAGAGAGAGAGTGACAGAGAGAGAGAGAGAGAGGGAGAGAGAGAGAGAGAGAGAGAGAGAGAGAGAGAGAGAGCAATAGAATGACAAAAGTTTGTTTTACATCAGGCCTGACATAAATAAACGAGATGTAGAAAGAAATACTTTTTTAACTATTTACTACAAACATGTATCGAGGGCCCCTGTACCTGACTGGCATGGGATTGCATATTTTGCAACGCTCCGTCTTTGCCTCTTGACTTCCATTGTAGCCCATCTAGATTGCCACAGGAAAAAGTCAACAAACTCAATACTGAATCAAGTGAGCTAATGAAAATCTACTCGCTGCCAAAATCATTATTCAATATCTCAATGATGCTATCACAATGATAGAACAAGCCGTTTAGAGATATCCTCTTCAGCCAGATCTTCCCCTTGTGTGAGTACACTTTTACCACCAACACATTTTACAAAAAATAACCATGATTAGGTTTTTTTTTGTATCAGAATTTTTCTTCATAGGACTCTGAAACACAAGCATCTTCAGCATCTGTTGCTAGGAGTATAATTGTATTGTGTGTAGTAGAGCAGACATGGGACTGCAACCAATTGCGCTTTCACTTGAAATAAGGTCATACATTTGTTGCTGTCATGAGCGATGGGAATTGGCAAGGACCTCACGATACGACATCACTGAGATGTTGAAGAGCAGATCAGATACCCATTGTTTTCTGTACATATTGTGGGGCAGTTAACATTGGAATACCATGTCAAAATGTTGGGCTCTTACTGGGCCATTGGCGTCCACAGGTGTTTTTGAAATGTGGTCAAACAAAACAGAACTTAGTCGATGCAAATTTTCTATGAACAAAAATAGGGCCCTGTGTAATTTGTTTCCACTTAGATAACATTGTTGGTTAAAAAAATAAAATGACCGCTTGAGTCTACCTGTTGATTAGTGTTGAGAAAGCAATTATTCACACACATTACTAGATTTATTTATTTAAGTATTGTTTAGTTTTAAGTGAGCAATACCCTTCCTTTTGCAGTTACTAATTACCGTACCAAATAAATACATGGTAAATTAGAATCTATAATTGGGTAATTACCACTGAAATAAGGTGGTAAATACAGATGAACTGCAGCTGAAATACAAAATAAACCCTCCACTATTACCCATCAGCTAAACTAAGTACTATAGTTGTGACCTTTGAGGTTGATAACAACTCAATAATAACAATATATTTGTGTACTTTTTGGAAAGTAGGCCACCAATTGTTAGAAACAGCTCCTCTTTTGCCAATCAATTCAAGTAACAGCTGTCAATATCTATATATTATATATGTATATCTTATAAAGTACTCTCTGTGTTAAGTAGTCATTAGTCATGACTCCCCCTGTTTATAGAGGGTTTATCAGCTACATCTTTTTAAATTCAGGGTATGTTCTTACTAATGTTTCTTACTAGAATTTACTCAATAGGTAAGCTGAAACTGTACTGCAAAAAGGAAATCTTGTTAGTTCCAATATTTCCATGATCTTACCATATCCCTTGTAACTGATTATTCATTTTCCATGCAATAAACATAATCGTTTACCATGTATGTTCTACAAGGTTACTAAGTAAGACATTATAATTTAATCAGACACTAAGGTGGAACTGTGCTGTACATGAAAGCCTTAATGTTTCCATGGTATTATAAGGCTCTTACCATTTACCTTGTAACAAGTTATTCCCTTTTCCATTCAATAAATGCAGACATTTGTGATGTAGTCATTGTTTATATTGATATTAGTTGTCAATAGCATCATTGTTTTTTTATCAATATAATGGGCAGAAATTGTATTATCTTGTGGATACAGAATGGTTATAAGCCAGAGGTGTCCCGGGGTCAATCAGAATCAAGTAATTAACCATGGCATAACCAACTTTATATCAGGGCATTATGGTATAACTTTACCCATAGTCAACTAGATCAAACTAGATGTTTCCTGATAATGCAAAAACAACATTGCCAAAGCCCAAAGTAAGTTGATAAAGAGTACAATAATTAACCACTAATATAGTAATAATTTATGAATGGTGTTCATGTTAACTAATTAGCTATTCATTTATACATTATCAAAAAGGGTTAGGGTTAACCCTAAGGTTTACAGTGAGATAGGATTCATTTAAACATCAAGCTACGTTTTCCATTTCCTTTGTTATTTTTCTGGTAACTTATTTTGCGTTTTTCCCATGGGTTTATAGCACAGTGTCATCTACATACATCACGATTTCAGCATCATTGAAAACAGATGGAAAATCACTGATGTATGTACTGAAAAGCAATGCTCTTGGAATGAAGCTCTGTGGTTCTCCCATGGTGCAAGCTTCAATGGGTAATCATTTGTTTGTTCGCACCCACTGTTGTCAGCCATTTAGGTAGCATTTAATCCCCTTTAGTTTACATATGGAAAGGTCAAAGCTAGCCACTTTGCTGAGAACCATTGATGGTTTACTGTGTCAAAAGCAGGTTGAAGAAGATTTCTTCCACAACCTCTCCTTTATCTAGATTTGCTTCAATGACTTCAAGGAAGAAAGAGCATTCATTTGTGGATTAATGTTTTTTTTTTCCTAAATCCAAATTTATCAAGGTGTAAAGGGGCCTTGGAATCAAGGTGTGCAATCAGTTGGTCTACTATAACCTTTTTAGGTGACCTTTGAGTTATAGGGGACATTATAGGTCCTTTATATTTGATTAAAAATATGGTACCAAGACCATAATTGTCCTTTGCTTTGCTGTTTGATAGGGTTGACAGGATTTTTTTGAGGTTTGCCCCATTTGTAGGTATCATCAGAGTTGTTAGAGTCATTAAACAGAGTCATGAAACAGTAATATATACATGTATGATCACTACAGTTGGCACATAGAGTAAATGATAAACAGACACAGTTTCCCATACAATAGTAATAATGAATCAGTACAACACACATTCATTCATTTGAATGAATACAAATATAGAAACAATAAAAAGTTCAATATTAACAATTGTGCATGTGCACGCACACACACACACACACACACTCACGGTTGTGTGAACAGGGTTGAACAAATCCTTGCGCTGATGGAATCATCCCATTCACAGCTGTGGGGAAATGCTAAGAGATAAAACCGAAAGGTAATTAATTCATCTCTCCCGCTCGGTCTCTCCGTGTCTCTCCTCAAGTAGCTCCCTGCACTGTTTCCCAATGCTTTCAAGCTTGTCGCGGTCTATCTCTCTCTCTCTCTCTCCATCTCTGCCACCTCCCTCGCCCCCCCCCCCCCCCCCCCCCCCCCCCCCGGGGGCCACCCTGCTGATACCAAACCCAGAGCTCATAACAGCCCTGATTGAAACCGCCGTTCCCTTAATTACTTTAATGAATCGCCTTCTCTGTGTAAGGGCCTTCAAGGGACCAGAGCAAGAGGTGCCAACATTGGCAGGTCTGTTAAGGGTGGCAGAGAGTAAACACCCTTCACCCAGAGGATGGGATGGGACGATGCTGCTGGAGGGACGGAGAGAGAGGGAGAGAGAGAGAGAGAGAGAGAGAGAGAGAGAGAGAGAGAGAGAGAGAGAGAGAGAGAGCAGCTGAATATCAGGTGGATCTCTCAGGGAATGTGCTTTTTTTTCATCTCTCTTATATCTATATCTCATATTGGATTAAATCATGCCGATGGGTTGTTCAAAACCATTGGGATCACTTCAGGTATTTGAATCCTGGCTACAATCTGTGTCAAATTTTATATTGACCCAAACGCGTTGACCCAGATCATGTTTTGGAGTCAACGCGTAATTCATCATTTAGATGGTCAGATTAGGATATATATATATATTTTTTTTAATATGTATGATCAAGGGTGGATTAC
>JAXIVH010000004.1:3677239-3692239 GCA_036785325.1 Urophycis tenuis
ATGATCATTATATATCATTGGACCATGTGCCCCACAGTCACTGCAACGAGCGACAAGAGCGGGAGCTTTGGGGAGCTGGATATCCTGGATCCCTTAGACAGTCGCGGTGTACCGCGCAGCAGCACCTCGCCTTCCAGCCCATTACCTCTCTGTGGCTCAGACGGCTCCCACGGAGATAACCCAGGAGGACGGGCTGGAAAGGCCGGTTGGTGAATGACTCAAAGTTACCCGACGGTCTTAAAAGAAGCAGCAATTGTGGCTGTTACGAATTTGAGAAGAAAATCGTTGCATCACACCCCGCTAAATAAAAAAAATGCATTGGACCTGCCTCTGCCTAAATGGACACCCTCACAAGTGGGCATCATATGATATCAAGTTCTGATACCGGCAGCTGCATTTTTACTGCAGCAACAGCAACACACGGACGTGGCGGACAGAGCTGAGCAACTCAATGGTGGAATTCCAAAGCCAACCCAGTTGTCTGCCCTTCAGTCGACCATTTATCTCATGCTCCTCAATCAGTAAGCATACGCACATCAACATGAGAAAATGTTTATCGTTGTTATTGTACTGTGAAACAGGATAAACCTTGAATTTCTCGTCAGGTAGCAATACTCCACTTACTCATTCCAAGAAGATGCTACAAAATAAATTGTTCATGTTTTAATGGCTGAGGTTATCCAGCGTGCAGTTATTACCCAAGGTAAAAATAAAATACCATGCCTCTCTGAAACCTTAGGTGACTGGTTATCACATAGCGTGGATCAGCCATATTGCTATGCTCGAGGTTACAGAAGAATCCAGCTCTGTAGCAGTGGAGGTCATAGGGGCTCTGAACCACTTGCTGTATATAGACAGCCAGAGATGTAGTTTCATTTGCAATATGTAATAAGTAAGAGTACACATGCATTGGAATTATTGGTCCTGCTCCTCTCCAGTTTTGTATCAGCTCCTATTTTACTAACAGTACTTTCATTAAAATATATGAACACTAAAAATAAAACCGGGGTAGTAAGTTACATAATCATAACCCACAGAGAATGTACAACTGCTTTTCAATCAATTGATGTAGTGTATAATGTCGCACTAACATTTTTTGTTATTTGTATTTTTTGCTTTACCAAGGGGTAAAGAACAAACGTGTGGCCACATCAAATAAGAAAGAGAACAAAGATCTCCATTCAATCTCAATCTGGAATAAATCTCCTAGCTCATGTATTGGTCCTGCGACTCGATCATCTGATGGTGATTAGGAGGTCCTTTTAACAGTATTATTGACGAGAGACCATGTTTTCATCTAAAAACTGTATTGATGTATTGATGAAAATTCATGAAAAAGTATTGATGTGTTTTCAGATTGTTTTCACCATTGTATAAAAATCGAATATTTTACCCTCGGAAAAAAAGGTTCCTAATCTGCTGTTCCTGCTACATACAATTATTTCCCATATTTTTGGTTCTCCAAAGAAGAAAATGCTTCACTTGGAACCCGTTCTCATTTTTGCAGGATTATGTGCATCTGATTGCGGCAGTAGGCCTGTCAACACGCGGCCGTGACAAAGGAGCAGCAGTGAGGGAGGAAGTGGCTCCAAGCAGATCCACCTGCTTTCCAGCCTCTCAAAGCAGTTGTGACAGACAAGAGTCTCATTCCACTCTTACAAGCAGATGGCACATGCTTCAAGTACACTGGAACGCCTTGTTCATCAGAATCATATGTTCATCCATTCAAGCTCCACTGTTTTCAACCCTTGCACAGTCTGCGCCTCACAAAACACTAAAACCCCTTTCATGCATTGTCCCCGGTTAGCTACCGGGATAATCTTTCAGGTGTTTGTGATTTTCACTGTTCACGCCACTGCGATCTGACCATCCGAGGATTTCTGTCTACTGCCCATTCACACGTGGCACAACGACGTCAGACTAGACCGGCCAGGAGACAGTCCAGCCGGAAGCAGTGATGCAACACTTAGAGTTACCATTCCTGACATAACTCTCAGACTATTTAGGAACCTGTCCAGTTTTCAGCCATGCTTGTGGGGAAAAAAAGGTGCTCTTTTGCAAACATATGAAGTTGTATAGCTATTTTTCTTGGAACACCCAAAAAGCATTGGTGGATTAATCCTTGTGTGGTGTTCATGTTTTTATTATTCAGTGGTGGACCTGCTGCATTTTGGGGTTTTTAATTCAACACAATTATATATATAATTCAACACAATTATATATATATATATATATATATATATATATATATATATATATATATATATATAAATATATATATAACGGGTCCCACAGCCCCAAACACCATGCAAGGGTTACGATAAAGGGAGGATTCAAATGCGTCCTCAGCGGGGTCTTGTGATTGGTTCATTCACTCCAAGTGAACGCGTCTTACATCAGACAGACGTACTGACCTTACATACTGACTTTATATACTGACTTTACATACTGACCTTACATACTGACTTTACTACTGACTTAACATACTGACCTTACATACTGACTTTACTACTGACTTAACATACTGACCTTACATACTGACTTTACATACTGACTTAACATACTGACCTTACATACTGACTTTACTACTGACTTAACATACTGACCTTACATACTGACTTTACTACTGACTTAACATACTGACCTTACATACTGACTTTACTACTGACCTTACGTACTGACTTTAGATACTGACCTTACATACTGACCTTACATACTGACTTTACTACTGACTTAACATACTGACCTTACATACTGACTTTACTACTGACTTAACATACTGACCTTACATACTGACTTTACTACTGACTTAACATACTGACCTTACATACTGACTTTACTACTGACCTTACGTACTGACTTTAGATACTGACTTTACATACTGACCTTACATACTGACTTTACATACTGACCTTACATACTGACCTTACATACTGACCTTACATACTGACCTTACGTACTGACCTTACGTACTGACCTTACGTACTGACCTTACCTACTGACCTTACATACTGACTTTACATACTGACCTTACATACTGACCTTACGTACTGACCTTACGTACTGACCTTACGTACTGACCTTACGTACTGACCTTACGTACTGACCTTACGTACTGACCTTACATACTGACTTTACATACTGACTTAACATACTGACCTTACATACTGACTTTACCTACTGACCTTACATACTGACTTTACATACTGACCTTACGTACTGACCTTACGTACTGACCTTACGTACTGACCTTACATACTGACCTTACGTACTGACCTTACATACTGACCTTACGTACTGACCTTACATACTGACCTTACATACTGACCTTACGTACTGACCTTACGTACTGACCTTACGTACTGACCTTACATACTGACCTTACGTACTGACCTTACATACTGACCTTACATACTGACCTTACATACTGACTTTACATACTGACTTTAGATACTGACCTTACCTACTGACCTTACATACTGACCTTACATACTGACCTCGGTATAGAACCTGGAGGAAGGCCCAAAGCAGATTTATACTTACCAACATTGTGGAGGTTAGTATTGTTTTATACTTTACTGTAGCAAAATAAAAATGTGTTTATTGTGTTCATCAAAAGGCCTTAGTGCAAGCTACCTCGATGCTGTAAAAAGAAGGCAGTCACTCTGAATCACTCTGAGTGCTCATGATAACATATGAAAAAAAAAACATTTTATATTCCAGTATTGTGTTCAACACTCACTTTAGGTGAAAACAACCTGGTCAGTTCATGTGCCTGTGAGTGTGCACTCACAATGAGACGGTGAGCTTGAACGAGACGCTAATATTGGTTATTTTTCAGATTGTTGTTTTACTAAACAGAGTCAACAACAGGTTGTACGGCCCATCTATGAGCCCACACAATCCACCCCTTCCGTCCTGACCTCGTGGAGTGTGTCCTGAAGAGGAGAACGGAGCAGAGTACTGTTTACTCACAGCATCTGCCCTGTCGTCAACCACACCAAACAACACCAGGGCTGCTTCACAACATGGCTCCATCAAAAAGCCTGATCAAGCAGGTTTACATATGTCACGGTATATATACATTATATAGACATACAGTATGTCTATTTAAGTTGAATAGTACAATATATTTGTAATTGAAAAGTAGTAGCTGTCGATTCCAGTACGAGCTGAACATTTAGAATGTTCTCTTTTACCTTTGAGTTTCTAGGTGAACAAAAAAAAGATAATAATAATATGTATATGATGATGTATTTAGAAATGTGAAATAAAGACACAGAAACACAGCTGTGCCATTAATGGAATGTATGCTAGACTGAGGCATTCATAACATACTGTATGTTCTTTCTCAATATTTTTACTACTTAACTTTTTTTTTCACCAAGAAATTCACAAGGTGAGACATTAAAAATGTTCAACTCGTACTGTAATCAACAGCAACTACTTTTCTATTAGAAATACAGATTTCACCAGATCCTTTTGACATCCGAAACGTAATAAAAAAACGACACAAAAAAGCGAGAGAACATGACAACGTATTTGGTCCAACAAAATCACGCCAACGATTTCCAAGGTTTTATTTGTATAGCGCATTTCATACATAGACTGTATATATATATATGGACAAACCCTCCGTGACGTCACCCAAAAAGACAGATGGATGAAACCATCAACCTACAGTATACAGCCTAGCCAGGAGGAGTGTATGCTCTGTCCTTTCACCCAAATACCCTATGTTTTAAGAGGGTCCAATTATAAATGAGAGTTTCACTTTCTTAACCCAAGGGGGGAGACTGATAAGAGTATGTCTTGCTGTACATTTGAAGCGTTCTTCAATACATCCATGTTAATCCATGCTGTTTCCTTGTTTGATAACGAAGTATGTGTTATTGGAGAAAGACGATATCCAAGAGGTGTAGCATTATTAGTTTAAACCTAGGAAACCTTAAACTATGGGATTGCTTTGGGGACTTTTATTTTGAATAATGTAGTCAATTTCAGACTGGAAGTATAATTTGTTATTTATGCTGATTTGAGACTGGTATATTTAATATGCTGCCCAATGTAATAGAGTTGCATATAAATGTTATTTATTTAAGATGTCATCGTTTTCCATTGAGCATGACCATATCCGATTGATAGAAGTCAAAGTTATAGTTTTTGAGAACGAGGCTATGAGGCTGGGCCCTTCCTACATGGCTGGTTGTCTGCTTCCGGTAGAAGCACACAATGAGGTGGGCTATCTTTCTAAATGCTAAGTAAGCAATATCACACAAGAGGTAGAGAGCTGTTATACTATACATCAGCATGGCTGGCGATTCGGGCATAGGTACAAGGCCACAGACCGAAGATAATCCAAGCCATGCTGATATTCACTATCTTATCTGTTTGTTTATGTAAACATTTATTTGGCTCCACCAACACAAAAAACAACCCACAACTGGACTGTTGCCAAGCTTACACAAATATTGTATTTTCAGACTAGCCTGCTGCTTAGCATCAGGTACGTTTGTCTGCGTGTTTCCATTCATTATGCAGCCGTGTGACAGTCGCTTTGGTGGCACGTGGGATTCTGATGAGTTACCGTCTTATGATCTATATCTGCGCAGAAGGAATGCCTCGTGTCCAATGAAATGACACGGTTTGGAACTACAGTGTTTGTATTATGCCTCTTAAAACCCATCTCCTTCTCCATGTCATGCTTTCTACAGAAACACAGGCCGGCCCGGCAGCACCCGCTGGAAGTGGTGCTCAAGAGTAAAAGGGAACGCGGGGCTGAGCTCATACTAAGGCACACGGGAAGCTGCTGAAAAGCAAACGCTGTTTAATTGAGGACAACGAGCCCATCAGCGGGGTGGATGGGAAGCCGTGGTTTCACAACACTGTACGGTGAGACCGTGAGATGATCAGCTGCGTAGGCCGAGGTGTGGAGGCCCAGCAGGCGCAGAGGATGACGTGACCTGGATAGCTGGAGCCACACACACACACACACACACACACACACACACACACACACACACACACACACACACACACACACACTCACACACACACACACACACACACACACCCACACACACACACACACAATCACACACAAACACACACACACACACGCACACACGCACACACGCACACACACACACACGCACACACACAAGCACACACACACACACACACACACAGGCACACACACAGGCACACACACACACACACACACACACACACACACAATCACACACAAACACACATACACACACACACACACACACACACACACACAAACACACACACACACAGAACATGTCCTCTGCCTCCTTGAATCCAATGGGTAGGTGGGGGGGGGGGGGGGGGGGGGGCACTGGCTTGTGATGGCAGCGATGATGTAGCTATGGGCAACACCCAGCAAAAAATACTTTGACCACATTATTAACATGGGAGGGACAGGCAGCGATTCTGAACTGGCGGAGAGGACAGGCGCGAGTTGATTTGCGAAACGTGTTCAATCCAAACTAAATGACGCAACAGTAATTACTCAGCCATCAGAGACATTTCTCCATAAAACATGACAACAGTAAACATATTATACTCGATGGATAGTTGCCCGTTTGGTCCCTGTAGTCTGGGCCGCCTCTCCTGGTTTATTGCAGATGCATGAAGGAATACCTGCGGCGCAGCGCTGTTCATCAGAGACGGGGCGGCGTCGGAGGTGTGGTCCCTGGGCACCGCCGGATCACCAATGTCGGGCAGCAACAGGTCCCGCGACGACGTGCGCACGTCTTCCTCTGTGGGCATCGGGTCACAGCACCCACAGGAACACCCGCCGGCTCCTGGGTTCTGCTGCCTTGCGGCCCATAATGTCGTCAGACACCTGCGATGACAATCTGAGCCGCAGTGGCAAAAACAAGCACTTTTAGAGGATGTACATTGAAGGGGCGCTTTTGTGCCCATTGGGTTTACACTGGAGCCTGTTTTGCGGATGACAGCTGTTCGCTTGCACAATATCGGGTGAGAACATTTCAGCGTGTTTGTCGGCATTAGTCACAAAACGATGGGAAAAGGTGATCGTCTAATGTTACAATATATGCTGTCCCTCTATCACTCCCATTCAATAACACTCTATCTCTGCTTCAATCTATTCAATCTCCGCCTGTTAAACGTCGAGATGAAAATGTCTTGCTCAGGACACCGTTTAAGGCACACATCACATTAATCCTCGAAGCGTTTCAAATGAGTCAACTCCGACTCATCAGTATAATTGCCCTTCCCCGTCATTAAAATGGATGGGCTTTGTCATAGTGTCAGATCCAGAGGTCCAGTCCGGACGGGCCGCAGCAGAACTCCTGGTGCAGCAGGGGCCGGAAACCAGAAACTTAAATGGATGGAGTGCTGCCTTGTTTCCGTCTTCGTTCTGGACAAAATCCACTGAAGAATTGGATTAAGCGAGTGGATTAAGCTTTCACAGGGGAGTTTTAATAAGTGTGTTTCCAGAGGGCCCCTTGCCCCACCACACAACACACAAACACACACACACACACACACACACACACACACACACACACACACACCTCTATTTCTGTTTTGCAGTACAACCTGACAAGCACGCACAGTTGCATCTTTGAAGAAAATACCACAACTCATGAAAGCAGTCCTCTTCATTGCCGGTGAGCGCATGTAGTTCATTAGCTTTCCATTGCGCTTTACAGCGGTCATGAAGTTGGAGGTTTTTATCAAGTGTTAATTGGCTACATTGTTTTCCAATGGGGTGGAATAAATCAAGACGTGAACACGTGTGAGGAAACTGACGAGGGCTTTTCTTCTCCCAACCCCGAGACCATCTGTTCACTGAGAGAGAGAGCTGGTGTGTCAGAGAGCGAGATGGTGAGAGGAAAGGAGAGAGAGCGGGGGAGAGAGAGAGAGAGAGAGAGAGAGAGAGAGAGAGAGAGAGAGAGAGAGAAAGAGAGGGAGGGAGGTTTGTTTTTATATACAAGTGAAATAATGTGTGTGTGTGTGTGTGTGTGTGTGTGTGTGTGTGTGTGTGTGTGTGTCTATGTGAATGTTAGCGCATACATTTGCATGCAGGAGGTTCCTTTTATTCACACCAGCTGACGCAGCATACCGGGGTAAATGTTAACCAAACACTTCAGCCAGGCGTGGAGATAACGTGTCAGATTAGTGAGACCCAAGTAAGTCTCGTGTTTATCACAGATCCTTCTTTATCTTCCAGGTTGAGCAGCTTACTTTTTTTTTGGAGAGTCTCAGCCTAGTCCAATCACGCAGCAATGGGAAACTTTTAGCTAATTAGCTCTCACTGTGAACGCTTGTACATGGAGAGACACGATTTGGGTCCTGCTTGATCTGTCAATCTGCTGGGCCAGGCCTGTGAGAAAGTGATGGATGGTAGAGCGAGCGAGCAACGGAGAGAGAGAGAGCGAGGGAGAGAGAGAGAGAGAGAGAGAAACAAAGAGCGAGCAGGAGAGCGAGCAAGACAGACAGAATGAGGCTAACCCACTTATATCACCCCCCTACTCATTATCCTGCTCCCCCCACCACAACACACACGCACGCACACACACACACACACACACACACACACACAGATGCACACGCACACTCACAGATGCGCGCACGCACTGAGCTGAATGTAGCCAGGTGCGGGAAGGGGAATTCAACAGTCGTTATCAAAATGCTAATGCCATGCAGTAGATGATGGCGAGCCCTGTGTTTTAATATGCACCCCTCTCTTCGGCCCAGGACTTCCCCCCGCTGCCTCCTAAGCTGGAGCCGGCAGCTGTAGTCAGAAAGAGCAGAGGACTGGGAATTGAGTGATAATGCACTCAGATTTACCTGACCTTTCTCTCTCATTTCCACTCTGCCACTACTCCCCTCCCCTCCTCCTCCTCCTCCTCCTCCTCCACCACCTCCTCCTTCTCCTCCTCCTTCTCCTCTCCTCTCTGACTGACTGGCAGCATAAGCCTGTGGGAGAAATATCGTCTTTCCTGTGACTCACGAGCGCCTGTTAGCAGACATTGCTTCTGCAGACACACACCATTTGGTGTATGTATGTTGTGTGCGTGTGCCTGTGTGTGTGTGTGTGTGTGTGTGTGTGTTTGTGAAAGAGAGAGAGAGAGAAAGATTGTGGAGAAGAAACCTGAGGAAAAGAATGGGGGACGGGCGAGTTGAGTTATCTGTGTCATATTATTTAATATGCACACCGTTATGCATCGCACACGGTTGTGTGCCAAACAGAATACTCTTGCCACCTGTCTGTCCATCCCCCCGGTCTGTCCCTCGTCTGTCTGCCGTCTGTCTCTCCGTGTCTCAACCCGTTTGCCTCTCCGGTCGGTCCGCCGTGTCTCCCTGTTTCTCTGCTTGTCTGCCTGTACCCCCCCCCCCCCCGCTCCCCCGTGCGTCCCTCTGTCAGCCTGTCTCCGTCCGTCCGCACGTCCGCCCGCCTCCTCTGTATGTCCATCCGTATGTCCCAGTTGTCTGCCCGCCTCCCGGCCCGTCTATCCGTCTGTCCGCGGGCAGGTATCCCCGCGTGCGTGTTATCTGCTGCCTTCAGTGCCGCGGCGTGCTCTCTCCATCATGTGAATTGTCCTCCAGAGCTCTTCAGAATGACACGCACTATCTTTCTCCCGCTCCACGCTCTGACACCGGGCAAAACCCCCAGCCCGCCTCTTCCTTTCCTCATTTTAGGCCCGGCTGTAAACTATCGTTATGTTTTTTCCGCGACGCCAAACAATAACACATACACCTTGTGAAATGATTGGGTTCCTCAACACCATTCAAACTTTATACCATTTTTATGTGAATCTCTCTCACTTTCTCAAGGCCTGACCCGCTAGTTGTTGTTTTTTTTTGTTTTTTTTGCCGTCTTAAAGGGGAAGTGTCACTCTAGGTTATTTTTTCCCCAATGCGTTGTACTGCTTGGTATGCGTGCGGTACAAATATGTGGAACAACATCAGCAGAACAGCACAAATGTTTGGACGAGTCTTTGGTTTGACTCTTTTTTCGCTGACGCTGAGGTGATGTCGCAGACCTTTCCCAACATATACACGAAGCAGTACTTACTTATATTTGACAACTGCCAAGTTTGGCGGTTCCCTGTTAATATAGACAGTTTTTTTGTTGACTTTATCTTAGTGCTGGCCAGGTTTAACAAAGGGTGAGGCAGGTACAACAGTATTTTCTACATTCCACATTCTAGAACTCTAATTTCTCGATTGGCAGAATCCAAAACGGGGGTTTTAAGGTTATGTATACAAGGGCCGAGTTCTGAGTCCTAACTGTTTGTTGAACGCGGTCGGTTCGTCGGGCATGGAGGGGCGTGACGGGGGGAGGCGGCCTGTCTGCGGCGCCGGCTGCGCGGCGGAGGGAACGGCGAGGCGGCTGCATCTCAACAGAGGATGGGCCACACGGGAGGGGGGACGGCGGCGCTCGCCGGCCATCTGGACCCCCGAGCTTAGGAGTCTGCAACATCCTGGAGGTGAGCCCCGGGCCTACCACCATGTTGCAGCGTCCTAGCTCGGGGATGTTGAGAAGGGTTGCACCGAATCCAGTATTCGGGTTCGGATTCGGCCGAATATTGGGCTTTTTTGAGGGGTTCGGGTTCTGCCGAACCTTTGCATTTTTTTCCACCAAACCCGAATCCTACGCTTTCACTGCGCGCGCCACGCTGGTCGATGTAATTATCTGTTTACAAAAAAGTGGCGCGTTGGAATGGTTGGATTGCAGTGGCTATAGCTGCGAGAAAGCGAAAATGGAAGTAGTGAACAGAAAAAGTGTCGTTTGGCAGTTCTTTCAGATAAAAGAAGGTGATTCAAGTCGAGCTACATGTTCAATTTGCAATGCCGATTTGTCTCGTGGTGGCAATTTTTTCCCAGTGAAAATTAAATAAAACGAAAAATACACTGATGTTGACGTTGTTTACTTCATTAATATGTTTAGTGTTAATGGAGTAGGATGGGAGTAGGATTCGGTATTCGGGATCGGATTCAGCAGAATCTTAACCAGTGGATTCGGTATTCGGCAGAACCCTAAAAATCTGGATTCGGTGCATCCCTAATGTTGAGACCCCAGAGACACCAGATGATTGGTGGAACATCACTGAAGGTGCGTCCGGCAGCGTCGACAGATGTAGCTTCTGTCGCAGGTGGCACAGGTTTTTTTAAAGAGCAGATCTGTTGTGTCGCCGAAACCAGTTGGTTTTGATCACAGAAGATGAGGTCGAAGCAAACTCTGATCAGTGGTAACGGTGTGACAAAAGGGTCTCGCTGCGCTTCCACGCCCTTCATCAGCCACGTGCTGCACATCTGTTACGGCCGGTGGACGATAACTCCGACAGAGGGGAGCATAGCCACTACATGTTTTATCCGACTCCAGCTGGGCAAGAGGTTGTCATGACGATGTATAACTGATTTATTTGACTCTTTTTTTTTGTGTGTGTGTGTGTGTGTGTGTGTGGGATAAAAAGGAGATATGGAAAAAAAAAACTGAAGAAAGACTAAGTTAATGCGGGGGAGGAAATTGCACTCTGTATTTAAAGCGCATTGTAGGACTGGGGAGCCTATTTTTGCATCACACATTGCATGCCTGCATTATGATGACATGTTCCTGTATGTATTAAATACATGTTTGCAAGTGTGTCTTTGTGGGCAAGTGTGGGTTTTTCTTTTGTGTGTATGCACGCATGCATGCGTGTGTTGAGCAGGTTCAGTTGAGAGGACTCTATAGAACTGCCTTACCTTAACCAGCTAATTTGATCTTCTGCTTTCTGAATCAGGACCCCGGTATGTTATTTCCTTCTGTGTTTATCACTTATTCCTGTATCTGGTGTGGTAGGGTTGCTATGGTAGCAATATGACAGATCACTGTAGATAGATGCCTGAAGCCAGGTGGGGGAAAAGCAATACCTTGATAATAAAATGGTGACTCATTGTTCCCGACAAGCCACACATAAATACATCCGTGTATGTAAACACCATGTGGAACACGCATGTGGTGGAAAGAGAGGACGAAACATAAAGTCTGTCAGCGACTCATTGATTGTTTTTTTGTTTATTTTAGAGATGTACCTTTTGTTTGACAAGAACTCTGTGTGGATAAATACTTAAATATAATTGTACGAAATTGCGGTTGCTGTCTAGTTGTGCGGTTATTTTGGGGATAGAGGACGGTAGAAGGGTTTGACTGCTGCTTATTATTGTAATGTGTGTGCACTCGAGTCTCTTGATAGTGTAGTAAACCAGTGAACAAAGTCCATTGTAACAGCTGAGTCGTTTTGGAAAGGCTATTAGCTATAGCCTTTTCAAAGGCTATAGCCTCCCTTTTGCTAATTCAGCTTTTCCAGAATGATGAATTACAGTTGACCTTAAACGCATAAAACACATCAACCCTAAACAGTACCTTTGACATATCTGTGATGGAAAGTTATCCATTCCAAAAAATACGCAACTTAAGAAACATTTACACTTTTTTTTTTTTTAAACCAAAGTGTGGAGGACGGTGATAATCTCGTCATGAAAAACATCAGGTTTGTTTTACTGTAGAGTAACTGGTAGTTCTAAGACATGCCATCGTTGTTTCAAATATAAACAACTTTATATTCCACTTCCACTTATTTAATCTGAATACAGCCTATAACCTTACACACACACACACACACACACACATGTCTCGTCAACTGTATACAAGTGTTGGCGTTTATTTATGATCAACCCATATGCACCTGATATGCACCATATTGATCCCATGTTCACAATGTTCTGAACAACCCCTGAAATGATTGATTCTTGGTTCCTGTGACAGGCACGGAATGCTGTGACGAGCCACATTAATCTACACAATGTAAGCACAGTTCACATCGCTTACCAGTGTATGAGTTCTTCGTGAAGTGTTATTTACACCAACCCAGATGAGGATTTATCACCTTAATTGGTGATCAATTGAACGTTAAATGATGTGCCTGGCTTTTACGACAAGCCATTGTCATCGTGGCACGCTCGTTGCCGTGACGACATTCCGTGCGGCAGCTGAGCTGCTGTGTTTTCTGTTTGCCGTAAACTGGGCTCCGCTGGCTAGCAAGTCGTCTCATGCTCCGAGGTGTCCCAGACTGAACAGTGCCTCCCAGAGTGGCATGGCAATTGACCTCCTCCTGTGTGAGAGGTTATTCTTCACGCCCAGTGTGTATCGGCTATTTCTGTTGTTGAGTGCCATGATCACGGCACGTAAGCTGCACGTCTCTAGGAATAAGGAATACAGAGTCAAATTAAGAGCTCTTGAATTTCTAAAGATAGAATGTGGAATCTAGTGCAATTATCAACCATGTTATTGAGTGTGTGAGTAGGGTCTAGTACGCTCTTACACTAAGTGTGTGTGTGTGTGTGTGTGTGTGTGTGTGTGTGTGTGTATGTGTGTGTGTGTGTGTGTGTGTGTGTGTGTGTGTTTGTGTGTGTGTGTGTGTGTGTAGGTGTGTGTGTGTTCCCCAAGGCCAAGTTACCATGGCCCACAAGTGACAGCCAGGCCCGCCGTCATGGTTGTATATTATAGGTTGGGGCCCATTGTAATCCTGTTGACCACTTGTATATGAATGAGGACATTCATTTCTACAAAATGTATGTTTTGAGGCTCTAGCCCAAAAGGAAGTGATAATGTTGATTGATCTTGGGGTCTAGCACACCTAGGAATGAACTAGAGACACAAGGTCTTTTGTATATGAAAAAGGATCTAAAAGACATGAAAAATTATCCATTTGGTGGTTGTAGCCCAACCAGAAGTGATGTAATCCCTTCTTTGGGTGGTCATAGAAAACAAACCATTAATGGTCTCTTTTATATGAATCAGGGCATTAAGGTCTACTAAAATGATCAATTTGGGGTCACTAGCCCTAAAGGAAATGTTCACATCATCAAAGCGTCATCAAATGCTCCATGGAAATGCATTCGAAACACTGCTATAGGGGACAGAAACTTAAGCAGGAACCATTTCGCTCCTGACTTTTTTTTGGTTATGAAATAGAGGTCTGATTCTCACCTGTGCATGTTGGCTCCGTAAGGTGAAGGTCTGGGAACATTTTCAGCTCCAAATCTTGCAAGCGGGCGGCTGGTTGAGGCGCCAAGAGATGGAGCCTATGCTGAGGCTTTGTGAGTCCCTTCCTGCGGGGCCAGAGTACCACATTGATAATCGTATATGTCTTTGAGGCCCTCTTTCATGTAAAAGAGACCCAGGGTCTCAAGCTCACTTGTAGGTGTCCGTGTCCCCCGTTCACCTGCTCATTGCATCACTTCCTGCATGCGGGCTGTGACCTCCTAATTGATCGTTCAAATCTGTCCAAGCTAACAAATCTCTTGGAGTGACGTAACTAGCCTTCAGACATTGATTTTAAAATGAAAATAAACGAGTCACATTGATTACTTGAGTCATTTATTAATTGAAACTGAACGTTGCTAACTGTGATCTGGCTTCAAGGATACGTGTCTATTTTCTGGACAGAGCAACCTCGTTTATGCCAGCTCAGTGGCCACATGTAATGCCACATGTAATGCCGCATGGTCTGGAGTAAACGGCAGCTAAATAATTTATCTTTAAATTTGTAAATGCCGGAGTGCACTATCAAGGCAATACATCCTTATCTGGGTTTGTGTAATGACACTTACTACACAGAACTCAAAAGTTGTAAGCAGCGTGAACTGCATACATGAATGTAACTCATCACAGTGTCCAGTTACAGGAACCAGGAACCAATACTTCTGGGGGTTGTTCAGAATGTGTCGTGCATGGGCTCAATATCTTGCATATCGACTGGGTTGATCATCAGTAAATGCTGACGTCTATATAGAGTCAGGCTAGATGTGTGTATAAGGTTATAGGATGTATTCAGATTAAATGAGTGGAAGTGGGCATGGGTCATGGCTGCACCGATTTCACATATAGCTCTTTCAGGAGATTCTCGGCCATCTTTGTTGCTTGCCCACTCCTTGGCACCCACAACTATA
>JAXIVH010000004.1:3694739-3696297 GCA_036785325.1 Urophycis tenuis
CCATTGAGGGGATTCCGAGATATCCTTTCAGATGTATGTCTGCATAAGCAGTCCTCTGTCAACTCAAGCATCCTTTTGCCCGCGTAGCCAAACCGCTGCGCCCTGCAAAAGTGTGGAAGTTGGTGTTTTCCACTCGAGGCCATTATCCAGTTAGAGACTCCGACCTCCTTTAAAGTGATTCCCCATGAAAATGTAAGTATCTTTCCAAACATTCCAGTGGAGAAAGGAGTGCTATGTCAAAGTGACGAGTGTGGATGCTGTTTATACGGTCGGCAAACTGATACGGCAAAAATAGTCAAGGTTTTATATACCCTGCAAGGGTGGGTAAATAAACTAACCCACGTTTTGAACAACTTCAGAGAGCTATGGATAAGGATTAGGGAACCCTTGACAGAGGTGTGTGTGTGTACAAGTGTTGCTATAAGTGTGTGTCTGTTATTACGAATCCCTTGCTGTTATGTTCCAATGTTGAGATGGAAAACCCTTCACTTGTTTATCTTGGTCATGTGTTTGTGTATGTGAGAGATGTGAGAGATATGTGTGTGTGTGTGTGTGTGTGTGTGTGTGCCTGCAGAGCGTGCATGTGTGTGAGAGGGGGTATGCATGGTTCCAAGACACACTCTCCCATTGAGGGGATTCTGAGATCTCTTAGATGTAGGGCTGCATAAGCAGCCTTCTGTCAACTGGAGTAAATTGTGCTAATGGAGTGAAATATTGTCAACATGTGTTGCGTTATGTATGAATTCAGGCTTGTGTGGTGGTGGTGAGAGAGAAGTGAATGTCTGTATCATATGTGCAAATGTGTGTGTTTGTGTCTGTGTTTTTGCGTGACAATGATGTGTATGTACTATACATGCATGCATATGTATTTAATTAGCATTGGGTGTGTTCTTCTACATGATTGGTTTGTTATGAATTGTCTGTTTCGTGTGTCTGTGTGTGTGTGTGTGTGTGTGTGTGTGCGTGGGTGTGTGTTTTGTGTGTGTGCGTGTGTGTGTTTTGTGTGTATGTGTGTGTGTGTGTGTGTGTGTGTGTGTCTCCATGTCGGATGGCTTCAAGTCATCCAACACACTTGTTTCCTCTATCTTTCACTACAGAGAAACCAACAGCTCCAACTGCGCCCACATGGCAACCAAGGAGTGTGATAGACAGACAGACACACAGACAGACAGACAGACATACAGACACACAGAAAGAGAACATAAAGGAGAGAGAGAGAGAGAGAGAGAGAGAGAGAGAGAGAGAGAGAGAGAGAGAGAGAGAGAGAGAGAAAAGAGAGTTTGCCTTGACACATTTCAACCTGTCCAATGTTTTCTACCGTTCAAAAGATGTGTTTTGTGTGCTTTCATTCATCCATCCATCCATACATATGTGGATGTTAATGAAGGTATTAATGTATACATTTTAATTGAGTAAGGGTTAACCCATTAAATAATATAAAGATGAACACCTTAGCTAAGATGAACACCATTACCTTAATTCACATGAATACCATGAGTAAATGACTAGACCATAAGTTAGTCAGTTACTAGACCAATTGTTAGTTAACGCTTATTAC
>JAXIVH010000004.1:3696497-3721497 GCA_036785325.1 Urophycis tenuis
CAGCACTCAGGGTACTTTAGCTTACTTGCTCCGAATCACTGGCGTTTCTAACAACCGTTAATCACATGACCGAGTGTCAGTGGTTTACTCATCAGGATCCCACGCCGACGCCACCGTCAACGGACTCTGATTACACTGGTTGCACAATACATTGAAACACAATGTACAGAGTAAAAGCAGAGACACTATAGAAGGAGGAGACACATCACTCCATTGAAATGCATGGAGAAACTTTGTAACACCAAGATGGCAGTTGATTGCACATGTCCTGCTCTTCCGGTGCCGTTGTTATCCAAACAGACATGGCCCTTAAGCAGTCCATACCAAATCAGATACAGGCAAGGTTAAAGTTACAATGTTGATCTCTTGCTTTATCCAAAATTGTGGCATGATCTGCGATAGCTGACCGTGAGCGATGACGTCTTGCTGTTAGTGCCGGTGTTGTTATGCCGTAGATGAAAACAGTGTTGTGAAGCATTGCACATGCACAGTCCAAGACTACCTGTAAGAAAAGAGCTTTAAAATGTCCATTTGATACAAAACCATCAAAACCCTTTCAGTGATTTTAGTCTGTTTTTCATCGTGATTTCAAACATGTGTTTTTTATGCCCCTTAGACCTCGGTAAATGGAGATACAGCTCCCCCCCTTATAGATTTACATCGGGCCCTCGTCTTGCTAAGACCAAATAGCTGCCCGATAGGCGTTGCCAATATGGCCGCGAGTGAGAGGACTTACCTAGAAGGACTTTGGTAAAACATAGCTGGCCCTGCAGTAGCGTTTATCCTGTACACTAAGATGTCTACTTTGCATGTGTCTACATACAGTAGCAACCAAACCAGCTTGGCAACAGTGCAGTCCAAGTCCAGCTGCAGAGCATTTTGTGCTAGTGCCAAATCAATGATTAAATAAGAAAGGAAAACATAATCTGTCCCTCGTTACTGTTGATTTATAAATGGCCCTTGGAGAGCTGGAGTGTAAAAGGAACCACAGTCGAGGATGTGTGGTTAAACTGAATTTGACCTGCGACCTCGTACCTGCTGCACATCTGAATCATGGTAGCACTTATATAACTAATGATATTCTCATGATAATGATAATCTCATGATAACTCATGATAATACTCTTGTGTGATTTTATATATGTAGAGAGAGACAGAGAGAGAGAGAGAGAGGAGAGAGAGAGAGAGGAGAGAGAGAGAGAGAGAGAGAGAGAGGAGAGAGAGAGAGAGAGAGAGAGGAGAGGAGAGAGATGAGGAGAGAGAGAGAGAGGAGAGGGAGAGAGGAGGGAGAGAGAGAGAGAGGAGAGAGGCAACAATTGGCAACAATGTTTTGTAGTGGGGATCAGGGGGAGGGTCACTGGTCCTAAATCTAAATCTAAACCAATCAAAGTGAATTGGACATGATTAGTGAACTGCTCGGGTGGCAGATTACCCTGTGGCCTCTCTCTCTCTCTCTCTCTCTCTCTCTCTCTCTCTCTCTCTCTCTCTCTCTCTCCCCCTTTCTTCAGCTGTTGAACTCCTCATGAGTCACAGACGAGAGGACCCAGACCTGGTCCACGCCCACCGCGGAACCAAGATATGTGCGATGTGTCTTTGCGCAGACCAGTCCACGCTCAGCATGCCATTTATAGTCGTAATTTCACCGCTACGTGGCCGTGGACGAATTGCACAGAATCGCCAGATCGACCGTGTCTGTGGGCCGCGCGTTGCATCATTTTTGGTTCACGGCAGCTTGCGCAGCTCACGCACAGCAAACTATAACTTCAGGTTTAGGTTGGATATAGCCAGCCGACTGACGGTAGGTCACCGCCTTCTTAAAAAAAACATGAAACGAACTCAGAAAACATGTATTTAGGTTTCAAAATGAAGAAAGCCATTGGATCTGATTGGATCAAGAGGTCGGCGTCAACCGGGGCCAGAGTTGAAATTGTTTGAACTTTGAGTGCAACTGCCAATCTGGAGAATACGAGTGGCCCGCTGAGCCCGGGGTAGCGTCAGTGCAAGGTGGACTCCAACGCTCCGCTCCATGGGAACACAGTGTCCGTGCCGACGCTGGAAGCTCTCATGTGTTGAACCACTTCTTAAGGCGTGCAGCATAAGGAACTGTTATGTATGGGGTTGAGTCCCAACATGCAAGCTTGTTTTAGATAAACAGGCCTTAGGATTTAGTGAAGGGTAGTTACTCAATTTGTAGCCTGTAATCATGTGGAATTGATATAACTGTAGTGATCCCACTATCTGTGCCAATTTCAGACATGTCATTAACTAAGGGGAATGGGCTGCATAGCGGGTTGACATCGTGGGGGTGGTGGGGGTGGTGTGTGTAGGGGGGGAGGGGTTACTTAGGGCAAGGGGTGCTACATAGGGTGCTACATACGGGCAGGGCCCCCAGGATGAGGCACTATTGGGGGATATCAATGAGAGATATCAAGGTGGGCTCATTGGAATCTAATCCCTCAACATGCGGGACAGTGCTGACACTGATAACAGGCTTCACAAAAGCGACCGTCGGCCTCCGTCACACTTGTTGTTTCAATGCACCTGTTTGGATTGGATGCACCGGATCAGAACACAGGTCCGATAACACATGAACCCTTTATCGGGGAGTCTGATGAAATAACACTGGGTGGAGGAAAAGAAGCCCTTAAGTTGCTTCAGCTGTTCAGAATGGTATGTAGTGGTTGAGGGGCACACAATGGGCCCAAGTGGTCATTAGTCAGTATTATATCATCCGTATTAACAGTAAATTCCCATCACAGTAAATTCCTTATTGTTCCCACTGTTCTTTTTGCACTGTCAATACTATTCTATTTATGCTTACTTGTGCTGCTATTCCTACCTCATATTACAGTAGATTCCGACTTTGCACATTGCATATTTGTTTTTATTATTTGTATTGTCTTTTTTTATCTTTTCTGTCTTATTTGTAGAAATGTTTACTTTAGTTTTAGTATTAGGAATGTCTTGTCCTGCAGGTTGTGCCTGTGCACTTTATCTGGTTCACCGTGGGAGGGTGAGAAACGTACTTTAAATTCATGTGTATGTCTTGCCATGTCAAGGAGTTGACAATAAAGCTACTTTGACTTTGACTTCGACTTTGATTCGTACAAAGTATTAGTCAAGCAAGTCATAAACAATTTCACAATTTGTAATCAATAGTTTTGTAGTATCTTTTTCTGACATCTTACAAATATATCACATATTATGTTGCTATGTGTTTTGGCAAAGTTTTGGAGCAGGATTATGGATAGTGCCTGTCCAGGCAAGATAAAAAGCCACGAGACCCCAACCCATGAGAGGGAAAAGATGTGTGATGAGGCCTTGAGGCCGATACCAAATATAAAAAAGCCTTGCAAACGAATGTCTCTCAAATTGATTATTGAACTTTTCATCATCACGGATATGTAGCCCTATGGAAATTTAGGCCTAACAATTAAAAGTTCATTGATTAATAAATAGGAATTAATAAGTAGGATAAGTTCACAGAATAAATAGGAATGAAAAGGTTAAAAACTGCATATGTTTGATATGGCATATTGAATAGTTTTATGGTTAAGCTGAGGTATTGAGTTATTTACATTATGTAAATTGTGTTTTGTTTCTTAATCACTACATTCATGATGTTGGAAATGTTTTAAGAATGTTTTATTTTCAATACTGTATTAGAGTAAGTTCGAGTGTAAAGTTTGCATTTTGTTATTTTTAAGCCAATGAGAAACAAGTGTAAGGTGAGGTGTCACGATGGACGAGGACGGGAGGGTAGGAAAATGGTGAAAAAGTGAAAAGACAGGTTGAGGTGAGCTCCGTGAGACGGCCATATTTAATTGGGTAAAGCACTCAGTAAATCATTACGGTTGTTGCTGTGGTGAGAGGAACGACTAGTGACTCTTACGGAAGCATGGCACAGTAGTGTAGTTGTGTTAGGGTGCTTTATTTCGAGAACTTGGATGGACACACCGAGGTGCGTTGAAAGCTAACTCGGCTAGAGCTAGTTGGCAGTCGTGGACGTTGCTCAAGGTATCCAGCTCGGACGCCTTTGATGCGCCTCGTCTGGACTGCTCGGCGGCACGCACGAGGACCGGGGGAAGACGGAAGAGTCCAGCAGACTACTCCGATTCCCGGACTTCTCGGTGGACTGTACGGTGGACGTCTACCCTGTCCATCGTCGCCCTCGCGGCCAGGACGGCGCCCATTGGTGCTGGTGGAAAGTTTCCTGTTGTTTCGGCGCATGGGCCCGAAGTAGCCTCGGTGTGTGTGGCTCCTACGATCCCGAGCGTCATATCAGGCTGCACCGTTTGACTCATTGGGTACCCAATATATTATTTAGTTATATTTGCCGGCTTTAGGATTTAGATACAGAGGGTTTGGAATACTGTTTTATGTAATGTGTGTACTTTTGGGGGGTGATGGTCAATGACTTCTATGCGTATTTGAACTGTATAAACTGTTTTTCCTAATTGATGTATCTATGTACCGTAACTATATATTTTTTATAAGTAAATAGTTAAATGGATCTGTATGGTGTTTGCATGGTTTATTAGGAGCAATGCATAGCCATATCTAATAACACTTTACTACCTGGGGTGACTGAAATATAGTAATTTAAGTTGAAAAACGATTTAGTTGTTATTCCCTCCAGATAGAGACAAAGTAAAAAAAACAATTATAGTTAGAGATAACATTTTAGGTAACGAATTCAGGGTTAGCCACCCCTAGTATTTGCCTAAAACAGCAAAGGGGGGCTACGTATATAGTTATTTGGGTTTTGTCTGTCTGAACCAAGCCAAATATAGGAAATGTCTCTTAAAGTAAGCAAATGTAACTATCAATACATTTATTGATTAGCAATTTAGTGAATGCTATTATTTAAAACTAGATACAATAAGTGTTTGTGTTGTTGCATCAAACACAACATTGCTAGCATAGATTGGAGTTCTCTGCTTGATTATTTGTTATTGGTTCTTACAGCAGAGTCTAGAATTAAAAAGCTTCATATATTGTTGCGACGTTGTGATGCTGCTTTGATACAAGTTATGTGCCATAAGTCTGTGTCTGTGTGTGTGTGTGTGTGCTTTGGGTGGAATTCCCAAATGCTTGATTCATTACAGCAGCATCTTGTGACTATAAACTCCTAGGCCTATGTGACTTGATGAATGCATAGACACATCTTCAATGTACGAGAGGCAGCTTGAGATTAAACTAATGTGGTGCTGAAATAGGCGTGGAAATAGAGGTGAAAATAGGCTGTGTTGGGTGTGTGAGTGTTGGGGTTCAACCTTCACAGGCGTAGAAGCACTGATAGTGGCTCCCTCGTCCGTTTGAGCCCACGGCAGGATATATCATATGACATGTCATCAAATTGTCCAAATCCTTTGCCGTTGGGCAGCAATGCATTGTTGTTGAGGGGCCAAATAAGATAGATTTGTATGCTAACTTTAAGTGGTTGGCCGCGGAGGCCAGCCACGTGTTTAAGCTTTAACAATGACAACCACCTACCAAGACCGTCCCAACATCAACAGACAGACAGACAGACAGACAGAAACACTATAATAATCCCAGAGGGAAATTGCTTTAGTTTACAAATATTCCAGTGGAATGGTAAAATAGTAAAAGGGAAACAAAACAGTTTTGAGTAGTCAGAGTGAAATATAAATATAAAATATAAAAATGTGCAAAAATATACATAAATATACTTACATCTAGGCATACACTATAAAAGAAGAAATAGCATACACAATGTGCACACATACAATACATAGAAATACAAGTCAAATGTATAGCAGCCTTGCACTACTGTGGTGATGTATTAACAATAACTAAATATCACATCTCAATAGCAGGGCATGCAGAATGTTTTTTTTTAAATTGTTTTTATCTTTTTTTTGTTTTTTTATGTATTTTTAAGGTCCAGTGTGTAAAATTGAGGTGGCCACTAGTGGTGACATATTGTAAACAACGGAATCCCCCCTCCCTTTTCCACTCCTGCTTTGTATTGTGTATGGTGCCAGTAGGTACTACCAACATGATGTAATCATCTATGATAGCATTGAGTGTCAACTGATGAGGTTCTTTTGATAGATGTGTGAATTTAATTTAGTTATTTACTCTGAACATGGAAACCAATAGGTCATAGATGACAAGTAAAGGTCCTTACACATTGAATGTGATGTTTTCCCTTGTCAAAAAAATAATTACAAATCATGGAGCTGAATGGGACTGTGCCCATACGCCAGGAAAAAGGGACATTATTTTTAAATGCGCCAAGGTAGGTTTTATGGTGTTTTAGCCTGCCAAATAATACGTTTAACCAATCACACTTGGAATCTTTGTCATCGTCACCATGGACACTGTACATGTTGTTGGATATGGTGAGATTTCTCACACACAGTCCTCTCATTGCATCCACACAGTGGTAAACTACATTCATAGACCTGCAAATATCGCTATCCGTTGCATGACTTGATCATTTATCTCGAGAGCCGTTGGTAAATTTGCCTTTGATAACCTGACGGTGTGCAGTTGTATTGCTACAGTTGTTGCTTTGGATGCCAACTTTCTCCGAAAGGGTGAGAGCCTGCGTGCAGACACCGAACAGGGAAACTCCCTATTCGCTAACTCGAGTACTCATCCGCAGACTGCCACTCGCTACACTATTTTATCATCTGTGCAGCGGTTGATGTCCGCGTCCGAGAGAGGGCTAAGCTCCGAGGACACGCACTGTAATGTCTAACACCGCAGTGTTTGTGTGAACATGTGTGGGTGCTCCTGGCCAGAGGTTGACTTTGATGTCTGCGTCCGAGAGGGTGAAGCTCTGGGGATACATAGTATAACACGGTGTGTGTGTGTGTGGTGCATTTCATGTACATGGCTCATTATAACGCTCCTACACAATGGTGGTACGAAAAGGGAATCACAAGTAGGTCATAGCCATGGGGCCCCAGTCCCTCCAACTCTTGGTTCAAAATGCATTTTCTAAAAAATGGGTTCCCTCTAGAGCTGTTTGTCCATTGTGGGCCACTATACAACGATGGCGGTGCAACATGGCGGCCTTCATGAACACCTGCTCCCCATGTAGATCTAAACAAAGGTGATCAAAGCTCTTTTAAAATTCTTGTTTTCATGGAATCGCACACTGATTAAAACATACTCATGAATGTTATGTTCCTTGTCTGCCAAGTCCGTTCCACCAGATGCCACTGAATTCTACAGCCTGGATCTTTAAAGTTAGAAGGATATGTGGTACTAAAGCTGATATCACCGATATGGGTCCCATATTTGCCAACCTTGAGCCCCCTAAGAAATAGGTAGATTTTCAGAAACCACCCCCAGGGATCTGGGGGACCTTTTTTTACCAGAACAAAAATCTGTTCGGCGGCATTTCCTGCGTGCTATTGAAATTTTAAGGGTGTGAATCACAAAATAAGCAGAAACAGAAACCACTTTTTTTTGGCTCCATTTCCCGCTGAAGTGTGTAGCTAGCACTCTCGCGGCATATACACCTGAGAGCACCATCTCTTTTGACGGCCAATCTCAACATGCAGGCGTCTCATCGCATGGCGTTACCGTGGGAGATCAACACTTAATCAAAGCGCCAGCCCGCGGACAACAAGCCCCTCCTCATCGCGCTGCATTAGGGTTCCACCGTAAACCTCAGATCAAACCATCACAGACAATCCCTGCCAGGGAGTATACGAGCAACTGAGGTAGATAAAATACAATGAAATAACAATATAGACATTCTCTTAATGCGGGGGAACTGCTGGGAGAAGGGTTGTCAACGTGTCACTACCGCGCAAGCGAAAAATAGTGAAACTGAACAAAAAAAAGGTGTTTCTGGCTGGTGTGTACACCTGAAGAGGAAGGAGGAGGAGAATCCTGGTGTGGTTCCGTGCAGGCGTGACGCACGGTCCTTAACGACGTGGCCGGTGGTCTATGGTGCCAGGGTGGCAGTCCACACACGCCCACACGCACACGCGCGCACACACGCACACGCACACGCACACGCACAAGCACACCCTCACGCACACACACACACACGCACAAACTCACGCACACACACACGCGCACACACACACACACCCCTGTGCGTTGGGATCAGAGTGTGAGGCTGGACCACCCCGGGAGGTGGTCCAGCTCATTAGACCAGGACGGGGGCCTCCCGGGGCCGTCCAGACCTGACGCTGGACGCCAGGCCCCCGTGCCTGACCTCACATCAAGGCATGATGACCACCATCATGGGAGGGTCCCTGGCCTTTAAAGTACTATTATATCATTATATCTTATTTATTAATTAGTCATATAATTTATGCTGTCTGGATTTCAAGCGTTTAACATCCCAGATTTTTGTTACATCTGTGTATATTTTTTTCCAAGTTTGCTGTAAAGCTACCAGAAACATGAAGAGCTGCGGCCTTCTCTTCATGTTCCCAGCTCAAACACGACGATTAAATAACCCCCCAAGATGGTCTCTTCTAACACTTTAACACCAGTGTTCAGCAGGCCTACAACACACAGAACGTTGTGTGTGTGTGTGGGGGGGGGGGGGGGGGGGGGGGTGGGTGTGACATATGATAAATGGGAGATAAAATCACAATCTTTACTCGTGCCTTTTTATGCCATCATCAGGCAATTTGGAATATAAATACAAAAAGCATTAATGAATAGTTAGGATATTCTATTTCTTTCTCTTTGTTTGTCAGATAATACAAATGTTTTTGGACTTAGTCCTCACAAATTATGTTTTGATAGTGGTCACATGGTATATGATGGGACATTTTTTTTATCTAGGATGATTTAAAGTGAATGAATCTGGTCTTTGTGGCGTTGCTTATGTTTTGAATGTGAATACAGATTCTGGATGTGAGATTCATATCCAAACTCATACATACACACCAGCATCAAGCAGCACCTCAGCAGTAGCTAAAAAGACGTCTAATAATGATAACAGATTAATGGAAATTATTTTACTCCACATAAAATTGAATGGTGCTGGGTAAGAGCCGAAATTAAATCTGACATAGGATGAATCATGAATCAGAGCTCCAATGGAAGTTGGCACTAGACTCATTTGTGGCTGACAAATGATTGCACTTGGCTCTGTCTAACATCTCAACTCAAGCAGGCATAAATAGCATATCATAATACACTGTGATTATGGAAGGGCCCCATTGTAATTGTCAGTTTTGTTTATTTTTTTTCTCTCTCTCCTTTGATTCCCTCTGCAGCCCAGCACTCCTATCGGCGCCCTTTGTTACTCTCGGGGTAATTGCTTAATTGTGTTCATTCGTGACTCTGTGTTTTTTGGGGTCAGCCCCTTTTCCCTTCCACCTCATTCTTCCTGTTCCTTGCCCGCCAGTTGTTATTGTAGGTTTGTCTGATATCTTGTGGTGTTTTTAGTTGACTTTGAAGTGTGCTTGTTTTCTTTTTTTTTTTTTTTTTCCTGGATGTTTGGTGCATCCTGTTGGCAGCCACCTGTTTTATGCGATCTTTCATCTGAATTCTGAGGCAGCCTGGCGTCTGTGCCTTTTGGTTCAAGTCCTGAAACCGCAGATGGATAAAAATACCCGAGCTTGGCTACAGTCATTCATCTTCAGAATAACTTCCACCACGCACTGATATAGACTACACAAAATCCTGCGTAACCTCTTTTATCACGCAGGCTTTTATAATTGGGAGCCATAAACATTGGGTTCTCAGTGAATGGGATGTTTTCATAGGATGAACTTCTCTATGTATACTTCATTATATTATTTTTTTTATAATATTTACTAATATGAGATTTTTCATTCAAATTTCAGCCCCGGCTCATTAAAGTGACCAACACTGTTTTGGAAACTTTTTCATTCCGCTTATCCTTCCGATATCTAATCCATTTGTTTGGAGGTTAGCACCAAAATAAACACCACCACAATGTGACCCGTTTCGTGAGCATGTTTCTCGTTTCATGTAACAGATGTGTGAATTCATCCCAGGGCAGTCGATGGATAAGTCGAGGGTACAGCAAGCTGTTTTCAACCTAACTTTAATTCTCTAACATGTTCTCCTTAATCCTCTCTCAGAGACTGGGCACCGAATGGCCTCATTCTGTAACTTCATACGCGTCCTAAAGCCTTTTGCTTTGTTTTCACTCCACAAACACACTCAGCCCGACTCTCTGTGTTGTCTTAAAGTAATGTAGGTTTGATTTTTTCCTCCGGTCCACCCCTGTAAGCACAAGAACAAAGACACGGGCTCTAGTGCACACAAGTGCACACAAACACCTCGAACCACAGGCACTTCTCTTGTGTATGCTTACCATGCATCACAAACACTCTAGTCTGTACATTTGAACTTGTTGAACACTTTTCTAGTAGAATGATGGACGCACCCTTCTGGAGACAGAAGGATGCCTTGCTATGTACGAGCAAAGAGATACACGCGCTGCACGATATTGGAAAAATAATGCATTGCAATATTTTTGTTCTTTGCCATGTATATTGCAATATTGAATATTGCAGGAAGATGTGATTGACATTGGTACTTTCCCTGCAACAGTTCCTGCAACTAACCCATTTTTCAAGACAAAAACATTAGGATACGTAACATTATATGTGAATATAACATGAAAAACATTATTATCAGTGTGGTTATTAAGAAAAAACGTCATAATACAATACTCATAAAACATAACAGATTATTTCTGTCAAGCATTGTTGAGATTACAGTGCCCTGTGTTACCTTAAACTAAATATTACACATGGTTCAAATGAACTTCAGCAACAGTCAGGATGCATTGGTCGGCCGATTCATTTCCTGACACTTCTTTCAGTTCTTACAGAACAATCATCAGTGCTGCTGCCCTGAGTCTTGTGCCCATAAATTATAATGATCTTTTTAATGCAAACATATGGGTTCCCTGCGCACACAGACAGCGGAAAAAAAAAGTAACGTAAATTATTTTACATTTAAGTGTAAGCATAATAATAGCATTGATATTCATATTGCATGACTCGCGGCCCGTGGAATGAGAGATAGTTCATGCGTGACATCGTCATGCACGAGCCGGACATCGGCTCGTGAGATACGTCGGACGACGACGTATCTCATTCTGTATTCACGGGTGCTCTCTGTGTAGCTCGCCACGTCTGTGTGGCTCGCTATGGTTTTTTTTCAATTTTTCTCTAGTTGATAATTTACTTTTTCTCCGAATGCCGGCTACAATGCTAATGCAGCTCTGTGACTGCGTTGGGTCTGCTAGCGTGTCGGTTGACTCCGGTGAGGAACTGGACTCTGTGCATTCACTCTCCATCTGGTGTCGATCACGAGATGGCTTTGGTAAAGCGACCCAGGATGCATTGCGTTGTTATTAAAACAATACATGCACTGTAGACTTCTTAAATACTCACCGTGCCGTTAGAGCCTTGTTTAAAAGCCAAGCCTTTCCTCTAGACCTTGTGGATGTTCTGGGAAATATTCCCTTTGTGTCAAGCAGCGTAACACGTTGCAGCATGACAGGCTTGCGTTCATTTGCCTTACTGGACAAGCATGACGTCATCCGACGACTGTTGTGCATACGCACATTTAGATAACAATACTGAAACAACATATATATATCGTGCAGCCCCAACAAGTCACACAAACGCACAGCACCTATACACACACGCACACACACAACAAAGATAAACAACTTAACAGCTGTTGTTCGGCTGTGATCCGCAAGAAACTACTTTATGTACCACTTTATCTTGGCCGCCGTTTTTTGACGACTGGCCGTCCGTCTGGCTTTTATGCGAGTCCATCTCATCAATAACTCCTCTGGTCATTATTCCCTGGAATGCTCTGGGCTCATATGCTCACCGTTGTGGAGATTTAAAGTCCAATGTGTTGGGGGGGCTGAACGTCTGAATGGGCTCACAGACCCATTCAACAACACCCCTACTGGCCCCCTTCAGCATGAATGAGGACATAAAAAAACGGGGAAAAAAAGGAAACGAAGAAAAAGAAGCCTTTACTCTGACGGAAAATGTCACTGGGCAGTGCCTGCACACACACACACACACAGCCGCCATGATCCTTGATGCACTTTTGGTTTTAACGACTCGCGGGTAGACGAGAGAGAGGGAGAGAGGGGTGTGGGGGGTGAGGGAGGGAGCACGGGAGGACTGAGAGATAATGGCGTTACTAGCTAGTTCACCTTGAGGCCTCGCGTGTACCTCAATAAATCCTGGAGCAGAGCTCACCTTGGCCAGGTGCAACAGAGTGCTCCCCGGAAAAGCAAGTGTGTGAGGTGAAAAAAAAAATGACGGGAGAGAGACATTTGAGTGTGTGCCGTGTTCCTGGGGCGGCCATGTTTGAGGCGGTGTCATCACATAGCTTCCAGTTGTTCTTCAGTACAATAGACGCTATTGGGGCAGGGTCTGTGTCATTTAGTGAGACCCAATGGTTTGAATATATTTTGAGTGTGTGTGTGAGACAGTGATGTAGCCAGAAATGTTCAAATGGGTGGGCAGAGCCAATTTGATTGAACATATGTTTGGTGAACGTAAATGAAGGAAGGCCCTCTGATTGGATGGGAAAGACTGACAAGTAGGCGGGCCTGTGTGTGTGTGAGAGAGAGAGAGAGAGAGAGAGAGAGAGAGAGAGAGAGAGAGAGAGAGAGAGAGAGAGAGAGAGAGAGAGAGAGAGAGAGAGAGAGAGAGAGAGAGAGAGAGAGAGAGAGAGAGAGAGAGAGAGAGAGAGAGAGAGAGAGAGAGAGAGAGAGAGAGAGAGAGAGAGAGAGAGAGAGAGGCAGGCTGATATACATTATGCAACGGAAAAGAGAGAGAGCTCTGAAAGACATTCTGATTGGACAGGAGAAGTCAAACCACCAAGTGGAGAGAGGTTGCGGGAGACGAGCAGCAACAGAGAGAACGATACTTGTTTTGCTCAAAGAAGCATGTTGAGATAATGTATGACATCACCATTAAGTGTACACAACAATGTCCCCATAGAGTACCCTGCGCTTACCCTTGTAGAAGCAGGATAGCACCTCGTTCACAAGCCTGACATCATTATCGAGACTCAACAGCGACCACGCAGTGATGTACTGCCGGCGGCAGCGGTGTATATGCAACCACCTGCAACTCAAAACACTGCGTTTGAAAAAAAGACATGTTCATGTCGACATGGGGAATATGTACTTGTGCTGTCACACGCACTTCTGCACACACACACATACACATGCACACCGTAACGCACACGCACACAAACACACGCACACACACGCACGCACGCACACACACACACACCTTACACTTTGGACCTGTGACGCAGGTTTGATTTCCAAAGGCTCTCTACCTATTAGAACCAGAGAGGTCCTGTCAATGCAAATCATGGGCAAGAAGTTTGTCTCTTTCAACAAAGAGGCTGTCGAACCTCAAAAATGCACAACATAGGAAAGAAAGAACCGCCTGAAAATCAGGTATATAAATATATAACACACCCATATTTCAATGCATTTTAAAACACGTTTCCAGAACGGTTGCCATTCACTCCAATGGAAAGTGAACACCCGGCCATTTCACCATCTCGGAAGGCTCATCAGACCAGTGGTCACACTGTCCACTGTGACCTGCTTACTTTGTTCAGTGCTTGTGTTTGTGCGGGGTTTTGTAAATTAGGACATAATTAGATATCAGAGCTTCTTCCCCTATGAATGACATGTTTGATGTGTCTGGGGCAAACACAATTTTAAGACCAGCAAGATAAGTGATTTTTGTAACTGGTGTTCTTTGGGCGACAGCAAATCAGTTTAATTTTCAGACACGCTCTTGAAATATCCCCCCCCCCCCCCCCCCCCCCACACACACACACACACGGTCTGTTGGGGATTATGGGAAAGGCTTTCATTGGCAAGTTCCAACTAGGGCCGATTAACGAGATCCATTCCTGTTGTTTGGTGTCCCCTGGGCATCTAATGAGCCTCTTGGCCCCGTGTAAAATCTCCCAAGTGCTCTCTACCCATCACAATCATTTTAAGACGTTAATATTCCCAACCAACATCTGTATTTTGAATCGTTTAGGAATGTCTTGTTTTACTGGATCAATGGATTCTCTCCTAGATCTTCCCTGTTGTTTCTTCCCATGAATGTCGACGGAAAACTTTACTGACTAAAGTGCTTGTATTGAAATTGAGAACAGGCCAACTTCAAAGGCCAACGTCAAGATAATTCATTGGGAGCTATGTAGAAAACCAAGATTAAATCGATTTTTTTTTTTTTTTCCGACTAAAATTACAGCTAGACTTGTTCTTGTAATGTGACTTCACTTCTGGTAACCTAACCCTAACGGAAGGTCAAATTGCAAAATGAAGAGGGTCAAGTCCTGAGATCGACATTCGTCAGGCATTTCCGTTTACACGTGTATTTTTTTATTTTTTAGTTTTGCAGTCCCTTGGATGTGAAATAGCACAAGGGACTATAACGTTTTCCACTTCATTGGTGTCAAGACTGGATGTTCTCGACATTGTGATTCTATTTGCCACCCTCGCTAACTCTAGCATTTGAAATCGATGTTCGTCTAACTTCAACGCGACGCAACCCCTGCTTACGTCACAGTGAAGTTAGTTATTGCTGCCCACGTTGACTTTTTACAGAAACAAATCTATTTGCACATCTGAAAGAATGTCAATCGCTCAATTTGAATTTGACTTTGTACGTACTTTCCCAATACATCAACTGGGGTCAGCCCGCGGCAAGTTGGCCTTGAGTGGTCTGCCGTTATCTTTCAGAGGTAGAGTGCAAGACACTGCAGGCGGATGAGACCACGCTAGAGGGTTGCTGGCTCGATCCTCTCGTGTGCAAAGGTGTTAAGTGTTAAGGTGTCCTTGAGCAAGAGCCCTAAAGCGGAAGTAACAGGCGCCGTGATTCAGCGTCGGGCGAAGTGTGTGTGGGCAGTCCTCGCAGAGCCACGGGTATAAATATTCAATGCCGTGCCGTAGTGATGCACAGCTCCCTAATTCTGTCAACATATCAAGGATGCGCCACAAATCGCTGTGTGAACCGTGCACGACGGCGGCGGTTACGTAAGCTTTGATTCATGGCGCCTTGCACACTTGGCGCGCGCCGTCGATAACTTAAAGGGGAAGTGGCCCGCCGTTTCGGCTGGACTTTCGTTCGAGCACTGCGAGGTTTAACGACATTTGTTTGGGTGAGAGTTCTATCGGAGGGTTCGCGTCACGGCCCACGGCGAATTGTACCGTATGTGTCCATGAAGTTGGACTCTCGTTCGGACTTGGACGTACAAAACAAGCCGCTGCTCAGACAGAGCTCCACACGTCCACACACACAGCGTCGCGTTATGCCATGGTATGGTTTTGACATTATACTACTGTATACTGGCCTGGCTCCAGTCTGAACCCACGTGGGATTTGCGTCTCCTTCACAAAAGGGCTACCTGCTTGAAGGTGTGCCTTTAACTGTCGATGACCCAACAACACGCACATGCACACACACACTATTATAGCCTATTTCGTTTTATAGCCAACCATAACATTTGATGGAAGAGATGTATTATTTATTACATTTTGAAATTTGAATTCAGTTTAATAGTTTAATACTTTCTACTTACTATATCCAATAGCTCATTGAGAGCTGATTCATTTCAGATTAGCCTTGTTCACATTGTACACAGTTTAACACATATTTCCCCCGAGTGCCACATGATGTCCTTGATATTATAGGAAAAGTCCATGTTAAATATCATTATCAGCGATCTACAGTAATAGTGAGAAATATTTTCCCATGTCCAGTATTTAGCCCGAGACCAATCAGAAAGAAATTGATCATTCTCATTTCACTGAGCTATTTAGCTTTGCAAGCGAACTAGCTAAAATGGCAGCGGTTTTGGAGGCAACTTCTCGTACCAAACGGCGACCGGTACTGACGTCGACAGGGTCCGCTTGGAGGCGGGTCCACTTGGAGGCGGGTCCACTTGGAGGCGGGTCCACTTGAAGGCGGGTCGGGCGCGTTACTCCGCCCGGTCCGACTGGAGCGCTGACACAGGGCGTGGTTTGACCCGGCACGGCCCGAAGGGCTCATGGGAGAAAAAAAAGGCGCAGACAGAGCTACACACACACACACACGCACACACACACACACACACACACTACACACACACTACACACACACACACACACACACACACACACACACACACACACACACACACACACACACACACACACACACACTACACGCACACGCACACACGCACACACACACCTATATGGGATTATATGTATTAGCTGGACATTTTCCCCAAACCCGCCCGGTAGTGGTTTAGATGGACTACCATTTCCTGAGGTCCGAGAGCTATGGGAGTTGGATTGAAACACTGCTAAAATGCTGAAAAAAAATCAGGTCACTTTAGATTTCCTATACACTTTACAAAATTCAGATACACCTCATACACACCAACACGATACTATTGTGGTTTACGCAGACAGTTCTCTATATTACAAATAGGTGAGGTACCTAAAAAACACTGTTGGGTCAATGACGTCACTGCTCATTAACATAAACATTAACATAAATACACACCCCTGACAGCACACAGCATTACTGGAACAGCCACTTTATTATCAAAAGAAAGTGCTTTATTTATGAAAATATTAATAAAAACATTCATATGAATGAAACAAGTGCTATAAAATAAAAAAGTACAAAAAATTAAGCACACTTAAAGGAAAACGCCACCGTTTGTCCATACTGAACTACGTTCTTTCCTGATCTTAGATGAGTTGATACATACCTCTCGCCTTCGTCGTGCACTTGATCGCTCTGGCGCGTAGCGCTACTTCGATAGCATGTAGCTTGGCCCAGTATATTCTTTAAAAAGTCACATTGGTTCTAGTGACGGAGGTAACAGGGGGAGGGGGAGAGGAGTGATGATATATATGATATTACTGCGCCGACATCAAACTGCTTCCAGGTGTTATTTCGCCATATATTATAGTTATCCTTTTTTTTCCGCTTAGAAAATTGCCATGTTTCATTTTGTGTAACCATACTTGGGTCATGTAACTGCTCATGTAACCGTATTTAAATAAGGAAAACGTGGAAGTGCTTGGTTGCTTTGACTTCCCCCTGTTTGGATCCTAAGGAATATACTGGGCTACATGCTATCGAAGTAGCGCTGCACGCCAGAGCAATCGGGTGCACGCATGAAAATGAGGTATGTATCAACTCATCTAAGATCAGGTAAGAACGTAGTTCAGTATGGACAAACGGTGGCATTTTGCTTTAAGCATGAGAACAACACAACATTAGCTTTCCTGCTAGAACCTTATCTAACATAAAGACCTATGATCACTTCTGTGACTGCTTCTTTGCAGCTAAACCCCGGTTTCTAACAAAGTCCCTTATATTTTGGACTGTCCTTTGTGCCAACACGGGGCCTTCTGTCAACTTGCAGTGTCTGCACTCATTTCTGGTGGCCATTTGTCCTTTAGAGACATGATCTTTGAAATGCTGCATTACTGCAGCCACCTCAGCCTTTGACCAGAATTTCCATTTAACTCTTCTGGATCCACCTGAATCTTTTTCTGGAAAATAAGTACAAATAAATATCAGACAAACAGAAAACTGTGTTGGCCAGTTTAAGTTTAATTTATGTCCACACTGACATAAGAGACATAAAACTGCGCTTAGGCCGTATTCAACATTTTCTGCTAAACACAAAAACACAACCGGAAGTAAGGTAACTTACCAAAATCTCCAATGTTATGGAGCTGCTCTGTAATTGTAGAGCCTGTTGCAGCATTCACAGAGCCGCTAGCTCCAGACGATGTGATTGCTGAGTCACTGTTTTAGAATAGAATGCCAGAGAATGACTTTGTGTCTATATAGTTCTCACTGGAGATGATATTTGGGGTTTAAATAAATGAAGCCATGCTATTGTTGACAAAGAGAATGAGAGGAAAATCTTGCTTTCAACCTCACTGGATACTTTCATAGCATATAAACAACATGCAACATGTTAATGAAAATCCATCTTTTGTAATGACATACCTCTTCAGTATCACCAACTATGGATGGGGAATATGTTGCCTCAGAACCTTTTTGAGGCATTTCCTCATCAAGACCCTGCAAAAAAGGGGAGAGGGAAGATATTATCATTACTATCTTGAAGAAAAATATGTTCTCTGTGTAACATCATGTGAAAGGTATTATGCCTGTTTCTGTGAATGTTTTGTGGGAAGGAAATCCACTCTGGAACAGTTCTTTAGTCACTTCACATTCCAACTGACTTCATTCGGTAGACTATTAAAACTATAATCTTCTAAATTCATGGTGACTGATTGTTTATCTACTGTCAACCCACCTGCTAGGCTTTTTCCTCTAAGTGCCTTTGTAGTTCTTAGATTTGCTATTATTCATTTTAAGGGATATCTTGTCTTGTATTCCATTTATTACTAGTGATTAGGTCTCCATTAATTAAATGTAACTGTCAGGGGACCCTGACACTGCGCTAGCCTGGTTCACATCTTACCTTATGGATCACAATTATCAGGTCACATAGAATGGTTCCCTGTCCAAACCCCCGCTCGCTGAACACTGAGAGTCCCTCAAGAATCAGTACTCGGACCACTTCTGTTCTCCCTATATACCAGATCTATAGGCTCTGTAATCACATCACACGGTTTTTCCTATCTCTGTTATGCGAACGACACTCAACTGTTCCTCTCCTTCCCTCCTCAGACACTCTGATTGCAACACGCATCTCAGAATGTTTGGCAGACATAAGTTCTTGGACAACTGCACATCAACTCAAGCTCAATCTTGCAAAGACTGAGCTTCTATTCATACCAGGGAAAGACTGCCCTCACAGGGACCTACCGGTCTCGGTCGAGGGCATCACAATATGTGCCTCACCGACTGCAAGGAACCTGGGCGTAATACTCAACAACCAACTGTCCTGCACTGCAAACATCACTGCAGTGACCCGATCCTGTAGATTTGCTCTCTTCAACAGAGTGATCACACTATCTGGAGGATTTTTCTCAAAGTTACTTCATGCCTTTATAGTTCTTAGATTTGCTATTATTCATTTGAAGTAGATATCTTGTCTTGTATTCCATTCATCACAAGTGACTAGGTCTCCATTAATTTAATGTAACTAAACAACTTAGTATACATATTAAACTAACATACAGATCAAATATGCAGGTGCTCATATTATTGATTATGATGTTACTATAAACCTCACCTGACGGGAGGACCCTGTAAACTCTATGGACCTCTTAAGTCATATTTGGTTGAGGTACACTGCTCAATACACACACACTCAGATTTCCTACTGACTTCCACTTTGAAAAGCATTTGATGAGAATACACTTGCATACCGTTGTCCATATAAACCATAACACACTCAGGTGACTGCGCACACACAGCACCAATGAAACATGATGGTAGATGTAATGCGTTGCCACAAATGACTTCATTAGCAACACGTTGGATTGAATTTACCTTTTCAAACTTGTCAAGTGAAGCAAGCACTGGATGATTCGGGTCGTTCACAGACATCAGGGTCCGGTTGCTCTCAGTCGTCATCTGTAGCAGATGAAGCACAGGGGAAAGGGACAATCAATACACAGGTACTGGAATGTACCACTGGAGATGATATTTGGGATTTAAATAAATGAAGCCATCCTATCAGAGAATGAAAGGAAAATATTGATTTTAACCTCACTGGATACTTCCATAGGATATAAACAACATGCAACATGTTAATGGAAATCCATCTTTTGTAACGACATACCTCTTCAGTATCATCAACTATGGATGGGGAATAGGTTGCCACAGAACCTTTCTGAGGCATTTCCTCATCAAGACCCTGCAAAAAAGGGTGGAGAAAAGATATTATCGTAACTATCTTGAAGACAACATGTTCCTTATGTAACATCATGTGAAAGGTTTTATGGCTGTTTCTGTGAATGTTTTGTGGGAAGGAAATCCCCTCTGGAACTGTTCTTTAGTCTGCATTTACACTACCTGTTACAAGTAACCCAATTACGATTTTTTGCTCACATGTGGCACAGATCGGACATGTTTTATGAAAGTGTAAACAGGAAAAAAGCACATGGAATGGGATATTTTCAGATCCGTTTCGGCCTCATTCATTTGTAGAAATAAATTTGATATGAATGTGCCAATGCGATTGTCATCTAAACAGACAGATTGGATATTTGCTGTCACTGCAATTTACCCGCTATGACATTTTAAAGTTAGACTCTTAAGCTGTCAAGCTCGACACTGAGGACTTTACTATCACACTGATACACTTACCTTGTTTACCTGCACTATATATATCCCCCCGATTCTTTTTTTTACTTTTATTTGCATGTTTCTCTTCATTATACATATTATTTGAGCATTGTTGTTGAGATTTAAGATTTTCATTGTCACTAATGTAATTGTGCACATGACAAATTAATAACTTAAACTTGTGCACGTCAGCAACATTAGATTGCATTTAAGATCAAAATGTTCAATACATCAACATCTAACATCCATAGGTTGCTTCAAACCTTTGTATATGTTTTAATCATGAAACACCACATGTAACTTACTTTATCAGAGGTTTTGGGCAGAACAGCTGATGCACCTGCAGACACCTTTTTGTTCCAGAGACTTGTTGATGCCTTTTGAGTACTCCAGACTTCTGTCCTCCACTCCACCACCTCTCCTCCGTGCAGCTCCGCAGTAGACGCACCCGCGACACATGCACGCGCTTAACGAGGTTTAACAAGGAGGACCGCTAACGTTAATTTACCACATGCAAAATAACAATTGGGCTAAATCATACATTGCTTGTTTTCCTTTTCAATCCTGAAAACCAAACATGAGCTAATATTTGTTGCTTCTATCATCTTCTCCACCTGTTGCCCTCCTCTTCATTTGCGAAGAGTGAAGGCATTTCTGACAGACATAAGGCTTAATAAGCAACGCGTAACGTTGCAATATGTGCACTTGACACTAAATATCAAAAAGCATACCATCATACCTCACCTTTCTACTTTTTCTCCGAAACACAAACAGGAGTTCACATTTAATGTTAGCCTCGCAAAAATCTGCCTAACAAACCGAATCAGCAGCTAACGTTAGCGAAAGGTAGGAGAGCTCGTGTTAAATGATGTTGCTATTAATCTAAATCAATCTGGACTCCAAATGATTTTACACGGTGGACAGTTAATATAAATTATGTAATGCAAGTTAATCTGACTTTATAAAACATGTTATTAAGTTAATGTAACTTGCTTAAACAAAATGCAGCTATATATACTAATACAAATGCTTACCTGTATGTACCTAACGTGGCCGAGGCTTTAATTTTTAAAAGGCCAGCGGTATGGGCGGACCTTCGAGGGGGCGTTTTTATAGGTACCGCCCACTACCGCCCACATGTGTAAACCAGCAAATCACAAGACAGCGCGCCAAAATTGCACCGTGTGTATCTTCGTGTGTATCAAACTGCATTCTTGGAACCAGCGATAGTGGCCGCTGTCCTATACACTGGGATTCACCCAAAAACAGGTCAAGTGGTACAAAAGGACTTTCAACGAAAAATAAAATATATGTTAGTTAGACACTAACAAATGCACGTACACTCTCCGAATTACGCGGACCTTGGCATAGTCCTCGTATTACCCCTACGTCCCCGGAGCCCAGGTGAAAAGTCAGGTAAATTGTCCCTCTATACCATATACACCAACACACACACAAACACACACACACACACACACACACACACACACACACACACACACACACACACACACACTAACACACCACACACAGACGCACACACATGCACACAAACACACACACTCTCTCTCTCTCTCGCGCGCGCGCTGCAGGTGTTCCCGTGGCGTTGATGAGCACAATAACCTGGGCGGCAGTACCTCAGTAGGTAGAGTGGGTCGTCTGCTAACCGTAGGGTTGGTGGTTCGATCCCCTTGATGCCCCCCTTCTCCAGGTGTCCACATGTCGAACCCCACAAAATGTATTGACTGTAAGTCGCTTTGGACAAAAGCTTCTGCTAAATGCCTCTTTACCCGTAATGACATGCACTTCGCTGTCACAAAAAAGGCCATTTCCTGCGTTCAAAGCATCGGGAAAAATAAAAAATTTTGTGCCGGTGAAGATATATTACTCTGGTAACAATCCCATTTAAAGCACTGGCTCTTTAAGCTCAACTTTTAACAGCTGTTTCTGTGTGACTATATGAAGTTCTGAGATGTGTTGAACAAACTGTATATGCAGAACGCTTTGCAAATGTGCAAACGCATAATGGAAAACATAAATGCAAAAGCCACAACACAAATGCAAAAGCCACAACACAAATGCAAAAGCCACAATTTAATAACAGAAGTGATGATCAAACTGAGATTTTAGTGTTTTGTGTTGCTGGAAAAGGGCTTTATGAATGCGGTCCACTTTGCAGTCCCGATTGTGAACAATTGACTTTACTCATATAGCACAACAGCTTTTATACTGGCTCCTCCTGACTCATTCAGATCGACTGTGGCTGTCCGTTCGCCACCAAAACAAACACGGCTATTCTGTGGACAAAAAATTGATAAATAATAACTGCTACAAAAAAGTCACTGAAAGTGTAGCATTATGGCGGAGGGGGCCCGTAGCTGCTCCGCTCCCCCCGGTGAGCGGCCGTCGTGGCACGGCGACCCGGGGGTCAGCGTGAACAAGATTGATCCACGAGCAAGCCAAGGCCTGGGATACGGTCCAGTCAGCATTACGCCCTGAAAGAAGCTGCAAGTCGGCTGCCTTTAACAACTCAATATCCGCTCTGGGAGCGACAGTGGCGTTAAGTGGTGTGGTGGGGGAGGAGGGGGGGGGGGGGGGGGGGGATGCTAGCAAGCAAGTCAAGGCCCCCCCCCCCCCCCCCCCCCCGCGCCAAGAGCTCTGAGAGGGTGGGAGAGCCAGCAGTATCTATGTCATCGGGGGTCCGATGGCAGGCCTCCCCGAACGATTACCCGACAGTGACTCTGCATGGCCGCCCCCCCTCCCCGGCAGGCTTCCTCACCTTCTGATGTCCCCGCCACTTATCACCGCTCATCTCCTCGCCCAGCCCGGCGAGTGCCACGGTGGCTGCGTGGTGCCCGGCGCCGTTTACCTTTTCCCCGATTTCTTTCCCCTGCTGGTGCAGTACGTCGTTGCGTCGATGGAAAAAAAAAAAAACGCCTGGGCTTAAATCACACAGCGCGTACTGTACTGTATGTATATCTTCCCGCCAGATCAAATGGGATCCGAGCGAGGCCACTTCGATGGGTCGGACGTGATCTATAGATCGCCCGCAGTGTACCTTTCCAGCCCCGCGCCAGCACGGGGTGTAATCTGCAACTCAGAATGCAGTCCAGACCTCCATCCCACCACACACACACACACACACACACACACGCGCGCGCACATGCGCACACACGCACACGCACACACACACATGCGCACACACACGCACACGCACACATACTCACATGACTTAAGGGTGAGTGACAGATACACGCCCTTCAATATCACACTTCACATACCCAAGCTTCCTGGTCTCCCCCCCTCCCTCCCCCATACCCGCCCCGGCTTCCCTCCTTTTATGCCGCACCGTCGTCGGCGCCCGCTCCATTATTTCCCCGTCTCCCCTCAGACAGGCTTCACCTGCCATCCGCGCAGCGCTTCCCATGCTGGCAGCGTTCCAGTGACACGAGAGCAGCTCATTCACTAGATTGTATGGCAAGAAATACATACATTTGCAGCAGCCCCTGAAGCAATTCCCTATACTGCATCTCTCTCGCTCTCTCTCTCCCCCACTCTCTCTCTATCTCTCTCTCTCTCCATCTCTCTTTCTCACACACACTTGCATGCGCCATCCCGAAAGCCATTTCCTACACCGCCTCTCTTTCGTCTCCCACCCTCTCTCTCCCACTCACAAACGCACCATCCCGAAAGCTATTTCCTACATTGCCTCTCTCTCTCTCTCTCTCTCTCTCTCTTCCCCCCCCCCCCCCCCCCCCCCCTTGTCATCTCCCCAAACTCTCCACTCCCACCCCTCATCCCTGTTCATTAACACCTCCAACTCATATGGAACCAGTGTGAGGCCAGTAAGAGGTGGGAACTAAAGTGAAAAAATAGCAGTGAAAAAAAACAGAAGGTGGTCAACAGGGAAGTATAGCACACCACCATTTAGTTTTTTTGTTTACCGTTTGTTTACCGGATAAGAAAGCCTCAGAGCACGTCCTGTCCTTGCCTCGCATGCAACAGAGACAATAATAACACATATGATGTGTTTCCCCCCATGTTTTTCATGGGTCTCCCTGATTCGCTGTTAGCCCTCGTGATTGGCTCTGTTATTTATTTAACAACCTAAAGAGAATCATCTTTTTTTTTTCTTTCTCTAATCTAAATACAACCTTGGGTGGTCCTCAAGGGAGTGTGAGTGTGTGTGTGTGTGTGTGTGTGTGTGTGTGTGTGTGTGTGTGTGTGTGTGTGTGTGTGTGTGTGTGTGTGTGTGTGTGTGTGTGTGTGTGTGTGTGTGTGTGTGTGTGTGTGTGTGTGTGCGTGTGCCTTTGTGCGTGTGTGTGTGTGTGTGGCGGGGGGGGGGGTTGCTGACTGCTGTCTTAAAGGTCATCACTGCCATGAGAGGAGCATGTTGCACAGCGTTAATTAGGCAAATTAGTTCAATGCATAATTGATGGCGGCTAAATGCTGTAGGTGCACCAGCACACACTTAGCGTCTCACTGCAGAAAGGAAAAAAAAACATTGTCACGCACGAATCGCACCGGAGAAATTAGATCCAAAAACCCTATATAATGGAGATGCTCTGTGTAGCATCAATAAATTAAATTTTATGAATGAATGAGTTTTGGTGGTTTTATTCATCTCCCAGAGATTAGCCCTATATTGTTAATTACCTTTATCACCGATGATCACGATCTCGCTCACTCGCTCACCCTCCCGTTCACCCTCGCGCCAGC
>JAXIVH010000004.1:3726497-3827595 GCA_036785325.1 Urophycis tenuis
GACCTGATGGCGATGGCAAAACGGCGGGCAGCGCCGGGGGGTCCGTCCCCACGCTCCAGATGACCAGATGCGACGGCGTCTCGGGCTTTCAAACGGAGAGCGAGCCGTTCATGTGATGCAATTCATCAGGCTGTCTCCATTTTGAGCAAATGAGACGTGTGATGATAGGTATTTGATTGTAATGGCTGTCTTGACGGTGTGGTGAACGGCTGGCCGGCGCGCGGAACCCCACCATGGTTATTTTGTCACTTCGCTGAGTCATTTGACCTTGGTTAATGTCTGTGTTTAAATGTGAGGCAGGGAGCGTGTGTTTATGTGTGTGTGTGTGTGTGTGTGTGTGTGTGTGTGTGTGTGTCATAATGGTCAATCCATGCATGTATGTTGAAATGAGTCTTTTAGGCCTGGTGTCTCAAGGGGATGCAGACACACCGTGAAAGAAGTGGTTTAGAAACTGAACCAGCTCCGGCCCGTTCTGCTATTGAACGTGCCACCATGTTAGCCCTGACACTGTGTATTACTGTGGTCTAAATATATGAGCCTGCGTAAAACTCCACTGAGGTGTATTACTACCAAACAGATATTACGGACTGAATGGCACACAGGCACACACACTGTGCCTGTGTGTGTGTGTGTGTGTGTGTGTGTGTGTCTGTGTGTTTGTGTGTGCGTGTGCTTATGCCTGTGTGTGTGTCTTTGTGTGTGTATGTGTGGGTGCGACTCCTTCTGCTGTTCAAGGTGGACAGGTTCCTGTCAACGGCCAGCAGAAGGATATTTGATTACTCCGCAAGGATAACGGATTCATGCACACAGATTGAGACGGTGTTTCTGTGCACCTGAAGGTTACTGCCAAAGAGTAAGATAGATTTACTCTGATTTTGAGGGAGAGTGAGGGAGAGTGGGGGGAGAGAAGAGGGGGGAGGGTGGCAGAAAGAGAGTTTTTCAATTATAATTTCACTCAGTGGACAATACAGCCTTTTCCCCAAGCAGTCAGGTTGGTTAGGAAAAACGAGTGAGAGATAGAGACACAGAGAGCAAGACACACACACACACACACACACACACACACACACACACACACACACACACACACACACACACACACACACACACACGCACGCTCTTCCTGAGTAGATTTGGAGTTGAATGTGTGGGGAGAAGTCCTGAAAGAGAATCACATTCATCAATGCAGTGATAACTACTTATAATGAAACAGTACATCTTTTTTTGATCTTGTATTTTATTGCAGGCTAGTTCCTCCACAGTGTAACACATGGAAGCAAGGTTAAAACATGTGCTATATTTGGAATACCACTCTCACTCAGAAACAATGGCTACAGTTTCTAATAGTGATCCAGACCGGTTACAGAGACGGCATGCCCTCTAAATCCTCATCTCCCAGGAATATTCTGTCCGAAATGTCCTGCCATTAGTGCAGGCACTTCCAGAACCGCATGTACTGTAGAATAATTCACACGGTGTTTCTCTAGGACTTGGTCCAGGCTTGGCCGGTCCTGTGCTGTTGGCATTGGTTCACACCAGAACCTGCCAATGTTGGATGCCTTCACATGTATTTGCATTGCAGGAATTTTCTTGTAGCTCACAAGCAGATAGCTTGCACATCGCAAAGCACATACTGCCATCAATATCCTATTTAGATGGTTCGATGTTGTCTATTTCTAATCTAATCTTTCTATCTAATAATGAATTTGAATCTCGCGATGACTCTTACCAAGCTATCAATGTGAACATCAGTCAACCATGTTCACGTTGACAGAAGAAGGTGCTGGGAATCCTAAGCCTCTGTGTCGATGGCTGTAGCTTCCTTCTTCCTTTCTTTTTGCTTTTTCCCTCCACAGGTAATTAGAAGAGAAGAGAGAAGTTAGCAATTAGCTTCTCTCGCGGCGGAGGTTTATAAAGTTTACAAGGGGCGGTTCCCCATCCTCCTGGCTGTTATTGCTCTTTTTCTGCACTCCCGTGTGTTAGGAAGTAAGCCATTTATCAACCCAGGACGTTCGGCTGTTGCTCCTTTGCTGCACCATAATGTGCTTGGATGCAAGCCATTTTCTCACCAGCTTCCTTTAAAGCCCACACCTTTTGTTGCTTTTAAACTCACATCGGCGCTTACACTAACACGATTCATCCCAACGCACCCACACTCACCCCGTATTATAAATCTTTCTTTGTACCTCGCGACATTTTTCGTCCATGTCTGCATGCTGTGGGCCAGCCCGGGGGTGGTTCCTGTTCTTAACACGCAGTACACCACATGTGACTCTCTAGACTCTCTAAAACTCATAGTCATTAGGGAACGCTCTTAAGAGTTACTGAATGCGCACATTAGAGATTTAAAAGGGAGCGCCACTTTAATAGGCATTCCCCCTCACACACGCACACATGCTGGCCTACCTTTCCCATAGTCGTCGTTGTGAGGCTAGGCTAGGCTAGCCGGTAGCTGCTTCGCTATAGGTTCATTATGCCCATTATGCTTTCTATCTGATGAGCTGTAAAGGATGAGCTGAAGGTTGTATACAGCCCATCGCATGCCAGCCGGCTCAGGAGTGCAAATGCGGTGTGCTGTTGGGGGGTGGGGAGGGGGAGACAACACCAGTCGTTGGTACTGCAGTTGGCGGATTGTGACTTGATGGATAGGACAGGACCGACAAATAAGGCTTTTTATTAGTACATCTCAATGCAAGACTTTCTAAGGACCTGCAGACAGCGCGTCTAATGGCGCATCTTCATCTCTGTCTCTTTCAAAGGTGTTCTGCGTTTTTATGTGCAATTGTAGGTGCAAATTGGCTTTGATCGTAAAGAAATAGGACTTTGAAAAGGTTTTTCTCTTCGTTTTCCCCCCTTCATCCTTTTGTGTGGATACTATGTTACCGGTAGACCTGCATTTGAATATCAATAGTCTCCTTATGTACCTCTCACCAGAGGGCCCGAGGGCAGCCGCTGCATCCAGTCTGCCTTTGTGCCATGGAGGCGTTCAGAGATGGAAGCCAGGACGCTCCATTAATAAATTACACAATGCACACACACTCGCAAGTACTTGCACACTCATACCTGCTAAGCACAGGAAGTCTATTGAGACTCAATAGGGCAATCAATCTGTTTGTCATCAAGGGGTCACTACCTCCATTCCCGTGGCAACTAGAGGTGTCAAGGCAACAACGGATCCGGTTCAAACAACTTCCTGTCTACGGCAAACACAATGGTGGGTTCTAAAACAAGAGGCGAGGCTGGAAGAGTTCAGAGTTGTGTGTGTGTGTGTGTGTGTATGTCTGTGTGTGTGTGTGCGAGACGCTGATCCATAGAGACATGGGAGGCAGCTCTGCTATTTTTGACAGGCGGGAGATCAAAATGTAAAACAGTAATTTGTTGAAATAAACTTAATTATTAAACCACAAAATGTGGGAAAAAATACATTATTGAAATTCTGATTCGAATGCTTCATCAGCGACTCCTGCAGGGCAGGCGAGAGGGGAAGAGACACTTCACAGAGGACGATGGTCTCCTGCTGTCCTCTGTAGGGCAGAAACTCTTCAATCTGTATGTCCTAATCTAATGTCCTTCATTGTTTCATGGTGATCTGTAATAGGCCAAAACATGTAAAGCGATGCTCCAGTGGAGAACCTCCTCCGTAACCTGGTAGAATTACACACTCACGACATGGTCTTCCAAAGGACTCGTCAACTTTTAATAAATGTTCATCATTTTTGATAGGCTGCTCCACATTTTCAAATATTTGTCGAGAATAACGCAACCCAGATGAACTGCCGACCCACATTTCATCATTCGTCGTGCCAACAAAAACTTTGAATTAAAACAGCATTAAACCAAACTCCAATCAGCTTCACATTTGATCTGTCTCTCATCCGTGTGGAGGAGCAAACTTCTCCAGTGCTCTGGGGCTGCCCACTCCTCAACTCTCCATCTCCATCAGCTCTAATTATTTCACTTGAGCCCTCTAATACCCTTCCTCTGCTCTCCATCTGAATCAGCCAAACCAGCAGAGCACTGTGGTCATCTTTTGTTGAATACATTTTGTAATCTGCATGTTGCTCATTACCAGATGCTACGATCACATGCATGCTAATTTTGTACGAGCAAAGTAGTATTCATTTGTCGCGCAAAAAGTCACAAGTTGGCCAAAACTATAAGAGAGGGCGGCTTGTACGACGTGTGTGTCTGTGTCTTTGTGTGTGTGTGTGTGTGTGTGTGTTCTTCGTGGTCTTTTACAGAACACATTGTGGGCGCATCGAAGAATGTAGACAGACCGCTTGCTCAAAACGTTGTTTATATGAGGAATAAATGCACCGGATAAACACCAGTAAAAATGTCCTCCCTAATTCATGAAATCATCAGCCTCCGGGCTGTGTGTGTGCATGTGTGTGCACGGGGCACGCAAGAAGGATGAAACGCGCGATAAGGGCCTCGTATTGTAAACGAACGAGTGCTCAGTAGAGCGGCGTGTGTTCCAACGCGCAGCGTTAGCCAAACCGCTCACACGCACGCACGCACGTGCACACACACACACACACACACATGCACACGCACACACACACATGCACAAGCACACACACATGCACACGCACATAGACGTGCGCGCGTGAGCCGCTTTGTAGACGTATCGGTATGCACACGCCCACAGGTATTTGGGGACCTTTGTTCTCCGCAGTGTTGTCACAATCCACTTCCTCTGGCTGTCAGCCGCATTGGGCTCATGTCTGCTCCTCTTTGCTGTTTGAAGTTTGGAACGAGCCACGGGGACGCGTCCCCGCGCTCCGCACTACCTCACGAGCCTTCGACACCGACTGCTCTTCATCCCAACTAACCTGGGGGGCTGTGTTAACAGCATCTCAACTGCTGAGCTACACCGCGACAAACAGCCCCCCCTCCTTAGACACTAGGAATCCCTGGATGGCTACATTGCTGTGTGTGTGTGTGTGTGTGTGTGAGTGTGACACTGTATTTGTGTGGCTGCATCTGGGTTTGTGTGACTGCATGTGCGTGCACGTCTGACACTCTGGCTCTATGTGGATGTGTGTGTGTGTGACACTGTATTTGTGGGGCTGAATCTGGGTTTGTGTGTCTGTGTGTGTGCACGTCTGACACTCTGGCTCTATGTGGATGCTTGTGTGAGTGCGTGTGTGTATGTGTGTGTTCATGTGAGCCTGTTTGCACACACGTGTGTCGAGATTATTCAGAAGCCATCCGGAACGTCATTAAGTTGCTCCACGCTTTCGGCAAGATCTAGTCCTCGTGTGTGTGTGTGTGTGTGTGTGTGTGTGTGTGTGTGTGTGTGTGTGTGTGTGTGTGTGTGTGTGTGTGTGTGTGTGTGTGTGTGTGTGTGTGTGTGTGTGTGTGTGTGTGTGTGTGTGTGTGTGTGCGTGAGTGCATCGTGCCACACAGAACCACAAACTGTTGTCAAGGTTTAAATGTAGGACTTTGTCCATCTTTCCATCGGGGCAGCCGCGGCCTACTGGTTAGGGCTTCGGATTTGTAACCGGAGGGTGGCCGATTCGAACCCCGACCGAGCGCCGCTGTTGCAGGCAGCTCACTGCATCGGGTTTAAGTGTGTGCTTCACCTCACTGTGTGCTTCACCATCACTGTGTTCTGAGTGTGTCACTAATTCACGATTGGGTTAAATGCAGAAGACCACATTTCCCTCACGGGATCAAATGAGTAATTCTTCTTCTTCTTCTTCTTCTTATCTTGCATGTCATTTGCGATTGCCAGCAGACCAAACACACATTTTCACTGGATTCAATAAAGAATTCAGATTTCCTCATCAACAAAGACCCAAAATACAAAGTGACCGTGACCAGCAAACCCTCCTTACAGACACAATGTTGCAAGGGGTAATATAAGATGAAGTCATGCCAGTGTCAAAAAGAAGATATGACAGTGTAAACTGTAAGCTTCAGATTGTTATTGTTGAATTAGAGTAGTTTGATTTATTTTCGTATCTAAAAATCCTTTGCTGATGCATCAGTACAACTTTAGAACTAAACTAAAGCAAATGGGATCCCAAAAAACTGTGAATAAAAAGAGTAAACAAACAAGTAGAGCAGCCTTTCTGGCTGTGATTTTCCAACTCATTCTAAGAGATTCTGAAATTCCAATTATTATTATTTGCACCCAGTATATACTCAGGGACTTGTCAGTCCCCAAAAGTCCCTATTTCATCACAGTAGAATATGGCTGTGCGCAAACCAAACACAAACATGCGCTCTAAGCCAGCTTCATGAATGATTGCGGAATGGAAAACAAATGAAGGATAAAAAACAACTTGGCAACAATTATTTAGGAGGAAAGGGACCTAGACATGTCCCTTCACTGTTTTAGTTTCTAAGCTGTCAAATAAGTGGACCGTTATGGCAAAATACTTTTAAGGTTAAACTCGCGATCAGTATTTTAGAGGTGGCACACTCTGGTCAACTTTGTTAGCTTTGATGGGCATGTATATGGGCAACAGTAAAATGTGTCCAAATTGCAGCCTCCAATGAAATAAATGGATTTTGAAAAACAAAGTGCAGACTTAAAATACTGTCAAGATCATGTTCTATTCTGAATCCAATAGCAGCAGTAAGACAGTAATGAAATGAATTATATTGAGAGAGCTTGCTATCCCTACCCACACTTTTGTAAAATAATAAAATAATAATAATAATAATAATAATAATAATACTATATATAAATAAGAGAAGTCTTGATTTGATTTATTCTAAATGGAAGTAAAATGATAGTAATGCTATATAGCGATAGACCCCCAAAAAACTGTCCCACAACTGAGCAGTCTGTCGATTCAATTAGTCTAATTCAGGCTACAGCCCCAGCGTTTTTGACAAAGAAGTGATGCATTCATTTCCATTAAGGCTACTACATTTTGATGCAAATTTGATCCAGTCTCAAAATGAGAAAAACTACTGCACACTTATGTTTCTATAACAAACCATAATACATATCCCACGTTGAGTGCACAGCTGTCTCAAACTGTTTGCTGGAAATGTGCAATTAGATTTTTATTTTATTTAAGCTACAAAAATAGTCAATTGCCACTACTGAAATGTTTCACTATAGTGCCTGACTCACATGGAACCAATCCTAGAGCTCCTAAAGGTAAACCATGCGAGGATCCAAACACTGTTCTTAATCAGTCATCAGTAATTGAGCCGTGATGACTTTCATCTCATGAGCGGCATTCCATTCCAGACGGCTTTTAATGCTGTGAAATGTGATTATCTGGAAGCCGGTGATGGCAAAGGGCCTGGTGATGGAGAGCTGCAAAGGAACAGGCTGCCGCAGCCACACCTGAACACCAAACAGCAGCAGATGATGAGCTGTTAGGGAACGGCAAAATCCACCCCCCGTCTGGAGGCAAATAAGGGACTATTGATCTTCCTGATGATGTCAGTGGATGGTCACGTCACCATGTGAATAATCAGCGCTGTTGGTTGAAGTGGTGTGTGGTCACGTACATGTATGACAACAAGCCATTCGCCCTGGCTTCATTAGAGATGAGTACACAGGTGCCCTGGAGACTTAAGTCATGCAAGGCTTTGGGCAATCAATGCTTCGTTTGGCTGCACATGGAAAAGGTTGTTACCTTAATGCACCCACCTGGAAATGTGCAATTCCTGCAAAGCCATGTGGTGTCTAATAGTTCACAGCAATACCTCGCTACCATCATTCAAAGATGATAATTACTTAAGATAGGCATGCACAAGCACACTAAAATGTTCAATCCACATTTTACTATTGAATATCAAACTGTCAACCTATTCAACCTCAATGTGTCACTGTTAGCACAATTCATATGAACTAGCTCTAACCAAGTCAAAAGCAGTCAGTTACAAACCATGCAACATTCACCAACTCATAAACAACTGCAAAAAATGCATTTTTAATGCATTTCAATGCATTTTTGCATTTATTTTTAGTTATATAATGCATCAAAATGCATTTCTTACTGTTGAAACTTTTCTCTAGTGAAAATTAATACAACATACATGTGCATTTCCTTAATTTCTCCAATACCAATGGCAGCTTTGTGTACATTGGATCGATACTACAGTTAATAATTTAGCCCCTGGCCCATTTAATGCTGGGTTCCGATACCCATCCCTATTCATAAATCATACAGTGGATCCCTTCAGTGGTCGTTGCCAAATGATGGGGCTTATTAAGTATGACAACCCACAGGTAGGACTTAAGTGTGGGAAAAAAGTGGCAGTTTATTGCATGGATGGAGAATTAACACGGCATAACTTTCACTCTATGACAGGGACACACCGTGGGTGTCCACTGCTTGTATATACAGAGTGTTTACATCACATTTGTATTTGGATGGCACCCAGATGTGGATACAATCCATGTGGCATCCACCATCTGCCATCTGCCAGTGGCTCAGTTGGGAGAGGAATTCTTCTTCTTTCATGACCTTTTTTTTTTCTTTTAAATTGCTTTGAATGCAATTATGATTTGTTACAAATAACGAGATTGACTGAATGATACATGATGAGGATCATTTTGACACGCTCAATCATAATAATGTATTGTATATCCATCATCTCTAGATGAAGAGAGATGGTCTCCTCATACTCTGGCCTGAAACAGCTGAGTCTGCAGAGTTCTCATCCTGGCTCAGCTTTCACTGTAGAAACCCATTGGGAATAAGGAGCCTAACTTTGATCATCCTATTTTCTAATTAAAACATATCTTCAAGAGCAGTAATTTGGGAAAGTCGTGGTTGGACAAAATGGGCAGTTATTTCTGTCCTTTTAATTTCACACACACACACTGACATGCACATTGAGTGTCTGTTTGTGCATGTGGACAAGTTATAATTCAAATTCAATTAAAAAAACATAAAAAATGCAATATGACCTTTTAAAATCAAAATTGTCATCATCCCCATTCAACCGGCCAAATATTTACCCCAAACATTAATTAGAGGATATCCATTATAAAAATTACATTTTCATCACTTTTGATAACATTCTTAAACGTCCGATATCCTAAAATTCAGATTCAGATTACTTTCCTAATCCTAGAATAAATAATTTGTTCCAGTTGCTCAGCAGAAGGCAGAAACATTACCATAAATAGAATAGAATAAACACAACTAACAATATAAACACAAAACACAAATATAGAGAACCTCATTGAGAAATAAGGCACTGTAATGATTAGCATTAGCATTAGTTAAGGAAAACATTCATCTCCCTTCCACAATGACTCATTTGCAAATTAAATGTGCTAAATAAAAGTGACATCTTAATTTGCCTTTTTTAGTTGCTGAACTACTTCAAAATGTATTTCTTTATTTACTTGAACAATTTAACAGCAACAGTGACAGTCAATAATAGCTGTAGGAATAATACAATAACTAATAGGCCTATCATGCAAAATATATATGGAATACAACACACATGGAATACAACATATCTTCGGGAAAGTAAACTTAACGTGTTCACACTTTCAAAGAGGAAGGTACATTTTGTACCTGACATCTGCAAACACAATACCCCACCATTTGTTTCATAAACATTTCCAAGGGTACCTAACTTTGCATCCAACTTCAACAGAATGCTTCATTGCCGTCAGGCCTATTCTAACTTCTAAAATAATAGCCACATCCTCTCTGCGTCAGCACGGAGACTGTGTGGGAGACACAATACAACGGGGAGATGAAGCTGCAGTCCATTTAAATGGCTGCATAAGTGCAGGCGGAGGCCTTGCAGAAGTGGAAGTTTTCATTCATGAAACCAAACCAGGCAGTGATTTCTCATTTGAAATCTCTTTTTAAAAATCAAATCTCTGTTTCAAATCGACTTCCCAACAAACGGAGCGTAGGGTTTAGTCTCTTTCTTTAGCACATCTCCGGGTTCTTGCAAACTCCCGAGGCCATTCAGAGCTGTGGTATTGGCTCTGGAAGGGGCATGTTTGAAGCATATTGTCGAAGCGGATTTGGGTCTGCACACAGCTGGCAATGAAACATCAGGACAATGAAATGGTATCGGCCCACTCCTCCATTAGTGTGCAGGTAATGCGACCAAGTGTCAGTCTCAAAAACGCAACAAAGGCCCATCAAAGTGCCCTGTCCTTGTTATTAGTGCCGCTGCTAGACTTGTCCAGACAACCCAAAGCACAGTTTGATCAGTGGCAGAATGAGGGCTTTCAACACCCAAAAGGCCAATAAGTCAATATGGTTATTATCATGAAAAATGTAGTATGTTTTAGTAAACAACATTACTTATACACCACCACCACCACCAGAAGCCATTAATGTCCAGCATTGAAAGCACAACATACACTTTCAGCTAATTTACGGCCATACACCACGTCTCATATCCAATGGATAAACATTTCCTTCTGTTTTAAAATCAAATGGGGATTCAACCTGCAGGGGGCTATGAATATTTATCCCAAAGAGCCCATTGCAATGCTTCTGGTGTCTGCTCGGCATCTCAAAATGAAAAGATTTTTGCAGGAAAGTTCTTTGATCCTTGGCGATATATATTAAAAAAAAAAGTGCATGACACTGACACAGGCCCTAAGCCAGCTTGAAGTGACTGTGGGGCTGTTATATTTTGTGAAGGTTTTTTTTTTTGTCAAAAGACTTTATTGATTTTACAATGTATAGCCTCAGATAGGCTAAATAACAACAGCATAAATCTGTCTGTCTGTCATAAGGTTACTATTTTAAAATCAAAGAATAAATCTATTAATCAGAGCACTGACATGAACCCAGCACTCAGAGTGCTAAATTCATGAACGATTTTCTGTTCAAATCAGCAGGGGGAGGTGGGTAGAATCAGCTGTTTCAGGCTTTGTAAAAGCCCTGAAGAGGGAGTATTTGAGAAACAGCAGCCTTAGTGATAGTCACAAGTATATCCACCAATGATGATGTTGCTTTGCATGTTTTAGCCTTATGGTTCTGCTAGAAACATAAGGCTTAAACATGGAGTGTGTGTGTGTGTGTGGGGGGGGTAATACTGAGTGGGCTAGACCCCTCGTTCGCACTGAGAGCATGGCAAAGGTGAATGTAGAACCATTTTTCTTTTGCATTTTAATATATGAAAGCATTGAAAACGCATATCAAATCCAGTATCACTCTCAACTCGAATTGGTGATTCAAAGATATCATCTTTTCCTTCAGCATATTGGCTGGTATCATAACGAAAAGAAACCCTTGTCATCGCTACATCTATGCCGTATCAGTTGTCTGACCCGATGTGTTGCTTTTGCCGGTCTGACTCCCTCACCTCCGTTTGCCATCAGACTGGTGTTAGCAGCAAGCCTTTGGTCCGTCAAGCATCCCGATCTGCGTTGTGTACCAATCCAACCAATCACAGTTCAAGCGGCGCCTGACCGGCCTGCCGAGATTGTCACCATCTTCCTCTTGGCTCTCTTGCACGACTCTTGTACGACGAAAGTGTCAAAAGAGAGCCTGGATATCAAGGCTATCTCACTGGCAAGCTATTTCTCTTTCCTGTAATCCTAGCAACCTTCTAGAATCACGCACAAAATCGGCCTCAAATACAACTGCTGGGAAGCAGTGGCTGCTCCGGCAGAATTGTGTGGACCGACATTGCTGGGGTTGTACATATGTGTCATACCCGGTGAAAACAAATCAATCTTTCACAATCTAACACCACGTCAATAGCAGAGGCTCCATCGAACTTGGTTGGGTAAGAATTAAGAAGCAATTAAGAAGCCGCTTCATTGATGTTGCCATAATATCTTTTAGAATCAACAGTGTTCTAATGAGAAGATACGCCACAAAAATGGCAATGGTGCACAGTCAGCATAGACAGTGTAGAGACAATAACAGCCATTTTTTCTCTAAAATCAAATTTTAAATGGCATTATATTAATTCAATCTTAAGCCATTCATGTCGTAAAGGCAATTTGGAACAGATTCGGATCCTAAGGCATATTCATGAAAGGACTGCTCATCACTGTCCATGCCAAGATAGCTGCCAACTGCTCATCATGTAAGTTAACTTATTTAGCACTTCTGTCAAATTCATCTGAGAACTTTTAAGGTGAGAAATAATGATCTGATGCATAATATACTGTATGCAAAATATAATATGAATTGATTTATTCAAATGATGCCTACTACCAAAGATCAATTGTGTATCTGCAAATAATTGTGTCATTCCAATGACAATTAGATTGTGTTATTTTTACCAGTGGCATTGAATAGCCCATGCTCAGTTGAAATAGACGTATAGGTTCTCATTTTATAGACGGGTTTGGTTTTTGGAGTGGCAACTCGTGGAGCGGTCTTGGCTCATGGTTTAGGTTGATGAGCGCTGTTGTAAGATAAGATAAGATAAGATAAGATATTCCTTTATTAATCCCCATTAGGAGAAATTCACATTGACCAGCAGTACAAGGGGATAGAGGAGTGCAATAGAAGACCTGAGTATAAACAGTAAACACTAACCAATAAATAGATTTACCTAAATTAAGATAAAATCACATGCGAGCTCTTAGAATCAGGTCAGATGAAAAAATGAAAACCTATATACATACATGGTAGTCATCATTGAGATGAACAGTGCAATTGGTAGATGAAGATGAACTGTGCAATTTGTAACTGAGTCCTGCTGAGGTTTAGATATAAAAATAAAATATAAAAATAGATGTGCAGATAAATTGGGCAAAATGGGTGTGCGAGTGTGCAAAAATGTGCAAAATACAAAATACATGTATAAATTGTACATGCACCACACACTGGTGTGTTCCGCTATAAGTGTCTGAGAAGCTCAGGGTCGGACACCCAATTCAACCGCTGGCCAGACGCAGCTCCACACACACACACACACAAGCACTGGCGTTGTAGTATGTGTCCGAGAAGCTTAACAACCCTCTCTCAGACATGCACCTCAATAACTACCACCAGTTTACACAGAGCTCCACCCACACACACACCATCAGCGGCGTTACACTGTGTGTCTGAGAAATGTAACCATCACTTGGGCCGTGTTCCGATATCCATACTTCCCGTACTTACTGTACTTAGTTTGAGTACGTAGGGTTTTCTGATTAAGATCACAGCGAAAAGAAGTGTACTGAAACGACCCGGATGGTGCCCTCAAAACGGTTAGTACACAGAGTGTGCAACTATCCGTACACAACAGCATTCATCTTAGCTACATAGCGGAAGAGGCAGAGCCAGGCTGAGCTGCGCTCAGTTAGAAAATGGCTGGACGTCAGACGCGGCCGCGCAGCTGATAGTAACTTCCGGTGCACCATTTGGAACAACACTAACATCTGAAAATCTGCGCGCTTGAGTGAGTCAGATAGTGTACTACGTTTAAGTGTACTCAAAAACAGCCTATTCAAACATTGGCTTATAGCGCTGACTGATGAATTATGAATATATAACACATACAAAACATATAGAAATTATTTTAGGTCTATGAATATAGTTTACCACTGTGGATGCAATAAGAGGACTAAGTGTTTACCAACTTAAATAGGCTGTTACCTCCACATGTCAGTTCTTACTTACAGTTACCATGGTCACAGTGAAACATATACTTGATTGTGCTTGGTATAACTGATTTAATCACCGACTAGTGCCGCATTGGCGAAACTAAAATGAATGCGACTTTCTTTAATGCTGGAATGGAAATACCTTCTGGCACCAGTACACTACGTATACACCAGTACTAATACTGGCCAGGTCAGGCCACCGTGCTACTAAATTCTACACACTGGAACTTTCAAATCAAATTACACATTTACTACTTGCAATTAAAAATTATTAAGCAAGTTAAAATAGCTGCTTAATTTCTATAAAGTAACTATGTGTTCACTGTAAGTATATTGGGTACAACGCGTGAGCGATTTGTTTTATTGTACTTCTTCTGTGTTGTACTGTTGCAGTCATTGTAACACCTGAATGCATTCTATTTTCAATTTAATCATTCAGTTTTTCTTTTTTCCAAAGCAACTTCTGTTGTGCTGTGGCTTTTGCGTGTGTTGTTGCTTTTGCATTTGAGTTGTAGCATTTGTATTTGTGTTGTATCTTGTGTTTGTGTTGTTCCTTTTGTATTTTTTGTTGCAGCATTTGCAGTTGTGATGTGGCTTTAACATGTGTTTTCAAGAATGCACATTTATCAAATTTGCAAAGTGTCTTTGATGTGCAGTTCACATCTTGGCCTCAGTAACATTATTATTCTCCAAAAAGTTGTAGTATTTAGTTTATTATTTATGTAGTAGTCAGGGTTGTCGTCCCGACTTGTGTGGTACTCTGGACACACCAGGTGTTTCCTGATCTGGCAAGATGGTGTGTTGGCTTCCGACCTCCTTGACTGAAGCGGGAGACATAGCCGCCAATCACAACCTGCTTTGAGGGTCTTGTTTAGTAGGATGACAGGTTTGGGGTTTGTCTAAAACTCCTCAATAAATGGCGTTGGGTCCTCATATACCTGATCAAAGACGAGCCTCATCAGGTCATCCACATGAATTGAATACTATTTTACAATGAATATTGTAAAATAGTAATTTTGTGTTTTGAAAGAAATACCTTTTTCTGAATCTTACTTCCTTTTACACATATTGTACCCGCAATTTTTAAATATTTATAATTATTTTATGTTTCATACAAGTGTTTTACATAACATGGACCGACCTTTCTATCGCCATTCCTGGACTTTGGGAACACACCCTAGAAGACAGCTTGATCACACATACACATGTAAACATGTACATGTACAACACAATGTCCTCAGGATATAAGGAACAGCCTCCAGGTAACAGAGCTAAATAAAAAAAGACAAAATTAAAGAACAGTAGGCTCAGAGTATGGCAAATAATGGTGTATATCTATATTATCATAAATCCAACTCCACACTGGAACAATGTTTGCATTGTTCAAAAAGGAAAGTTACATGTTAGCAAAACAATTTTAACACAATAACATGAGCTAGCAAGTTAGGGTGAGGCCTATTGCTGACTGACCAAAACATTTGAACACAATAAAGTGAGCAAGCATACTCCAAGCCTACTACCGCTGATTAACACTTTAGGTTAGGTAGCTCTCACACTGGGTGTACAGCTCAGCTACAACCAACAACTATGCACGTGAACACTCTGCGCCCGCACCAAGAAGCGATCCTCAGTAAAATGAAGGGATCAAAATTAATTTGTTCCAATGTTTCTTTATTTGCTAGTGCTTACAAAGGGGATTTGCAGGGTCTTCTCGACATGGCGCCACCAAAACCAAACTCCACCGGTCTCCACTCAAACTAGCCAAACCAGGCAGGACTTCTCCACATGTAATTTATTTAAATAACATAATCACGTAAGTAAAGGCTAAGTGAAAACAAGCTGTTTCAGGAAATGCAGGCAATGTTTTCTGTGGGAGAGAGGGCTCCCCTTGGCGTGGACTTTGAGCATTGTTGCTTAGCAGACTGTATCCACCGGCAAGAAACAAGCACCTTTAAAGGGCAGGTATTGACAGGGCGCTATTGTCTCAAATTATAACATTGCGTTCTCACGCAATACTGGACATATTATTGTGCATAGGAATGACATTTTCTCATATCTAAAATTGTTGTCCACATTATAGTACCTTAGACTCAAATGATGAAAAACCTGAGGTTATTCTTTAGCTTTAGCCCATTTGATTTTAACAAATGTTCGTTCTGCTCAGCAAATACAAATAAAGGCATACACTGCTGTACAATACACTGCTGTGATAGTACATGTTTTTTGGCATAGAATCCTATCAGGATTACACTTACACTTGCTTGATAAATTGGGACACCATCATTATTATGATGGTGAAATGACCAGTGATGCTATGAGTAGAAAGCGTAATCATTTTTTTTTTTTTTTTTTGTTCAGTACTGGCATGTCAGACATCTGTTGAGTGTGTGGTGATACCTGGTTTATTCAGAGTGGGTGTGCAACCTCACCCGGCCCCAGAGTCCAATCGGTTTGACTCTGCCCAGGTGGGGCTGTCTGTATGAGACTGAATCAACTCACTGAAGTGATATTTACAGTCTGATTATGTACAGTGTCAAACTAGGATTCTTGTCCTGAGCTTGAAATAGGATTGTAACATGAGAGTAACTGCTACTTTGACATTACTCTCATGATCATCGTTGATATTGTCAAAAAAGTTACGTGGACAGGTTCAATGAAGAACTAACACATAGAAGCCAACGTTGTGTGTTTCTCAGTCAACTAAAGCTTACCTTCTGACATGTCTTCTAATTAGAAGAAAGCACATTCTGACATTAATGTATGTTTTCTTGTCAGTGATGTTAGAAATACACGAGCAAACAATCATTAGCTGTATTACATTTTCATACAAAAGAAAGATAAGCAAACTCATTCACCGCTGGAAATAGTTTTTCCATTTTTTTAATTTTTCCCTTTCATTATCATAGTTGTATCATTCTTTTTTTCAGGCTTTACAAGATAACATGCAGTACAATACCATTTATGAATGGATAACAATATTTTAGTTGCTAATTAACAAACTAATTAATACACACTGCTGTTTATTGTCCCCTTTTTTGGACAGCACATCCTTCCATGTTTGTAAATGAGAAACCTGTGTATTGCATTTAGATCCATTTAGCTCCATTCAGCCCCATGTATTCTACATCGTCTACTCTTGCCACTGTGTTTACGAGAGTTACATCTGTCTCAGCTCATGATCTAATTTAATCTAATAAACTTTCTTTTCTTTAAAGTACATGTCATGCTCATCAATACCTTTTTTATGCGGAGATGTAAATCTATCAATCATTTCGCAAAATCAGGGGTGCTTGGTGCGGATTTGCTGTGCTCAGTTAGTCACTACAGTATGCACCATATGCAGGATGGGGAGGGACACCTGCACCTGAACACCTGCATGCCGACGTCAAGTAGCAATTATGGCGCTGTTTGCTGGAACACTTATCAATGGTTCAATTAACTGTAAGATTTTAGTGATCACCTTGAAGTCACAATGGGCCTCGCTTCAGGCTTGCTTCAGAGGTGCTATAATCCTGCCAGACTGCTGTCTCACAGTGTCCTTACAGGTCCCCAAGGCCTTTCTGGAAGGGAGGATGCTTCGTGCAATGGCTTGCCCAGATATCGGTATCGGCACAATGAGAAACCGATACCAAATTCAATTAGAACCAATTCACTTCCTTCATATCTGCCCTCTTCTCAAAGTGTATCACCGTATCACCAGGTGCCATTATCTAATTTTAATTCAGAAGTACAAAGTATTTAATATCCAGTCAAAGTTAGTCAGAGTATGGGAAGCGGCATGAACTGGATGGCACTTGTGTCTGTGCAAGTAATGTTGGAGCAAAGAAGCCAATGGCAGTTTGCTAAACCTCAAATGTAATAGGAGCTGACAAGAGAAATTATCGTAGCTTAAAGGGAAATTAAAGATAAGATGTCATGAGAGGCTATGGCTTAATAGGAAATTACAAATGAAGGTTATTAGCATTGCAGCATTGGAACGACAATGTATTTCGTGATCCACATGTTCCAAGAAACTGATTCCCTAAACGCACTTAGCTGCCTCATTCAGGGTAATTCAAAATAATAGGCGTGTATTGTCTACAGTTCTATAAATATGCCCATGCATGCATTAGCATACCAAAGTGGGTGTTTTCATACTGCTGGTAATTGCACGAGTTATTTTTGATATGCACCATCTCCCAAGGATATATGTTGATGGTTGGCAGTGGGACAGTAGAGACAGTAGAAATATGAACATTGGTTGTGTGGTGAGGATGAGCGGGTACACCTTCCCCATGTACCCTCTCTCATGTCCTTATCTGCTCTGTGCAGTGATAGCTCCCTGGAAGAGAGTCCCCCCCTCCACTATGCTAATGCAAATGCCACAGAGCCAGGTGGGACTGAAGGCTACAAGCTAATTCTCTCATTGCAGACGGTCTAGTCTTAATGTATGGTATTACCACCTGCGTCACCAAGGGGACTCAGGCCTCACCGATGATATGGCAGTTTGTTTGTGTGAACGTGTGTGTGTGTGTGTGTGTTGTAAGTGATGCTTATGATCGAGATCATTATTTTGTTAGACCTTGGAATTGAGCGCTCTCATTTACATAGTGTGTGTAGGGGACGAATGCAGTAATGTGATACAAGTTACACAAGTTTGGTCATCAAATCGTCATTAATCATCAATTTTTCCTCCGTCCAATCGGAGCAGACAAACAGAATAGATTAATTGAATTGAATACAAAAAGAAGGGCACAGATCATCAAGAGGCAGGCTGCCATCTGAGATTCCCTCTCCCACCATACCTATCGTTTAAAAGAGAGAAAAAGACACCACAGTCAGCGAGCCATCATGTATTGGAAGGCAGGTTTGTCCTTTTAATATTCTAATAATATTTGTATGCAGGGTTTTCCTTTGTTTTACTGTATGGCATCGATGGCAACCCCCACAATTGCTATCACTGGGAAGCAAGCAAGCAAGGTTCTGATGTTATAAGCCATCAGAAAAAGCCTGCCAATTCTTTGACAGGAATACATTTGCAGATGACAAGCAGCTTTGATCCCAGGTTATACTTATACTCAGACATCTACTGAAGCTGGTGCTTCAAGTCATTCAGTGTTCTTCAGGGACATGTTTAATTTAACAATTTAGTATCTCCTCCCTCTCTGTTTTATTGTTATAATGCACTGTTAAGCACCATGGGATTGTCTCGGACAAGGAAAGGGGCTGTATAATATAATACATGAAATGTATTATTATTTTTATTTTTATTATTATTAATATTATCATCATTATTATCATTCACACCTTGTCTCTCTTTCATTAGACATGTTTCATGTTTTCTGCCTAACGGACTTGGGCCGTGTTCCGATATCCATACTTCCATGAGTACACTTAAACGTAGTACACTATGTGTGCAGATTTTCTGATGTTAGTGTTGTTCCAAATCCAACACTCTGTGGTGCACTTACCAGAAATTACTATCAGCTGTGTTGCCATGTCACCTGCCAAATACATGTGAATCCATTACGCCCACTGACATCTAGCCATTTTCGAACTGAGCAAAGCTCAGCCTGGTTCCACCTCTTCCACTATGTAGCTAAGATGGCTACCGTTGAGTACGGATAGTGACCATTGCACACTCTTTGTACTAACCGTTTTGAGGGCACCATCCAGGTTCTTTCAGTACCCTTCTTTTTGCCACGTCATAATCGGAACACCCTACGTACTCAAAGTTAGCATAATAAGTACGGGAAGTAGGGATATCGGACATTGGCTAATATACCAGCACGCTCAGGTCGGGCCTAACCTAAGAATTTCTACTTCTATGTTCTACTTTTCCCTTCTTGTGACTTGAAGGCTTTGTGGGTGAAGGATATTTAGAGTATCTACAAAGTAGAAAGAAACTGGAAAGACAATAACGACAACATAGAGGTACAGACACAGTTCTGTAATGGGACCATAGGGTTAACAAACTTTATATCACCCATGTACGTGTTGCATATTTGAGTTTCAAATCGTTTTCTAAACCTTAACAAAAATATTGTTTAAAAGTGCATTTCAAAAATGTGTCCATTCGCATAGATTGACTTGATTAGTTTTGACTACCACTTGTTTTGACTGTGGCTTGTTGTGACCCTCCATTCACTTGTATAGAGGAGGCAAGTGAATGGAGGTTCAAAACAGGCCATGGTCAAACTACATGAAGGGTCACAGCATTTGGGAAATTGCACTACTTGCAAGTATTTGATAGCTGGGAAGAGGATTTTAAGCCACATACGCAAAATGGGTGAGATATTGCCTTAAATGGATGAGCTAAAAGCAGAATCACAGAGGCTTCCATTTCCCAAAAGTCCTTGTTTCTGCTGCATGGACACAATCATATCCAGAACTCTGAGCAGTGTGATAAGTAGTGACTTAATTTAACATGTAAGTCTATGGAGGTTACAAATAATATGACTAACAATCTGGGCAGACTTTGCACAGATTTAGCAGTCAAATTTAGCAGCAGAAAATTGAGTGAACTTGTTAATGAGGTGCATAATATCTGTTTAAAATAATGCAACAAACTGTGAATCCAACATTACTGTGCATTTTTTACGGGTAACTGACTCAGTGGTTTAGCAGCCCTCGTGTATTTTAGACGTTGCATAAATAGACTTGAATATTGAATGGCATTAAATAAATTATTCAATGACATTGGACCTAAATTACATTTTTCCCTTGTTTAACCCTTCCCTAAAAATGTCCCCTTTGACACACTGAACACACATAATGTTGAAGCACTCCTGACTTGAAACAAAACAACATATAATTAACTTGATTGAAATATTGTATTGTATGCATGTTGATCTGTTAACCAAGTTGTTGCAAGTATGACTGTGATTAAATGTCAACTTAAATATAAATATATATTTTCCTTTCCTGAATTTCAGAAAGGAAATGTTGTGGGTAATTTAAATGACATTGAAAGATTTGAAGAATAGTTCTTTCCTGAGGTAACACCTTTTTGAATAAATGAACCAAATTAGTCCAAAATTAACCAGAGAATCGAAGATAAATTACAGAGTAATGGGTAAACATGTATTGTTAATACATCAACTACTGTAAATTATTTACTATTACTTTGAAGTACAGTGTATCACATGCCTTTGAAGGAGGCTTGGACATAATGTGTTTTCTATTTTATTTTATAAACTCAACTTTATCAAAGACTCTTCCTAATAGAGCTCCATAGCAGGTGAAAACATCAAACAACAAACATCTTTGAAATCGTTGTCCAGAAATAAAATGATGTGATTTGAGGCTTTGGTTTAGCATTCAGTATTTGACACCATGTTGACAGATGTTTGTCCTGCGTCAACTGTTTTCAGAAAGTGACACTGGACTGCAAGCTTAGTAAGCATAGCAAGTCATGTCATACATCAATACCCTGGAGCATTTCAGCCAAGTCACAATTTGTACAAGCCCAAGCAAAAGGTCAGGCTTAGGTTTTTGCTAAATTCGGATCATTTTATTAACTTATTATATCACATTATCACCATGTCAAAAACCATAAACTTAAAGGTAATATATGATATAATATGGTATAATATGAACATTTTCTAAAAGAAAACAAAACAATTGTAGATAAAATGTTTTACTTTGTTTTACTAGTAAACAACAACATCGCTTTATGCCACCCTCATACAACACCTTATCAAGTTTTGAAATACCTGATAGAAAATAAGTGAATGAAAGTAGAGAAAAAAAATTCTCGTTCACCAAAATCCTATCCAAGCCATGGCGTCATCTGCCGTCTTGAGAAAACTTGTTTGGCGCCTTTGCAACTATTTAACAGGCCTTGAAATTCAAAACAAAAAAAAATTGTTGATCCCCCTGTGTTTCTGCGTGAGCTGTAACCCAGTTATCTTTCTCCTCCTATAGACATTTCCATTTCAAAAAGGCTTTAAGAGATAACTTGGACCACATTACCATAAGGCAGGATTGGCTCTTTTATAATTACTCACTCATGCAGAGGAAGATTTAAAGAAAAAAGAAACACAAAAGGCATTTTTTTCCCCCTATTTTCAAGGATTTAACCTCTTTATATGTTCTGTAACTCCGTGGCCTCAGGTCATGGCGGCGTCTTCACGTTGCTTTAAATTTATGGACGTCTGAGTGAAGGGAGGCAGTTTGTCATGGGGGGGTGGAGGGGGGATTAAGAACCAGGTAAAAGGTGTTGAAGAGGTCCAGACATCTCATTAACATATTACCTGTGTGTGTGTGTGTGTGTGTGTGTGTGTGTGTGTGTGTGTGTGTGTGTGTGTGTGTGTGTGTGTGACAGACACAGTGAAGTGCATAATGCCAGGAGGGTTGCCAGGAGCTGGCAACCCTATTGAAGTCATTTTTTAGGGGATGTTTGCCCACCTCCCACCGTCCCATTGAGACCACCATTTTGCCTCCCTCTGTAAATATTGTCTTTTACACTCACTTCGCATGAGTGAGCCTATTTAAATATATGAAGATATAAATCATTCATGAAGGCACTAATGTTGATTTCTGTGAAAGTTCATGTGCATTGGCACGTGGCGTTGGAGTGTAATGGGACGTTGGACTGGTGCGTGGGGATACTCCGTAGGAGAACAATGTTGTCCTCAATGAGCGTAATGCGTAATCTCTGACACCCTACCCTCAGCACTACACAGCAGGGGCTCCAGGGGAGTGAAGTTGAGCCTGGAGGACGCCTGTCACTCGTGTGTGTGTGTGTGTGTGTGTGTGTGTGTGTGTGTGTGTGTGTGTGTGTGTGTGTGAGGAGCCCATGTGTGAGGACTGCAAGCATGCGTGCACCACGGTGGTCTGTCTTGCTTGAATATTGCCGGGGGTCTCTCTTTACTTCTATATATTCTGCAGTGTGATCTCACTCTACGCAAAGTATACTGGAAAATGTCAATACTTTGTGTGTGTGTGTGTGTGTGTGTGTGTGTCTGTGTCTGTGCGTTTGCCTGTGTGTGTGCGCGTGCATGTATGTGTGTGTGTGTGTGTCTGTGTCTGTGCGTTTGCCTGTGTGTGTGCGCGTGCATATGTGTGTGTGTGTGTCTGTGTCTGTGCGTGTGCGTGTGTGCGCGTGCATGTATGTGTGTGTGTGTGTCTGTGCGTTTGCCTGTGTGTGTATGTGTGTAGAGGCCCTCAGTGTGCTTGATCAGCAGTCCTGCTGCCATCCCATTAAGTGAGCTGCCCCAGGGCATGCTGTGGCCCAGAGGACTCTGGGTAACAGCAGGGCCCAGCACACTGGGCCCCCTGCTGCCCCTGTTGGTCCACCAACCATCCAACCATTGAGTGAGAATGATTAAATATGATCAAGCCTGGTGTTCGTCATCATCTTAGACCATTTTGAAGGTGGATGTACTAGAAAACAGTTTAATGTAGCACTGGATTTTTGTTTTCAGTTTGTAGTGAAAAGAGCAGTGAAACAAATATTATGTCATGTCAATATAATGCCAACAAAACAAGTATTGACATTGGCAGTTTATGAAAGAGACCAGAATATTTTCAATTACAACAAACACTTTCATCATATTACAACTCAAAATAGTAGGCATGTGCTAGAATAAGAGAACTAATCTAAGGGTATGATAGCAAGGTCGTGGCAATTTCATCAGAATGAAATGACATGATGTGAATAAATGTCACTAATCGTAACATGAATACAAATAAAGTTGCTCATCTGTTACAGTGATTCACTTCAGATAGATTTTCACCGGTAATTGTTGAAAAGACAACAACTCCCACGCTACTTCACAATGTCATTAAACTATATCTTTAATCATTATTTAGATTCGGAGACCCCTAGCGGCAGAAATGACATTATACCCTTGAATAACGTCAAACAACGTTACATTCTGACACATTTCTAAGCATTTAATTTAAATGTGAATAAAAAAAAATAATTTAACCGGTCAACTAGTTGTTCACCAAACCTCTGGTTAACCGTCAAGGAAAATGGTCATAAGAAACGACCCTTGGAAAGACGCGGACCACAATATGCAATCTTCTCTGCTTCCCCGTGCTGTTCAAGTGTACCTCGGTGATGAGCCGGTCCTCCACGCCAGCCAGCCTCCTCGCCATGTCAGACGTGAATGTGATACATAGTGATACATCACCGGTGCACCGTGTTTACTCCTGTATGAACAACACAATGTTTCTCTCAACAAGGGGTCGGAGAAAACACATTTGACTGTTTACCTGAAACAATGGCACGCTAATATGAGGGCAATTAACGCGTTACCACACGACTGCGTATGAAGTAAAAGATGCTGTCGTCCACGGGGGCTTGTGGGTGGGACGTGGAGCGTTCAGGTTTAGCACCCTCTCTCCATTAGCAGTGAATGGATGCAGAGAGAGAGAGAGAGAGAGAGAGAGAGAGAGAGAGAGAGAGAGAGAGAGAGAGAGAGAGAGAGAGAGAGAGAGAGAGAGAGAGAGAGAGAGAGAGAGAGAGAGAGAGAGAGAGAGAGAGAGAGAGAGAGAGAGAGAGAGAGAGAGAGAGAGAGAGAGAGAGAGAGAGAGAGAGAGAGAGAGAGAGAGCGCGCACGCATCCGGAACCACCGTAATTGTATGTTGTTGTTGTTGTTCAACCATGCATCAAAATACAGCAGGTATACAGTGTTGTGTTGACCCCTAGACGGCAGGACACCCTCTACTCTTGTGATTTGAATGGATGTATGTTAGCTTTATTTTTCTTTATGCCGGTGGTGCCAGAGGGTTTCAGCCATTAGTGTGCCGTTGAGAGGGCCGAGCGAGAAGAGAAATACATAGATACAGAGACAGCGAGACAGCCATGCATCACACATATATATATATGGCTCTTCTGTCATTGAGATTGCTTCGCAGAATCAAATTAGTTTTGCTCACGTATGTGATGCAGCTTCCTTCCTTTCCATGCAAACCCGTTCCCTGGATGGGAACAGAGTTTTGTATCAAACAGGGCTACAGACAGCAGGGAAATCCATATGGAATATGTCCTTCTCCTGCTTCCTTATATATTCAAGGAAGCTGCCTTTTGTAAATGCTTTTAAATGGTCTGAAATCCCTTTAGTTTGCACAGCGGTCTTCCTTGACAAAGGTAGCATCGACTGAATATACATAGGTCAAGCCCAAGTTATGCTTCCGCGTTGACGCAACGCTTGGGGGCTTACGGACCCATTACGTCCTTGCGGACCCCCCTTGCGTCCACCGCAAGGGCCTGACGTGCACCTCCCAAAAATCCTAGACGTGCGTTGAGGCGTCGCAACACCAACGCAGCGACATTGGCTGTGATTGTTCCGCTAACTACATCCGCTGGAGACCGCTCTCCCGGTTTCCACTCATAAACACCGCCACGGTGTGCTAAATGCTTCGACTGATTGGCAACAACATATATATAGCTTTTGCCTTCATGTCTGTAAACTTTTTTTTTTACTTGCTAGTAATCCCTATGTTATGACCAGAATGGTCATTCTGGTCGCCCTCTACTGGTGTGGCATTGAATTGCATTTCGACATGTAAACCCCACGCAGAACCATCACGGTCTAGTGACTGCGTCGAAGCAACTGCGTGGCCATTGCGTGAATACTACGTGATCACTACGCGGAACCATAACCGACGCTTTAGTTATTAATGCAAAGGGTTTAATTAATTCAAAGGGGGCTTTTGCCGGCTGGTACTCGCAGATGATTAAGGCTGTAAACAGGGTTACCTGCAGCTAATTCCACATGGGTTGGGATTCATGGAGAGAGACATGAAGAGATGTGCAGGGACTGCATTGTCTCACAACCTTTTCATTTAACCACACATGGAAGATGAATGCTTGCACGCACGGCAAGTATGCACACATTCGTACATGTGATCGGAGATCTGGGTTTGAGATCTGGGTTTGCTCATGGGTCACGTTCATCTCCAACATAATCCTGTGATTACCTCGTGGATTATTATTCTTCTCTTCCATTTTTTTAAAATGTCATTGCATTCCCAAAGGTCACTGAAAATAAGTGCTAGTTAATCAATACACATATTCACCGCTTTCTGTGTGTTATAAACACTATGTAATTTGTGAAGTTGTTTATTTTGTGATGCAGTGTGCCTTGTGCACTTCATTCAAAGCTATAATTCGTTCACAACAGACCCCGCCAGAAATATTGGCCGGAAGAGCAGGACGAGAAAGAGGCTATATTTGACCTCTTCTGGTAGGAAAAAACAAATCTTAGTGATTTCCAACTCTCGCCAAGTTCATGTTCAACAGTGAACTGCTGTGAACGGAGCTTCATAAGTCAGGGTGACAAGCCACTAAAATCACACATTTTCACCACCAATCAAAGACTTAATCACAGAGGGGGGTGTCAATTATGTTTAATTTTAACGGGACAAAAGTAAATGCTATTCAAGAACTGTTTGAGACCGTAGCGACAATATCATGATGTATTACCACATAAAGCAGGTAGGACCTCACAAAGACCAAACAGTAGGATAATGCAAGCGTGACAAAGAGAACAACCTGGCCAGATGTTCATCAGTCAGTTTTTTTTTTTCTTCAGATTTTCATTAGGGCGAGACATAAGATTGTGTGAAACAAGAATAAGACTAACATAGAAAAGAAAAGTAATAATGAGCCTGTGCTTGTTTTTTGTTAAGGAAAAATATCCCTGGAGATGAAAAACAGAGCAGAACATTTCACGTCATTGATTTTCACTCCACTTGGCTGGCACCTGGCCCTGCCAGGCAGCGGATCTCTTGTATCCTGTCTCGTGTATCTATTGCCCAGGAACGCTCTCTTGACCTCTTTCATGTCCACCGCTGCACTGTTCAAACCCCTGCGTCCCAGCCGGCGCCGCGGCGAGCCGGAGGAGCAGCTCTCAGTCCGCTCCCTCCCGTGTTGATCAATGAGCTTTAAACACACCGGACCACCGGGGACTCAGAGACCCAGGGTTCCGGAAGCCTCTCTCCAGCCCGGACCCCCCTCTTACTTCCTGCAGCTCGAGTTTCTTTTCTTTTTTTTTTGGGGGGGGGGGGTTGATCCTAGAAATCCACTACAAATACTCTGTGCTGTGGTTTTAGTTTTTTTTAACATTTCCAAATCCCCACCACTGATGCAAATTCTCTCAGGTGATAGCCGGGCCACATGACATATGGTGCCATTTCGCATTTTCTAATGAGTAAAACTTTCAAAAAGATATGCGGCCTAATCCAAGAAGAACACTTTAACGAGATGAGTAATCAGACTGAACGAAGATAAAATAAAATAAAAGTCCCCCGGAGCCACGTCTAATGAAAAGAAAGGGGGGAAACAGGTGTCCAGCTGAAGCCATACAACTTTACTTACATTTATATTGAACGATAATTTCTCAAAACTTCAAGGAGCACTACGTAAATAGATCATGTTGAGCATAGCCAGGGATTGGAGTCTGGGTCTTGGGAGGAGAGGGTGAAATGGAGCATCGCAGGATCATTAGTGATAGTTCCCAAGTTCTTCCTTAGATTATTTTTGCAAATGGGATGACTGCATGGATGTACATGCTAGCATGCAATAAAATAGGCTGCATATCCTCGGTGCCTTTGTGGATAAGGTTGAAATCATTCCCTCATTTTTTTGTCTGGCCTATCTACTAACGTTAAGATTAAATTCATGTAACATTGTGCACAACACCGGCTAGTTGGCCTGTTGCTTCCCATGACCTCTTCCGATGTGCAAAACAAATCACATGCCTTTTTTTTTTGTATCCATTTTTCATTGTTGGAACAAAGGCTTTTGGACATGTGTCTAGAGTCTTCATTTTTGATTATGGCAGGACATGTTTTTTTAATCCCTGGCACACCCTAGGGCACACCCGTGGATACACAATGAATTTTAACAGCACTGCCGCGTGTACCAAGTGGTTATCTGTATGTGCATGACTGGATACGCATGTCTGTATCCATGATTGTATGTGAGACTTTGTGCGAATGCACGTTTGTGCGTGTGTGTGTGTGTGTGTGTGTGTGTGTGTATGTGTCTGTGTGTTTGGGTGGACGTCTTTCTGTGTCAGTGTTTAAGACATTAAGGGAGTCCCATCGCCAGTGTGCTTATTGTTTTGTACACCGATGAAGACCCCCAGGTACCCTGGCCAAGGGAAGGCTACAAATGCTTTTTTCGTGTACCTCTGTATTCTGCTAGGGATGGGCATGTTTTCTTTGGAGTGTAACGTGTAGCGTCGTGACTACTGGGTGCTTCAGTCCCATTAGGATGTTCTTAGGTTGGATTCCCACTGTCCCCGTGTGGCAGTGCCCTTGAGTGCCTGAGCTCCAATTGCTCCTCACCGCTCTGTGACTGTAAGTTACTTTGGATGAACGCCGAATGACAAACATATTATTGACAATCTTACAGCATCGTACCCCACCGCATGGATGTGTTACATCCTTCAGCAGTATTCATCGTTTCAAAAGTAGTTATTCATTTCAACAAACTTATAGATAAGATTAAATATCATTTACGTAAATGGCCAGGTAGGATTTTGATTTAGAACACAGTTAATGAGGTCAAGGCAAAGCAATACTTTGCGTTGGAATCGTAACATTTACTCATTTCACATGTTATTAAAATGAAGGCACTCTTACCAAAGCAGTGATTATAGATGCAAATTTAATATGCATTCAAAAGTCATTTTGTTCTACAGTACTTGAGAAAATTGACATGCAGTGATAATTTGTTTTCATTCATTTTCTCTCCCGGCTTATTCCTGTCAGGGTCACAAGGGAGGGGAGATAATCCCCATTTACTTTCCACAGGAGTCCAGACTACAAACACACACACACACACACACACACACACACACACACACACACACACACACACACACACACACACAGATAAACACTAGGTTATGCACTCACACACACACACAGATAAACACTCTTAATTCTAATGCTCTAACACCCTTTTTTTTGCTACATTTACTAAATTATATTTTCATGTAGATATGCAGATATGCAGATGAGATGTAGATCCAATAACTAATACATCTTTTAAATAAATAGTGGTGTGTGTGTGTGCGTGTGTTTGTTATCATCAAAGAGACAACAGCAACATGGCATATTTGAAATAACGTATAGGCCTACTGTCTGTGTGACACATCAAAAACACTTTTCCATATTACGTAGACTCTTAGGGAATAAAACACCATAGTAATCCCAGGAAATGTTGCAGTGTTGTTACAGTAATGGATAAACACATCTCCCCGGTACGAGTGCTTTAGTTTTGCGAAGACGCGTCTTGTGTACAACATGCATCTTTCCATCAAACCAATCCGCCCGTCTTATTTTGAAAGCAAAATGAACCAACAAACAGAATTGATTTGCGTTATCATGGGTTCGCAAAAAAAAAAAAAAAATTCCAGACGTCTTTATAATATTTTGTTTACAAGGTTGTCTCATCTCTCCTCCGCTGCTGTTTCTTCTGCGAGATCAGTGAGGTTTTCCCCAGACCTAAAGCATAATGTTGCTCGCATTGCTGCTGTTATTGGTATGCAGCTTTGCGCTCCATTCCTGCAGCTTTTTGGCCCTCGGGGCTTCCATTTACATCCTATTGGGGTCGACTGGAATGCAAATGACCCTGCAGTGCTCCTAAATATTCATCCACATACATGCCCCTTCTCGGCTCACCGACTTCTTCAACATGGGATGAGTCGCCATCAAAGTTTAACTTCGCCTCCTCATGGTCGCACGTAGGCGGTAAGTATTGTGACATTTAAAGTGTGAACGTATGCAAGATAATGTGGATATATTTTTTTCTTCGTTTTGTGGCCTCGACACACAGTTTCAGAGTCACGGTTGGAATCACCCCCACCCTCATCCCATTCGACATGGGTGACTGCAGCCTCAAAGATACCGCGGGCCCCTGCTACACCCATGTGCACCACTGCTATCCTGACAGATGATGTTACCCCTGCCATCACTTCCCTTCCCGTTCGAGGCAAACAACTCTCCATTAGCTATTCTGCTGATGTCTCTTGGGGGGGGGGGGGGGGGGGCGGAGGGGCAGACACAGCCACAAACAAACACACTCACTCACACACACACACACACACACACATACGCACAAAGGTTCAGCGCAAGTTTGATGACTCATTTTTGTTTTGTATCATTTTACGTCGCTATTGAAATGCTTGGAAACACAAAACCTCACAGCACCTCGGCACCTTCACCGCCACCCTCCGTTCCATTAACATGCACTGCTCTGTTGTTCCAGACAACAGGAGAGTGGGGGAGAAAAGACAAGCACCCCCCCCCCCACCACACACACACACACACACACTCAGAACGGTGGTATCGATATAAATGGAGTTTGCCGTGAGAGAACACATCACGTTTTTCTTCCCTCCAAGTGCATCAGTGTAGACCATGTAATTGCCTCATATCCCACATCGGTCCCAGGGGAGGGATTCCTCTGCGGTGCCACGGTGGGAGTTTCCGGCTCAAGTGCGTTGCAAGGTTGCAGCGGTTCCCGTTAGAAAACGGACACAAAGTGACTCTGACTCAGACTCAACCTTGAATTAAAGCATAATGGCAGCCCCGAGCCAATATTAACTTGTGATGTATCATATTTATTATATACAGTATATAAGTGCTGTGGGGGGAGGGGTTAGGATTTAGTCTCCCAAGGGTGCCAACTAAGGGTCAGGAAACCCTTGGTTGAAACCACATCACAAAAACACCAAAACAACAACATAAGACACAGACACGCACATACACCGCACAAAACATGGCAGAAATAGCCATCTAATTCCCCGGCTGTAATTACAGGAAGCTGCCCATAGCGTAGCCATGCCAGTCGGGATGCCCCCACCACGACATTACAAGTTCTTCCCGGAGGGATCTAAGTAAAATATAAAGGAGCCAAATCACCATGAAACCAGTTAATGGTGCTGAATGAAAGGTCCATCAGACACACCGACACCTGCGGAATGAGGATGGTATTCAGGTTCAATCAGGGTTCGAATTATCTTTTCATCTTTAAGGGGGTCTCTCTATCTCATAAAAAAGTTGATGCACTGCGCACATAGTGCATAGTAGGCCTAGGCTGTACCTTGACACTTTGTTCACACGCACACAACACTTGACACTTCACACGCACATAACAGACAGAGATTTTTTTTCACAGAAATTGATTTATTTTAGTTAATTTCAACATATTATCGATTGCAATAGTCCATATTTCACAATTTTGCAATACAGAGAAATAGATTAAAATATTGAGTCTGAGGCCCCATCTACACTAACCCGGGTAAATCCAGAAACGCATAAATATTCATCCGTTTTGCCCTTCCGTCCACATTAGAACGGAGAATTCCGACGCTGAAAACCATGCTTTTCATAAACGGTCGCTGAGGTGGATAAATGTGAAAACTCCGGGTTCGCGTTGTAGTGTGGTCAGGGTAGACGGAGGTTTTTAGAAACGATGACGTTCGGTTGCCATGACAATGCCGCAAGCTTGCGCTCGAGACGCTCAAGTCGCTCGAGACGCACAAACATGGCAGTTGAAATTGAAAGAATGATCTATCTCAGCAACTTATGTATCTTCAGTTACAATTTGGCATATTATGTAACACCTATTCGTTACTCCAACGCCGAAGGCGAGCGCTGTACTTGTTGTGCTTAAGCGATGGAAAAAAAAACGCGTGTAACGCGTAACCATGACAATCATTGTTTATCAAAATCATTTCAGTGTGGAACGTGGATGCAAAACATTCCGTAAACGATATGAAAACGATAGTGTGGACGGAGATCGTTTTCATTGCGAATGTGCGTTTTTATATTTACCCGGGTTAGTGTAGATGGGGCCTGAGTATCATTGTCATTCTCAATTTAACAATGCAATGAAATAAAGCGTAACTCGTTTGAACTAGCTTTTGCGCAAGAAAGGCCTAGGCTATTACTTGACACACGCACACAACAGAGATGTTTTTTTTTTTTTTTACAGAAATGGATTTCTTTTCGCAATACAAAGAAATAGAGTAAAATATTTAGTGAGTGTCACACTCATTCTCAATTTAATAATGGAATGAAATCAGGGTTCGATTAATCTTCAACTATTTTTTGTTTTTTCGTGGTAAAACCGAAACTTAACAGGGGCGGATATGAATTTGGCGCCGGTGGCCTTTTTTTTCGGTGGCATAACTGACACTGTCACAGACACAGACAGTGATATTTATATTGGTATTTACCATAGGTATTTACCTCAAAAACACATTTAGCTAGAAGCAGCAAGGTGACTTCTTCGGACTGGCGGGCTGTCAAATCGAATAGATCGTATGCAGTTTGCTCACAGCCTAGTGGTGTGGTGGTGAAGTGCAGTCATGCTGCGTTCATGAGCGTAGGCTACGGTCTACGTCCCATAGTTTTTAATTTAACGTCTTTAATTTTAAGAGACCGCAAGGGGATGGATAATGAGCGATGTTTAAGATTAAATTACAATGCCACATATGGCAGACACTTTCAGATATGAGAGACCCCCTCAGATTTTTGACTTTTTTGCCTTTGAGGGAGCCATGCCTCACTTTAAGGGAGCTCGGCTCCCTCAGGCTCCCCCGTAATTCGAACACTGGGTTCAATGGAAGTGGACAACGTGTGCAATCACATAGGCAGGAATGGCAAAATACTCTTGAGTTGTGTTGTAATGTGTGTGTAATATATATATATATATATATATATATATATATATATATATATATATACTCTATATGCTTGTGCTCTCACCCTATATGCCCATTACCATTACCGGAGATAAAAACTAAATGTTGTGAAAGTCATAACAGGAAATATGATACGGTAAGCAAAGTATGACGGGTTGCACACAGTGTGACAAAAGAAGACAATAGATTTAAGTTCCCCTCAGCTCAAACCAATGATACAAAACGAAAAAAAAACAATTTAAGACAGGGCACACGCCACCATCTGCACGAAGCTTCACACAAAGTGAAGACGACAGATGCTAAAGTGACTTTTTTTCATTCTGAGCAGACCCTTCTCGACTAGACCGCTGTGATATCACAATCGCACACTGTGGGGAGACTTGACGCTACAAGTTGCAAACATGTCCAGCCACCAAAGATACCAAACACGATTTCACACAAAGAATTTGTTGTTATTTTATTTTTGTCAGTCTCGACATAACATTCACACTCATACATAAAATATCCCCGATATTAAAACCCCATGGAAGGCGAAGCCGCATTGCCACGAATGTGTGAGTAGGCAGGAGGCCTCAAATCTGCATGTCGAATATTTTTCGACGCACGAGAAAATGTCAGAAGGGTGCGTGTCCCTCCGTACCACAAATGGCCCTGGGTTTCTTCTCCTCTTTGCAAGCGGTTCTATCAGAAGAGGGTGATGACTTCAAGGATAAAGGTTATCTTCAAATCCTCCCAGAGCGGGGCGTGTTGAGAGACTACCTGTCCTTTAAAAAAACCTCTAATTCCTTGCTGATACCCCCGCCTGCTCTACAGCGGAATGGAGAGGTCCACCTTGGCCTTTTTCTACATTTGTATCCCACGGAGAAGGAGAGGATGACGAGGATTCTTCCAGTACAGGACGAAGTGCAGAGGACAGTTCTTTGAGTGTCACAGAGATCAGAGAGATCTGAGCTGTCACTGTGTTGGGGGGGGGGGGGGTTTCAACACACATTCAACTGCATGAATGGTACAGAGATCAAAAACGTTTCAGATTCAAACTTGATGGAAAATTTAAATTCTGGGAAAGCTGCCCGAAACATCAAACCTTGTTAATTGACTTTTTTTTTGTATTATTGAATGAGTTCTCAAAGGAGCGTATGCTGTCACAATGAAGCTGGGCCTTGATATCCCACTCGCACAATCCTTAACCGCCATGGGTGGCGTGTCTGCTCCATTCAATGATTGACTTGTTCTGCTGTTACTTCAGCTGCTCTGTCCTGTTGTATGACAAAGTGCTTCTAACATGGTGGACAGCTTTACCGAGGGCCGTCATACACAACACATTGGGAACATTACGCTCTTCACTCTTTAAGTCCAAGATGCACTGCCGCTTTAAAAGCTAATTGACTGTGGCATGTTTTTCTATCAACAATGTTAATGCAACAAAAGTGACGCGATTGATTGGCAACATGAGAGAGATAACGTTTCAAATGCATTCCCTTTGGTAATATTTACAATGTCTTGGAGTTATTCCGGATTGTTCTACTTGTGCCATAGCATGCCATATTCTGAATAGAAATGCATTTACATAATGTAATTACTTCCAATGGGATTTAAGTGAATTGTTGCCGTTTGCGCTGCAGGCAAGCAAATCAATACATATGTATTTATAATAGGCAAATCACCTTCAATAGCTCGTTCATCTTGAGTGAAGTGACTCCAAGGCAATGAGTTACAAATGGATTCCAGTCAGTTTTTAAAGCACAGATACAATCTTAGGCTGCATCCGAATCCTCATACTTGACTGCTATATAGTATGCATTTTGTAGTATGTGACAAATTTAGTACGTCCGAATGCTTATTATGCATTGTGTAGTAGGCAAAAAGTTTCCGAATGCGTACTACCGCCACAGTGTACAACGGTAGGATACTACGCTATCCCACAATTCAGCAGGAGTCTGGTTACCGAAGAAGAACGCCGCAGAGAAAAAAAAAAAAAAAAAACAGCAGCGATATCAAGAGCCATTCGCGCAGCGCAGAAAGAGACATTTTAATTCACTAGCAACGACGACAAGACACAAAACTATGAGGTTAATTATCCGAGGTGACTTTTTAATTTTGCCGGCATCTGATCTGATGCGCACAGAGGGGAAATACGTCATCTCCAAACATCCGGTAGCGTTTTCGGTGGTGTTCGGAAGCGTTCGGAGGCGTTCTACGCACGGCTGTAGCATGTACTACATTAACGGTCAAGTAGTAGACGCTGAACAGAAATAGTATATACTGAGTATTCGGATGCAGCCTTAGACATGCCCATTCGTCATCTGCGTCATCTGCTTGCAACAGGGTTCTATGTCTCTACACCAGAGCTGCATCATGTCTGCAACGTGACCTACTAGGTCTGCAGGGGCCCCATCATTGCAGAGCCATTGTGGCACGTGAAAGCATTGAACCCCGGGGAGTGACACAATCCACTGAAGACCCACCAGTTAGCTAGGAGTCAGAGCCAAGATGATCAAATCAGCACTGTCATATGCCATACTGCCATCATGCCCCGAGCCATCAGCATCCCATAGACACACAGAGAGACATGCATCCATGCACACACGCATCCATGCACACACAAACACACACACACACACATCTTTCTTTCAGTGTTTCCTGACATGAGCTGTGGGGCCCAGAGGTCAATCACTTCTCCAAAGTTGCCCGTCATGGCAGCAAGCAAGAGGCCAAAGGTCCCAGATGACCAGGGGACAGTGGGTGTCTTTATTTCAGCCATCGTCATGTATTTTAAGACCCTCTCACCATTTTTTGCCATAACCGCTGTTAATAATGTGAATGCATTGATGAGTAAAACAACCAAAAAATACAAATTGCTAAAAAATAAAATAAAAATTCTATAGTAGTAGAGTAATCCAGTGTGTTTGAGGCAGTAACATAGTAAATGTTACTAGTAGAAGTCTAACATTTTTAAAGAGGTCATCGTAAAGTCTAACTTAAAAACCCATAGTTTTCTTTAATCAGCTTAATCTATGAATGATCTTAAAAAAAAACTGCTGCTGCACAAATCATCAATCATTTTGACAATGATACTGCATATGTTTTAGAAGCTCTTCATTCAGGACTCCCTGTACAATATTCAGCTTTAGAAACAATACAACCAAACTGAAATGACACTCATATTGTGCCTTGGTTGGTTTCCTAACGTCATGTCTTTGGATTGGGTAACGAGTGCAAGACAAAAGGTCAGAGGGAGGTGAGATGTTAGCCTTCAGAATTGTATATTGCAAACAGTGTTCTGTCATTACGAGCTGAGATGTGAGGCCTGCAGCCACTCTAGTGGGTTCAATATTTTCAAGTTGTCATTAACTTGTATTACACTACGGGAAGTGGGATAATCGGCTCCGTCCTAACCACCCTCATGTCATATTTCGTAAAATACAGAATCATGTTTTTCTCTGAAGTAGCCCTCACAAGTTCAAAAGCATGGTTGAAGGATTAGCTGGCATGGCGATCAACAGCCGAGATAGGCATTTGAGGAGAAATGTAAAAGAAAGTTATTTTGTGCAGTATTTTCTGCCCTAGGTGGCCCAGATGTTCAATGGCTAAATGCGTGAATGTGTACTCTGCTCTGCCTGGCAGGGGAATGAAATGTATTGAGCCTGGGTTCCAATCTCTTTGATATGTAGGAGCCTGGCATCAATCGACTGCTTACCCATTTTGGGTCCAGGCTGTAAGCTGAAGAAACCGGAGGTGAAAAGAAAATGGAATTAAGGATAAAAGGTCATGACTTGAATAAGTGAGGAAATTAGGTTAGCAAAGGGGAGTTGGAAACCTTAAAAGTTGAGAATTGGTGAAATGTGCAAGGTTGTGGGGATGGTGGGTAAGTGAATTTGAGGAAAAGAAAAGGTAAAGTGGTCTCTGAGAATGGAAGAATGTTTTTCTCCACATTTCCAACGTGTGCGTGTGTGTGTCACACGCTGTGTATCAATATGTGCATGTGCGTGCGTGTGAGTGTGCGATTGCTCTGTCTATACACCGATGGATACCAGGTCAGGGCTTCATTGTTAATCCATACATCAAATAATTGATGATACTGATGTGCTAAGGACATTCCAAACAGTATACGATTGGATGATCATAAGGGCAAGTCTATTAACAAACCTACAACACTTTGGAAATAGTTTGCTGACCACTGTCGAAAGATAATAAAGAAGATAATTGAAAAGGAATTAAATGGAATTAAAATGAATATTTCACAGTTTGAGTAATATTTCTTTGTTTTATGCCTACTTATGCAAATGGATGGGTCAAAACGGGCTGTGGTCAAACTATACCATGGGTAAACATTTTAGAAATTAATTTTTGCATGTACCTGATGGGAGGGAAATTAAGTTTAGGACAGATATACAAATGGGTGCCAAGTTTGCTTTAGGTCAATGCAATGTTTAATTTGCATGACAAATTGTGTTATGTCAAAAATATATAATCACACTCAACTAATTGTGGATTGGATGGAAGCCGTGCAAAACGATATTATCCATTAAAAAATTACAAACTCAAGAGTCTATATTTTGAACAGAATTCCCTGCTATTGGGACATAACTGGAGGTATTAATGAAGGAACAGGAGATAACCAGGTGTTCACTTTCCTGGACAACTGCACAGCCCATCTCGTTTCCAGAAGAATGTGGTTGGACAAGGAGAACGAGGTAGATAACAGAGATGAAACAGCAGGCCCTTTGTAATGTCTGATAATGTTACAGGATTTTATGACAAAACCAAACTGCATTGGTCACGCCTGCACAAATAATAGCCTGGGCCGAAGCAAGGTCTAGTGAATGGGCCCGTTAACGTTACTGCATCATATCTCACAATGTGATGGTTTACCTCTTCTTACTATAGTTACTATAGTCACCATAGTTACTCGTTTGGCACGGTTTTCACCAGGTCAGCCATTGTCACAGGGCAGGGGAGATTATGGAATGGCTTGTAATGACTAATCACAATCCACTATATTTGAAGGAGGACCTTAGGTTGCTATTGTTGCTATTTTGTTAAGTTAATAGCTGAATGGTATTTACCCTTGTATGGCATTTTCATTGTCTTTTTTAATAAAAAACATCTGTTGTGTATTTAAACCTAACATTGTTTGGTTGTGTTGGGGCTGCCGCGGGTCCACCAGACCCACACACACTGGCTGAATAACACAAACATGAACACCACACAAGGTTTAAGGATCAAGGTGCCTCAATAGCCCTCCCTCCCAGTGGCTGTGCCCCAGAAAGCTCTCGCCTTTCCCCTCCTCATTGGCGGGCCTGGTCTTAGTCGTCCAGACTTTCAGCTACTTCATGAGGTGCTGCGCAGAGAGGAGCACAGCATGTCCCCTGAGATCCATGGAGTTCAGGAAACAGGAGGAAATGGTTAGTGGCTATCTGTAAACAGCTCTTCCAGAAGAAATAGTGGATGCAGGAGAAACTTTGCAAAGCAAAAGATCATGTTAACACATGACGTGATTTCTTTGGAGAAGGAAGTTGTCTCCCTAAAAGAAGCTTCCCAGGACCTTAAATCCAGCCTGGCTTTAGAGAGTGTTACATTCAGTAGGAGGTGGTTGGCATGGCTGAGGCACAGAAGGCCTTTTAGATGGAGAGAGAACACACCAGGCAGGAGATGGACAACTTCAGGAGGGCGAGGATGGAGCACCAGATGCACAGAGAGGCCTTCAGAGATGAGATGGAAGTGATCACCAATGAGAGGGAAGACTTGACGCTGGAGGTGTCAGATATGGCCATACAGAGGCAGGCCTACCAGGAGGAGGAAACAGACAGAGGTATGTCTTTCAGAGGGAGGAAGAGCAGTTCAATGAAGAGGTGGATGACATGGCTGAGGAATGCCTTCCAGGTGGAGAGAGAACACATCAGGCAGGAGACGGAAGGTTTCAAAGACAGGTCAATGCACCGGACGCACAGAAGGGCCTTCCGGCTGAAGGTGTCTGAGGTGGCCATGCTGAGACAGGCCTACTAGATTGATGTGAAGAGAGCAGCATTCTTCTACGAGGCAAATAACATCTGCACATGGACCTGAACAACAACTTTGTCACTACCTATGAGACAGGGCCTGCCGTAAGACATGTGCTGAAGAAAGCCAGCACCAAAGACTTTGGAGTCTGTTAAGACTGGATATGAATAGAAACTGCACATGTTTCAACAAAACATATATGGACAAACAGCAATTGTAGATTTCTGGCCACTCCTCTGCACCCTTACTCGACAGGGTCGACTGACCTCTGTAGATGTACCCAGCATTATGGTTTTGTGGAACAGTCTGAGCTTCGCTTTTCCTTCATTTTATTCATTGGTTTCATTAAAATTGCAATACCCTGTATCCCAGTACTTATTTTAAACATGGCTACTACATTTTACAGCAATCCATGTTAAACCTTACAGTGGCTGTTGTATATAGTAATCAGTTATTATGTTTATTGCATTTCCAGATGTCAAAGTTCATGTGACTGAGTATTTATAATAAAAAGTCTCCTTGCTAATTATGCATATAGGCTATGCGCGGGCTGTCCTTATAAACTGTGTGTGTGTGTGTGTGTCAGAGGACAGAATGATTACAGATTTACAATTCACACATGTTATCGATTAACTCTTTTTTTATTTGCATTTATTTGTTACTTCTCACCCCAATAAATAAATATAATTAATTCAAGAGTATATTGAGTATAATATTGAGTATAATATTGAAGCAACAAGCTTTAACCATTCCTAAATATAATGGTGAAATATCATTACATTTCAATATTGCTCTTTATCAATTGCAGATGATGAATATAGTTGGTAACATCAAATAACACCAGCTATTCAAATGTCTTAATAAGCTTTTAAAATGTAAATTGTTTGATTAAAGGAAACTGTCATCATGATATAATGGAGAAAAGTACATTTTAGTTTACTAATGTTCCACATAACAAAAGGCAGCAAAGTAATTTGCTTTGATATTTCTAACTTATGATTAAATCAGACGAGGACACAACACAGATACATTCTGTTTCCGTTTTGAGTTTGAAAGAGATGTTGATGATTTTTTAATGACAAAGTGTTTCGTTTCTCCAAAAAATAAAAAAAATAAACATCACTCTTGCATGTGCTGTAGACAAAGAACATCAGCATGATAGCTAGAAATGCCAGAAGGACAATCACAGCCTGCTATATACTGTATATATATGTCTCAAAATGATGAAAGCTATCACTGGAGCTATAACTCAAGCCACTAGAGGTGGCTAATGCAAAACATGCATTTACATTCACATTACATGACACTTCTATCCAAAAGAGACTTATAATGAGTACATTTGTCAGAAGGTGAAACATTTCATCGCTGTTAATTCAGTAAACAGGTCACCAGAACAAGTTTCAAGCATTCCAATTGCTAGTATAACCATTGCAAATGCTAAGTTACAAGGACCAATTATAAAGTGCCAAGATGTACAACATACAACTTGCATGAGAGTAGTTTTTTTGTTGTTGTCTTTTTGAACTCTGAACAAGTGAGTCTTGAGTCTCTTTCGGAAGATGGGGAGTACCTCCGCAGTCCTGACATTGGCAGGGAGCTCGTTCCACCACTGCGGTGGCAAAACGGAGAAGAGTTGTGATTTCGCCGTCCAACCTTATTCTCCTATTAGTGCTATTAGTGATGGAGGTACCAGTCGACCAGCTGAGGTAGTTGAGCGGGGTGGTCAGGCAGGGGTGTGGGGTTTCACTAATGCTTAGAGGTAGGTAGGGGCAGTACCATTAACAGCTTTGTAGGCCAGTACCATCGTCTTGAATCAAATTTGATGCAAGCCACTACAGGGAGCCAGTGGAGGTCATGGAAGAGGGGGGTCACATGGGAGAATTTGTGTAGGTTGAAAACGAGGCGTGCTGCAGCATTATGGATCCACTGCAAAGGTTTTATCGGCTAAGAGGGAGTTGCAGTAGTTGAGGCGGGAGATGGCAAGTGCTTGGGTCAGGAGCTGTGTCAAAGTAAAAGTGAAAGTGAACTTTATTGTCAATCCTACCATACAATTAGTGCAAGTAATTATACAGAGGATCGAAATTGCATTTCTCCAAACTCCAAATGTGCAATAATTGTAACAGACAACATACAATATATAACATAACACGCTTCCCTTGTGAGGAATGGCTGGATCCTGGGATGTTGTAAAGAGGGATTGGGTCACTGCAGTGATGTTTGCAGTGCAGGAAAGTTGGTTGTCGAGTATTATGCCAAAGTTTCTAACAGTATGTGCCTCGGTGAGGCACATACTGTAATGCCCTTGACTGAGACCAGTAGGTCCCTGTGAGGGCAGTCTTTCCCCAGTATGAAGAGAAGCTCAGTCTTTGCGAGATTGAGCTTGAGGTGATGCACAGTTGTCCAAGTGCTTATGTCTGCCAGACATTCTGAGATGTGTGTTGCAATCAGAGTGTCTGAGGGGGGAAAGAAGGGACTCATCATCATCTCATCATCATCAGGAGGGCCGTCTCTGTGAGTGTGCAGTCTTGAACCCTGACTGATCAAGCAAGTTGTTTTCTGAGAGGTAGGAGGACAGCTGGTTAGAGACTGCACGTTCCAGGGTTTTAGAAAGGAATGATAGAAGAGATAGCGGTCTGTAGTTGTGGATGTCAGCAGTGTCGAGGGTAGGTTCCTTGAGTAGTGGTTTGACTATGGCAGTTTGAAGGGTGCTGGGATGAGGCCTGAAGTAAGGGAGGAGTTAATGAGGGTGGTGATGAATGGTAGGATGTTGGTAGAGATGGCCTGGAGAAGGGAGGAGGGGATAGGGTTAAGGGCACATGTGGTTGCTTGGTTGGATGTGACCAGTCTCTGGACCTCTTCGGAGGAGAGAGGGGTGAAGCGGTTAAGTCTAGCAGAGGTGGGAGTGGGGGGAGGGAGGATAGCTGTAGAGGTGGGGCTGGGGGGGGGGGGGTGTAGTAGCAGGGGTAAAGGATATGCTGATGTCCGTCACCTTCTTGGTAGTAGTCTGAAAAATAATCAGCAGTGAGTGAGGAAAGGGGGCGGGGGGGTTAAGGAGAGAGAACGTGGAAAACTGTTTTCTGGGGTTGGAGGCCGAGGACTTGATCTTGTTCCGGTAGAATGTGGATTTGGCTGCTGACAAGGTGGAGGTGAAGTCTGAGAGGAGGTGAAGGTAGTAGTAAAGATCATCAGCACAGTCTGATCTCTTCCATTTCCAGGGTAGAGGAGGCTTCCTCAGTGGAGAGTAGTGAGAATTGATCTGGTTGGGTAGTGATGAAAGAACAGCAGAGGAGAGATTAGAGAGAGGGTTTTCAGGTTAGAGCAGGTGGTGACAATGTGGGGAGTAGGAGGAACATAGGAGGAGGCAAGGGGAGAGAGAAATTGACAAAGTGATGGTTAGTCACAGGGAGTGGGGTAGCTGAGAGTGCACAGGTATTGCAGGACCTTGGGAAGACAAGGTCAAGTGTGTTCCCAGCTTTTGGTAGGGGGAGAAGGAGAGAGTGTTGAATGTGGTGAAAAAGGGTGCGAGGAAGAAAGGATACTGGAAGCACTGGTTACTTTCCCAGGCATGCCTTAATGCTGCAGCCATTGGGGTTTTGAACCGATAACATTTTTCTCCTAGGAGTGAGACACAAACCAGTTGTCTGTGCCTGTTAACCTACCACAATATATTTAGCAGACATTATAACAACTTGCTTGCTTTTTGATTGTTCTGCCAGAGTGGAATTTATGATTTGAAAACAAAACACGGTACAAACACAAATGTGCACCAGAACTCCTAATGTGTTCTCTTGTTTTCACCATGCACTATACCACTTTTGGTTTTACTAAATTGGTAATTTCACTTTAACATATGTAGGTTTTACGATAAATATTACTCACAGAGTACACATTGTATGGCCTCTCAATGAATAAATGTGAAATGAATAAATGCATGAAATGTTTTTTTTGCACTCACTCACAACACTCACTAGGCCATCACATGAAACCATGACGTTACACTGATCAACATGGCGGTTTCAGGTGGACGGTCTGTTATTAATCACTAAAGTCAGTCATCGTCATCTGAGTCCTCAACATATTCAGCTTTGAAAAATCCGGAAACTCCCATTGTTGATGCCTATAAAATTTAAATCACAAAGTGACTTGTAGTTTTGAAATGACTTACTTTTTTACCTGAGAAGTTTTGCATCTTATCAAGTACAATGTTATTAGGCACCAGTGCTGGCAATTGAGGAGGGTTTTTGAAAATACGTATGTTATATACTGTCTTTTTACTTTTTCTATCGTCATTTGGTCGAGGTTTTCCCTTTGATTAAAAAAAAAAGGGAATCCAATTTTGAAACAATTTGCATTCAGATTTAAAAGCCGTAATCCTTAAACCACTAGTTCAAAATAAAAAAAAAAGGCTAAGGAAAGTTGTTCTTATCGCGCCGTGACAGCCTGACACAAAGTCAACATGGGCGCCGCCACACACATTTGTCTTATCTGTCCCTCTAGTAAAGTGAAAAATTGCTGGGCCGTTGAGCAAGATTAACCGACTTTGTTTCTGAAGTTTTAATCAGAACGTGTAATTTTGGGAATAATTCAATTAGTCTCATCAAGGACATACTGTATGAGGATGTACGTTACGCTCAAGTCAGTGAAACATTCATTTAGGGCCACGACATCTCTTCTGTTCAACATCACTCTCGTTCAGTTGTTTTTTTCTGTAAACATGTTTTTAGTTGGTGTTTTGACACCTGTAAGGAGTTTCACAAGAAAAAAGAACTCACTGATCGTATTTTGCCTGTGGGCAACCTACACAAAATGGGTGTCTGGTACGTAGTGTTACTTTGGCCTTCAACTGCTGGTACAACACAACTCTGTAATGAAAAAGTAATTATGGCCATTTGTTTTTCAGTCTTGTACTCTGTCTTGAATAACATCCTGATCTGACTGTGCCTCGTCTGCTGGCAATGATAAACTCAACCTGCATAATCCATCTGGGATGAATAAATAACATCTTCTCTCGTGTGCATTTCATAGTTCCACCAATTGCTTTCAACTCCATCCACACCCCCATGTGATCACACTGTGTGTGTGTGTGTGTTAGAGTGCGAATCGGGACGGAATTTTCTGTCCGAGCCCGACCCGCGTCTGACAGAACAGTAACCAAGCCTGACCCGAGCCCGACAGGTATCAAGCTTTTTATGTCCAAACCCGACACAGTTGGAGTCTATGTTTTTCATACTAATGACACATTTACATCTGTGTTTATGAAAGCCTGCCTTTATTAAGCAACTGCAAGGCATTTGGAAATGTCAACAAACAGATGAGCGCAACATGCGCGAGTTAACGGGCGGGTACATTTAAAATTTAAAATTGCGCTGATGTAACCGAGCCCTACCCGTACCCGAGCATAATTTCTAAATATTTGTCTGAACCCGACCCGACCCGTCGGGTACCGTCTGGCTCGGGTCGGGTATCCATCCGCTAGTGTGTGTGTGTGTGTGTGTGTGTGTGTGTGTGCGTGTGTTTGCATGATTCCCTTCCTCCTCACTTGGTTCAACCTCCAATGTCTTCTCTATTCCTTTCCAGCTAGTCTGACCCAGCGTGTCACTCTCCCCCCCTGTATCTCCCTCATATTTCAGCTTGCATCAAGAATCGTTGCTGCAGCCCAGCCCTCGGTCCATCGGGCTGCCAGCCCCTGGTCCATCCAGCTGACCGACCCCCGTTCGCCCTGAGTCAAGAACGGGCTCCCTTTGTACAACAAAGTGCCACCAGAGGGACTGGAAGCTACTGGAAGCTGTACACCAGCTAATCATCCATGGTACATCCACAATACTCCAACAGAAATGGGTTGCAGTTACAGTGAGAAGTAAAGGTGAAACAAAGAAAAATAACACGGATAAAGACAAAGAAAGGGAGAAAGAAAAAAACGTAAATGAATAAATGTGGTGAAGCACCCCTGTGTCAGAACAGGTGTTTTTTTGTGTCCGTATGGGATTGTGTCCATAAGACAGACAAGCAATGGGGGGGATAGAGAGAGAAAGACCGTAATGGGTTTTTATGCTGACCTATGCTTCGGAACAGCTTGAATATTTAGCAGACTGCGATTCAGTAATCTACTTTGGCAGTCGCGACATATTTTGTTATTAGTCAAAATGTATTGTGTTATTCTCTGGTTTGTTTACCTGCTCTGGGATTATGTAAATGATACTGTATTATTTGACAGCTGCAACAAAAAATGGTAATGCATTGTGCATTCTCACATTTGAGTTACAATATTATTCCGGCACGTAAGAAATAGTGCATCAATAAAATTGTTTTGTGTTTGTCGGAGAAAGCGAGGTATATCTCCCACAACGTACTTCCCAAACAAATATAGGTTTTGAATATGTTAGCTAATAGCAAGCCGATACAGAGAAAGCATCTTTTTTTGTTTTTTTACATTGAAGGCAATGCAGCATTATTATGTGGCTCTGTTTTTCCCTCGGACTGCTCAATAGCCTCTGTGAAGTGTTGTGCACTCCCCTTTCCCTGCTTTAAATCACAGTTGTTGGTGTCGCTGTCGTGTCGGGGGCCCGGCGTTTGACAGGCCGTCCTTGTAGGCGCGCGAGCGGCTCAGGCAACCTAATGTGTCACATGAAGAATAAAGCCCTGACTCAATTCTATGTTGTCTCCTTGTTAGCGAAGTAACAGAGTGTACCGCATAGTGTATGGACCAAGGACCCGCTCAATTCTACCGGGTGAGTAACTGCTCGTGGCCAAAATCCACCCCCGGGTTGAATTTAATTTTGCAAAGACATCCGGTTGATGTCGATATATGTGCCGCGTGGCTCTCCTTTCATGTGAACATATGTATGTACTTGGGCTTTTAGCTGTGTTTGTGTCCACAAATAGACCTTGTTAGGCCACATAATCGTATGACGACAGTTAGTTGTTAGTTGCTGTTGCTGCTTGTTAGCCACAAGCAGATCAGCAGAAGTTCAAAATTGAATTGAAAAAATAAATTGTAAAGTACCCCTGTGTGACATTGCGTTCTCTGATGTGTGTCCTCTGCTTTCGTATCTGCTGTTTGACATCTGTGAATGTTGTAAAGATTCCTTGTCAATGCGTCCATTCCCTCTTTAAAACGGCGAAATAGTGGCCTGTAAACTAGTCGGCTTGTGCTGCTTGACTCTTTATGAATACTTAGTTGTGCAGAGGCGTTACACATTGTTCTTTGCTGCCTGCCGAGGTTGTACATGATTGCTTGAACAGAAGATGTATGGTGGGGGGGGGGGGGGGGAGATCCATGTATGCATGCATTTTGATAATATTAACATAGTTGAAATTGCGTGAACCTCTTTCAAAGCACTTTTCTCAAACCAGGGATGAGACAGTTGGAACACAGCGAATAAGAAACAGACTGGGAGAGAGAGAGAGAGAGAGAGAGAGAGAGAGAGAGAGAGAGAGAGAGAGAGAGAGAGAGAGAGAGAGAGAGAGAGAGAGAGAGAGAGAGAGAGAGAGAGAGAGAGAGAGAGAGAGAGAGAGAGAGAGAGAGAGAGAGAGAGAGAGAGAGAGAGAGAGAGAGAGAGAGAGAGAGAAATATTGGGGATGATGAATCACCAAATAGAAAGCAGAAGAAGTGCAAAATAGGCTGTACCCTTTCTGTGTTTGAGTAATTTTTCTTCATCTTGGGCTATGGACTTTGGAGAGAATCAGCTCTTTGTCAGTGGCGGGCAGCATTATTTCCAAGTGAGTGGCTTCTCCCGGCGAGGAAAAGGTCAATGGCACTGCTTGCCACAGGGGTGGGGAAGACTATAGGCTATTTTTATTCTGTCTATTCATTAGGGATGTTGACAGTCCTTAAGAAGCACCGGGCCTCAGTGACAATAAACAACACTTAAAGACGCCTAAACGTAAATTAACTAACAATGTACTACTTACTTCATTGCCTTTGTAATTGACTGCTGTTCGCTTCTTGTAAACAAGAGATGTCAGGAAGTCTGAGCAGGATGGGATAACATTCAATCACCAATGGAAAACCACATACTGGCCTTGATCTTCTTTATTGGTGGGAAGTAGGTTTCCCACATGTCTACTTTTGGCAATTTGTCATTCATTCATATCGGCTATATTTGGTCAGTAGCTAATTTTACAGTTTTCTTTTGAAACAAATCATATTAACCAAGGAATTAGGCCCATGGAAGCGGCTTGTTGATTTTGTTCAGGTGTCTACCGATATTTAAACTAACAATGCAATAATCATCCTCTCAACCTATTTTTTACTTAATGAGACTAATTTTTTAGATATAATCAATTTAATTGTGGGTGTCAAGAAAACACCTTTTTATTCGTGTTAACGGAGAGTGTCTAACAGAGAGCTCCAAAAGGCAGCGACGCCGACAATCTATTCTTGGGGACAGCATCCATCTGTCTGCCATCTGCCCATGATCAGGCACATTTGTCCACTTACATTGGATGCTGATATAGCTCGATAACAGCTCATGCCCAATGCCTCTTTATCTGTTCGTAAACACTGCTTGGGTGTTTAACCACTGATAAATTATATTTTACATCAGGCTCATATTGTGGTCTGAAAATGAAAACATGTACATGCATGGAGATGTTGTTTTTTTCTTTAACCTGATTTGCTGTGATCAATGATTTTAGATCTAATGTATTGAGAGTCCGCAACCGCCCTGAAATAAGTAGATGACAGTTGCCATTGGTAAACTGTTTCAGACACTAAACGGTTGCAATTAAAGTGTGCAAATTCCACTTCCCCTTAGACATTTTTTAATGTTATCAAGCATTTTGAGTCGTCAACTAATTGTTTTCACGTATCATCCTTTTGTTCTGATTGCACTCATCATAGTTTTACTGTGATCACTTGCGGGACAGCTGTTTTTACAGCACTCTGTCTGAACTCTGAACTCCTGATGGGAAGTCAATTCTGACACTGTCTTGTCTTGAGAGATATCCAGCAACTTTTGGACCTAGCCGTTCAATAGCATACAATAGCATGTTCAAAAAGAATGTCAAATTCTGACATGAAAACATCTTAATGTACTATTACTGCAAGGCTCCCTCTGTGGGTGCAGCCAACAGTCAATTATTCATTGTATTTGGCCTCCCGCTTAAAAAAAATAGCCCTGACAGGTAGGAGTGAATTATACATTACGCAAAATGTGTTACATAAAAAAAATGTATTTTGCTTGCCTTGTGAGACCATTCTCATATTCATGTTTGCGTTTCAAAATTAAATTCAGTCTGGCCTTGGATGGGTAGCAAAAGATTTCCAGAAAAATGGCCGTTGTGCTGGCCAAATCTCTGGACAATCATAGATGGTTGTGCTCTCACACTCACTGAATCCGGTTTAAAGTTAAGCAAAAACATTTAAAAATATGTCATCTGAGAAAAAACCTACCATGCAGTTTGTTTGTTTTTTGATTGATCCGTAAATTGCTACACTTTCCTTAGGCCATTGTTTTTTTGTTTTGTTTTTTATTTGACAGACTGCAGCACTCCACCCCTGTCATTCATTTAGTCATTTTCTGTAATTTGGGGGAAAAGGTTTTCAACAGTATGGAGGGCAGACCGGTCTAACGAGGCCAGCATTTTGCTTTGTCCTAAAGCAACATTGTACAGAAAGATGGGGAGGTTGTGACACAAGACAGTGTCAAAGCTTAGCGTTTAACCTGCCATCCTTCTGATCCGTGAAACACAATTCAAACATGTAGCAGTTTTGATTAGAATTGAACCAGTGTGGAGCTAAAATTAACACCTTCAAGGTACTCTGCTGTGATTTTAATTATGTTATAGACAACTATAGATTTTTTGATATCCCCTAGGTTCACAGGTTCTATGCAATTTCAGCCTGTGCTTTTGACCATTTCCTATAATAAAAAAACAATCACACTTGGCACTCAAAACATTATTTGGCTTGAGGCCATATTGAGGACTCACTTTTATCCAGGGATGAGCTATTCTATTAGCACTATTTCACCTGAGGTGAGGTTGTGAACAGGTTACCACCAGAAATCAATTGTCTTCAAAACCACCGCTCCACGTTCTTGACTTAAAATGCTTACTTCCGGGGCAATGCTTGCATCAGAACATCACAATGGCTTTTTCTGTCATGATTTAAATACACAGCTCAGCATCAACCATGAGTTTAAGAGGTCAATCTCAGGGGTGTCCAACACATTGCTTGTATGCGACCAGTCCCTTCCAGGGTCATTCTGAGCCACACACTGAAAGGTTGAAACTCATGAAAGGTTACAGTGAAGCAAAAAAATGAACCGAATGAACTAATCAACAAAAATCTGTTTCCATCCAGTCAAATCCAGTCATCCCACCCCCTTTTCCAGCACAAAATGAATATTTGAGAATATGCTGTCAGTCAAAGAAGAGAGAGAATGTCAGCCAAGTTTTAGTTTCCTGTCACGTGACACGCCCAAAAGTAGCTGATGTGCTGATGTTAGCGAGGGAACTCGGCAACTTTGACAGACAAACTCACCATGAGTGAAAACAGCAATGCCAAGAGCAGGAAGAAAACATCCTAGTTTCACCAGGAATAGGAAAACAAACAGTTGTTTTTTTCACAAGTGTGAACGACAGGTGTGTTTGGCTCATCTTGTAGTGCCAAGTTTAGGTGCAATATGTGGTTGTTGGATATTGACATTTGATTTATGTTTGTGGAAAAAAAAAATCATTCAGCAGGTTTGGATTTCAGATGTTGGAAATTGTGGTAACTTATATAACAAAAATATTGGCCTTATTATAGCCATGTCACTAATTTAATCAGCAGCTTCTAAAAAATACCTTATTTGTTTATTGTTAGCTAATTGTTAACAGGTCTCAAATCTCTGCTTTACCAATTTTGTAATTTTTGGATTTCGGTTGTATCTGGAGTTTTCCCTTTAATAAACATTCATAATAAAAATGGTTAGGTTTCCCTGACTTGATTTGAGATGTATTTTTGAATATGTGAATAAACAAACTTTGAGTAGCTGTCAGCCACATACATCATTTTTAAAAGTAGCGCTCTTATGTAAAACGGTTGGAGACCCCTACATAGACATAGAGAATAGACCCCTGGTCTATCAATGTTCCTCCTCTGATAACGCACATACACAGTACAGACAGCCATGCCTCCATGTCACCCAATGGCCTCCATGGATGTGGGGTGCTGCAAAAAAAAAAAACCCAGCATGCATCTGCATGATCTAAAACGACACCGCTTTGGCAGTCAGAGGCGCTGCTCGGTTCGACCATTAAACTGCAAATCAGTCACAATTACAGCGCTCTGGTGCGCCCTGGGTCGTGTAAATAGTGGGGGTGAACGTATAAACAGAAAAGCATTTCATCAATATTGATATCGAAGGTTCACAAAGGGCATAACTGTCATAAAGTGAGCCAAGAATCAGCAAAGAGACGGACACTGCTGGCAGTGGTTCAGCTACAACACACACCAAACACAGAGCAAATGTATTCGTGTATATCGATGATGACTTAATGGAGCCAATAAAGAATTTCAGATTCACAGGGCTTGACACTGCAGCATTTCAAATGGAGCGTGATGTTTTATGTGTTGACTGGAAAGGCACATGGGCACCATCACCAGGTGCCTATTTAGTCAACAAAATGCATTCATTTGTTAAATAAGCACAAAGATTATTCAATGAAGTTAGGTTCACTGAAGATTCAACAAATTATGATAAACCGAGATGGTCCATGGCCTAAGGTAGAGCAAGACAACAAAACATTGTCTTTCATCCCATCTCAAACCCCTCCTAAATCATACATCATATGGGCACCCTGTGACTGCCTGGCTCCCTCCTCATCAGAAACCAGAAATGGACCAGAAATGGTCCATTTCTGCCACGGGCCGCTCCAAGCTCCCCCCTCCAGCAGGTACATTCCCAGACACTTTTAGACTGAAACACATCATTTGTATTAAAATAATAAGTAATGATATTGTGTTTTTGGAAAATGAATTAGATATTCACACAAAGAGTAAATAATTTATTTCTATGTGTCAAAGTGACATAATATGAGTATTAAAGGCTATATGTAGGCGTACAGCATTGGTGACACTGGTCATATAATGACATGAGTATGTCATACTAAAGTTGTAAAAGGCACCCTTTTCTCTTGTCGATTGGAATGTGGCCCCTCAAGCGAAGACCCCTGCTCTCTGCTCCAGCCCCAGTCCCCTTTCTCGACGCTCAAATGTTTTTTTTTTTTTCCTCTAGGGTCGGTTGGCTTGGGTGTTCTCATTGATGGGAACAGGAGGTACGCAAGCTCCTCCTATTGGTGGACCTGAAAGAATCACAGTATTTTCTATGATACCATTATTCAAAATCTGAAAACCATAAATGGCTAAATACTTATGCGTCGTTATTAGCGCTGCGAGGCATTTCTGGCTGTGCTCCACACAATCCAAACAGAGACCAGAATTAAGAGAATTAAGGGGCCATTTAAGCAACTTGCAGTGATGAATAGAATATTTCCTAATATGGATTACATATTTGGAGTCAAATCACTTCCAAGCTCTTGTAGACATTCAAATGGTAAAGAGGGAAAATCCATTATTAGTCTGTCCCTTAATGTAAAGATACTACAAGTTAGGCAGTGCCTCTACTGGCAAAATAAACTATTGAAATACACTTATTAGGTCACTAAATATAGGTCTTTAAAATGTATGCTATGTAATGCTGACATTGAGCATTTTAGATGGGTGCTACAGTCCAAATTCCCTATATTGGAGAGAGTTGTCTTTGTTCACCTCCTCCCCAGACTAATGTTGCCGAGTGCAAAGTTATTTTTGGGACAATATATATATATACAGTATATATATATATATATATATATATATATATATATATATATATATATATATATATACAGTATATATATATATATATATATATATACGTATATATTGAAAAGCAATGTCTAGTCCTACACTGTGAATTGTTCAGCTAATGTATATGTTTGCCATGGCACTTCTTGCCTCTAAGCTGTCTCCGTCTTCCAAACACAACTCCAAGATTGACCCACGTTTTGCATTGCTCTGATCTTGGAGTCTTTTCAGAAGCAGACGAGTCTTTGCAGGTCGGGTAGAAATGATTACAATCGCAGTCGATCCAGTTTGTTTGCTTGCCTCCATGGCGGTGGCACAGTGTGCCAATTTGTTCCAAATCTGGCAACCCGGGGTACTCGCAGAACAGTGAATCCCAACACAACAAAACAAAAACAAACATTCCGACCCGGAATGGAAATTTCAGAGGAGAACACGCTGGCTGGAGCATTAGGGTTGGAGGAGCCAGTATTTCTCAGCGTGTTTCCTTAATTGCTGATGACATATTATGTTTATTTTAGGATTTAGTACAGTACATTTGTTACATATTGTACCTTTATTAATATATAGCATGATGTATTGTAAATTGTGATGTAAATGTTTTGGTTTTACAGGTACAATTTATATATAGCATGTTTCATTTAAAGACAGCCTCACTAAATTGGTCACGACATGTTACCAAATATCTTTACTTTCCATTTGTGGTCACGTTCCCACCAAATCAGAACTCACTCAAATTAATATCAATGTCATCCAGGCTTCACGATTCAAAGGCTTGCCTGCCACTGTGGGAGGGAACAACCATCCAACAGTGTGTGACATGAAATGCTGATCATCTCTACAGTGTGTGTGACAGACAACACAATAACTGTGATGACGACAAGGTGATGATAAAGTGGAGCTGATGATGCTGATGATGATGATGATGATGATGCTGATGATGACGGTGATGACAGTGATGTTGTTACAAGTGTCATTCTTTACAGTGGGTTGAGCCCACAGCCACAAACAAAACCGTCATTCTCCCACAGATACCCTGGATGCAGTTGCCACGGTGCAGACAATTATCCTTTATTATCACAACAGTGATATTTGGCTACTCTATTATTACAGGCATCGAGAGCTGCGAGCAGGATAGCAAACAGCAGTGCACCTGACACGTATGGCAAGCAGCAGATAATTACAATAATAACAGATTCCCGAGATAAAATGCATCAGAGAGGATGTGTTCACCCGTTTAAACAAATGAAAGGAATTCAATCAAGCAAATCACTTGATTTCGGGTTGAAAAATCTCTAATTTTCATTTGGCACCCAAAAAAAAAAAAGCAAACAAAAACACTGTGCCGTTTGCACGTTGGCGTGCGACCGCGACATCCCCGACAGCTGCGGCGCTGACAGTGAGAGAAACGCGTGCGGAGGGGCGGCAATGAGGTCTGCGCTTAATACGCCGGCCGCACCCCAACAACAGAATACAAACGTCGTGCGGATGGACTCTGTGCCATTAAACGCCCCGCCCCCCCCCCCCCCCACCCAGCAGCTGTCAGCCTCCCCAGGCTGCCCCTTCTGTTCCCCTCACTCGCTCTGAGGCCTGGCTGCCTCTGGAGCCGGTTAAAAAGCACAGCTGGAGGAGGAGGAGGACCAGCCTTTTTTTTTAATGTTTGTATTGCAAGCTGACCTAGAAAGTTGTTCAAGGAATCCAGACATTTTAACACTGGAACCGGGGCGGCTGGAGGGGCTGTCCTCCCTCACCCCTCCCTCACCCCTCCACCACCCCCCCCCCCCCCCCCCTTCACCCAATCATTTTGTTGCCCTCCCCAATTGTGCATTCAGCGCCCGCTGCAGGATCCACCGAGTTCAGCGGGAGTTCAAGAGAAAGGAACTTAATGACGTTTCCCTAGACCGCGTCGTGTCCGAGGTCCCGTGCCGTCCCGCTCGGTGCGGCGACTCCCCGGTCGTTAGACCGTGTGACCTACAGGCATGTAAAACCGGGCTCTCCTTTTTTATTCGCTCCGAAGCGGTATCGGTTTTTTGCACGGGTTCAAGCTGCACGGTGCTAAAAAAAAAAAAAAAAGGATGTAACGTTGTCGACTTGATAGCTCGGCTGCGGCATTCACATGTTGTAGAAACATCTAGATGGCACACAGTGATAGGGTGTAGGGCAGAGATACTCAATGCGCGGCTCGCGAGCCACATGCGGCTCGTCAAGCTTAATTTTGCGGCTCGCACCCGCACAGTACAGTAGCTTATAACAATATGGTAACACAGCCAATACATTTTTTTAAATGTTCTACATAAACATACAGTGACCACTGTACACCACTCATCCCAGTATGAAGGTAAATATGGTCTTAAATGAAAATGTATTGGCTGTGTTGTTTGTTTTTGTGGGATGTCCAATTTATATGTCGAAATGTTCATTAGCAAAAAAAAGGGACTTGGTATGTTGTTGTAAAAGTGGCTCTTCCCTTGATTTTGCTCTGCCAATGTGGCTCTTGTGAAAAAAAATAGTGAGTATCACTGGTGTAGGGTGTCGTCACAAAATAAAACACTGTTTTTGGCTGGTTTTAAATGACACATTTACGTGAACATTTTAAAGAAAAATGGTCCTCCTTTCTAAGCAATCATACCCTAATTAATTAGTAGGCGTTATCCGCATTGTTTTGTTTTGTTTTTGTGCTGTCAAAGTGAAAACCCACTAGATCATATAATATATATGTCGTGGTTTGTTTGGCTAATATCCCTTCTACCCCACATACTGTACAGTAATAATTAGGAACAGAATATGAATGATTTGAATTGAATATGTTCTGCATAGAACCCTGCACACCGCCCTATGGATAATAGCGTGCACTGATTGCCACCTGTACAGAACAATAAGACTGTAAGCTCCATTTTTCGGTGAAAACAATCCAGCCATTCAACTGGCCAGTATATAAATTATACATCAAGTAAACACATGCTCAGTGGCTTGGAACCAGTGGCCTTGTTCATTGCCCACTTTGCCCTCTTTCTCTTGGTCAACACTGGGAAAAAAAGATGCAAAGTGTTATCGCTGGCTACCATTATGGTTATTATGATGATTGCAGCTTTGACAGCTGTGAAACTAAAATGGATTTCAGGTTAGTGTTTAAAACGACCAAAGAAACAGACCGAAAAAAAAAAAGTGCAGCCTTGCATATTTGACTACCCCCCCCCCCCCCCCCAGCACGTTTCCTCCATAATCTCTGCACAAACAAACGAGCCAACAAGCCCTTGTAGGCAACACAGCCCTCACCGGGGCCCGCCGTAGCCTCTCCCCCGTGATCAATCTCCCCGCCTTGTGAAAGGACAGCCGCTCCTTCTTCCAAACACAGAGTGTTTCCAAAGCTCCTTAAGACCGCAGAGGCAGAGGCTACACCTCTCAAGGCTTTGATAGTATCCCTCCATAAGGGATCTCCCGTGGGTGATAATAATTCCTGTCTGTCACCTGACGCCACAGGGTGTGCCTTGTTAGCTTAACCAATTACTGGTGGGATATCACCAGTAATTGGGCCCTGTTGAGCCCTATTATACACCTTCACTCGATATGCTCCAAAACAGATGTTTACCTTTTCGCTTTCGTTCCATTCAAACACCTCCAGTTCTGAAACCCAAACTCAATGCAATGCTGACCTTGTTTTACCATATGGTCTAGACATTGTGGATCAATAGTTAGTTGGTTCATTGGAATATGTCATTGGAAGGGCTGACCTGAAAAGACAACAACACGTTGAGAAAGATGCAAAGCAGAGCGTCAATAATTGTGCGCATAACGACCGTGACAAAAGTCAACTACGTTTACAAAGATCTGGCAATCAAACGCTTCCTAGTGGCTCGTGCACGTCAGGATGTAATGATGAATCGCGAGGCTGAAAGTTTATATTCTACTTATTACATGAACTGTGATAGGCATAGTTGAAATAGGAGTTGACGTAAAAGGTCAGGCCTCAGCCTGGTTTCTCTACCCTGTTAAAGTCTTGCGTTTGCCATTGGGAGCGTTAGTGTGCCTCACTACCAGACACTGACAAGCCACCCTCTGCAATTCAACAATTATCCTGCAGATACCCATGGTGCACACATGTATCTTACGCAATCTAGTATTGCTGTTGTTTTACAAATGCTGTAAACACAGTGTGTGTGTGTGTGTGTGTGTGTGTGTGTGTGTGTGTGTGTGTGTGTGTGTGTGTGTGTGTGTGTGTGTGCGCGCGCCTATGAGCTATTTCGATCCCTAATCCCCATTAATAAGAAAAACCCATCTCTTTTAATACCTCTGGAAAACACACTCCTCTCACACACACTCATCTCACACTCTATTCTCTTTCTCTCACACTCACTCACACACACACACACACACACACACACACACACACACACACACATACACAGCATGGGGCTCAGACATTAAAAGGACATTCCCGTTGGCTAATTCTAGCCAAGCTTTTAAACTGTTTGCAAATCAGATAGGTGTCAATCACAGCAGAGCGTCGGAGTGCACGCTGCAGCTTAGCACACTGCCAGCCCTTACTTGACTGCACGGGCAAACACAGCCTAATGTCCTCCCTCAATCCATCCCTTTATTTTATTTCACTTTGCAAAAAGGTCACTTGCGGAGGGGAAACGGTCTCCCTCCCTCCCGGTGTCAGTGCTTGGTATTCCCACGCGCTAATTCCCAGATGATGTACAGGGAAAGTCCGTGCATCCTACACTTCAACAAGACAAGAGTGGCCATGGCCCTGAGAACCAATGGGATGAGAGAAAAAAAAGAGGAATCAACCTTGGGTATTTGTGTTGTTGTAGTTTTTGCAGTCAACCAAAATGCTCCCTCAAGGTTTCTGAGGTCACGTCTCAGAGGAATGTCATTAATGTTCCCTTTCAGAATGGGAGGACTCAAGGGCATCGTTCACATCTGGAGGTAGTCCAGTCACCACTTGGCTCTAGGATGCACGTGTTTGGAACCAATAAGGAGAAAGCACATGGGGGAAAACAAGGGAACCCACTGAGTCCCCTCCAGACGGCTCTGGAGCTGGGCGATGGTCTGGGGAATAAACTTCACATGGACCCACGCTTCGTGAGCATGTGTTATATGAGAAGAGCAGACTAGACGACAGAATGCATGTTTTCATTATTGTGTTGGACTAGAAGGAACGCAGACGACTTACTTAAGCCCATGAAATAAAGGGAGGGGGTGGCATGAGTCTTTCAGTTCGTTCTGAACGGAAAGTGTGAACTGAATCACATTCATTCTCATGTCAGCGGGTAGGAAGTCACAATAGGCTTGAGTTTAGATCTAGCAAAAAAAAAAAAAAAGGCTTGTGCTTTCTACTGCACCGGCGATTTGAAAAGAGCTCATTCCCAGTCAAAACAGTCTGATCCATATGCCTGCTTTGTTACTTTGTTTGTTGCAATTCAATTGAATCGCAGACTTGAAAGACATTCATGCTAAGCAGTCATGCTTTATCACAGTCATGCTTTCTTTACAGCCACAGGTAAAGAAAATATAAGATAAGACTAAGGAGGAAACCAACATTGTTGGTGTGTGTATGTGTGTGTGAATGTGTATGTGGCCAGTGGGATAACTGACTCTTTCCAAAGCAAACTTCAAGCACAAGCAAGACAAATTGATACAACACTGAATCATGCATTTTAAACGTGAGCCATCAACATTTTTGATCTCTTGGCTTATGTTCACAAAAGATGCAAGAACAGCTAAATTTCCTCCCAATAGATTGAGGTTGAAGAACTAGGAATGTTCGCCAGCATCCACTTTTATTAACCGGTATTTTCAATGTATGCAGATATTTTTAGAATAACACACGATTTTCTTAGTGCACGCATTCCGCCGCTGCTACAGTTTTCCCCAGGTTTTATTTTTACTTCTTAACATAAATATTAAGCTTGTAAGCTCATTTCCGTAGACCCATTATGCACCTACACGTTTTGCAAGCATGCAAACACAAAATATTCTGCTTATTGGTGATCATACGCCTATCAAATCATACTGAATGTTTCCTTATGGAGTTGTTACCATGTCCGTGTTGGCAGGTTATCCACCCTGCCCACTCTCCACTCACTTCCAACATGAATTAAATTGGTTGGGGTACTTTGTTGATTGTGCAGTGTGCCAGACACTGTGTGCATGGCAAGTTGTATGGCAACCTGGGCAACTGACTCCACCTATATTCCTACTAACTCTATGGCTGTTGTTCAAAATGTTTGATTAGCAAATGAACACCGTAGTCCTCCCAGAACGCCCTGTGTTTGTCCAACGATGACACCTCTGTAAAAAGCGTGAATTGCTGTTCTAGAGTCTTACTGTTCATCATGCCTAAAAATCCTTTGGGATATTAGCAGGAGGGAGACAAAGCGTTACCAATCATTGTGACTGATCTTGAATTCTAATCTTGAGGGTGGATCAGTCTAAATGAAGAATGAAGATCAGTCTAAATGATGATACAATGAATGGTGTTCAAAAATGCTGGCAAATAAACCCCCCTGAAATATCATACCCTGCCATCACACAACTAATTAATTCACAACAGTGGTTCCCAAACACTATATTCCCAATCCAACATTGCCAAACGGACCATTATCCAGCAAACACCACTATCGACTTGGCTACAGTGTTGTCAGCTCCATTTTGAAAACTCCAATATATCTTTTTGCGCTGAACTCAAAAAACAGTTAATCCATTGTCCTTATCCATTATCCAAAATCTCTTTTAGATAGGTCTGTATCGTTTGGATGGCTGCCTGAGACACTGTGTTCCAAGTGTGTCCCTTAAAAGGCCCCTAGGTGGGAACAAACTATTTTCAGCAGCCATATTGCTGTGGTGCCCTGTGCCCGTGTGACTGACAGTTGGGTGTGAGAGTTGCAGAAAGGCTTAATGTCGCCTCTGGATGATCTGCCAATCAGCGCTCTACCAACTGCTGTTTTTCCTGGCCATTGTTTCTGTGCATGTGCATTGGTATGTGTGCGCATGAGTGTGTGTGTGTGTGTGTGTGTGTGTGTGTGTGTGTGTGTGTGTGTGTGTGTGTGTGTGTGTGTGTGTGTGTGTGTGTGTGTGTGTGTGTGTGTGTGTGTGTGCGTGAGTGTAAAGTCTTTGTGTTAATGTGAATTTGTGTAAGCACGGTCATATTGTGTTATTATTATCTGCCAAGACGGAAAGACATAAAAAAAAAACATTTTCTGCTCGAGATTACTTTACTTTGTTATTTCCTTTACTAAGAATGTTTTGATGACCAAATTGTTGTCTGTGTATGGCGTGTCTTCAAAAATGATGTTTTAATGTTTCGTTAATTTGAGCATGATCGAGTCGATGAGAAGCTAAACTTAGTTAGCTTTTTGCCAGCATTTGTTTCCCTTTGAGGAAACCAAAATACTGCAGTGATGTGGGCTTTGTGTGACCAGATCACAGACATAACCTTGCAGAATGCAAGCAAAGTTTTATGTCGTTCAACTCTGCTGTTTTGTTTTTTTGTGCTTGTTGTTCTTTTCCCTCCCTGGATGTCGTCCAAGGTGGCTCTGAGACCAAGGATATGACGTCTTTAGATCAACACTCACATATTTTTGCAGACATTTGCAGAGGCACCTGAATGTAAACGACCACATCACAGTCATATTAACCTGTGCACAAGGAGGCGTTATAGAGTTCCCACCCCCAATGAATCAAGAGAATCTGAAAATGGAAGACAGAGCCTTTTCTGTTGATGTTATGTTGAAAAAGCAACATATCCAGGTCAAAAGAAGCAGCATGGACCGCTGAAAAAGCGGTTGTTGTCTCGCAACCAACAGAAAATACTGTGTTCTCACTTTGCGGGACACATTCCTTCATCATTCCTTATTCTCATGAATGGCTGTTAAAAAAAAAACGACAAAACGTTGGTCCATGTTCGACCAAGCCGCGTTGACTTGATGCGTTCCTCTGCGGTGAAGGCCGACGCATTGCTCTGGGAAGGCTGTGCATCTTCACCGATGTCGTCGACTGACAAAAGGAGGGCGTGTGCCGTCTCTCTTGAGCCTGTGACGCGGACTATGCGCATCGGACGCACAAGTGTGACTCGGCCTTAAGAAAACTTAATGTATGCGGGAACTTGGTAAAAAGGAGGTATCTGCACATGACAACGACGACAATGTTTGGGAAAGAACGGAAAAAAGTTGCAGTGCTGAATCTGAAATTGAGGTGACACCTCCGCGCCCTCTCCAGGTCTGGCCCAGGCCAGTCTAGACACCCACCCCCCGTCCCCTGTCCCCATCCCCCCCACCACACCCCTCTCCCCATCTCTCAATGCCGCATAGTGCTCACCCACGGAGGGCACCAGAAGCAGCACAGCTAGCCGGCACCTCATTAAAGATTTAAGTGGATCAAAGGAAGCCGGGCAATGAAAACATCATGGCCGAGGAGGAGGAGAGGAGAGTCCTCCGATGAGTCAGAAGTAGATGAAAGGAGAGAATGATGGCTGATGATAAAATGACGTCAGTATGGAAGACAATAGAACATCGACAAGGACCATATTTGCACACACACACACACACACACACACACACACACACACACACACACACACACACACACACACACACACACACAGATATGAGGAATACAAGTAGAGGTCATGCAAACCAAACTTGTTGTACATTTGGATGAGGAAATGCCATTTGTGGAATCAGATGAGAGAAATGAGAAGGACCATAACTAGTAAGCTATAGGCAAATATTTAGGGCACATCTGAGCAGTGGCAAATTTTGCCCTCATTGCCTTCAAGTCCTTCAGTGAAGGCTTAAAGTAAAACACTTTAACATCATTATTACATGTCTATTGGTGATGTACAGGTCCTATTTTTCTGAGGTGTTCTTTTTAGCTATTAGCCCTTTGTCAATGGCTGTCATGTCTGGCTTCCCGCAATATATATATATATATATATATATATATATATATATATATATATATATATTATATATATATATATATATAATAGAGAGAGAGAGAGAGAGAGAGAGAGAGAGAGAGAGAGAGAGAGAGAGAGAGAGAGAGAGAGAGAGAGAGAGAGAGAGAGAGAGAGAGAGAGAGAGGGGGGAAGCAGGCTTTATTATTAACTGTGAAAGCTAGATAGACATTTGGCAGTATGCCTTGAAACACGTGCGATCAAAATTCGATGGTCTCTTTGCGACAACGGCCTCAAGATTAGAGAGCTGGTGACATGTCCCGGAGAGCTAACCTGGCAATGAGAACTTTAGCACAGCAAGAAGTGCATTCTAGAACACTCAATGGCAATTTCTCAGTCCTGGATTGATCCTGTTCTCCTCAATTTTGGTGCAAAAAGAGACCTTTCACAAAGTGAAAGGGACACCAGGCTGTTTGATATTCCAATGAGCCCATTCGTGGGCAGATGTGTAGAGATCATGGCCACGCCTTAAGTCTGCAAAGCCGAGGTGTATTGTGAATTTATGAGGCTGCCGGCCCAGACAAAAATGTGTTTCCGATGCCTCAATGCCCTATAACCTACGCTAATCAAAACTACAGTATATTTTGCCATGTCTCGCATAACAACAAAAGGTGAACGACTGTCAATAATGATAGGCTATTTTAATATAACCTTACTTTGCACACATATCAAGCTTTTATTAACAATGTTTAAAAGTGCTTTGCAACTGGTTAACCACATGTAGGTGTGCACTTTATGTGGTGAAATGGTTGTGGGAATTAAAAGGTGCATTAACTGCAGATGCTTACCTGAGGTGCAGGTCTGGTTATGCAAAGTCAAAGACTGCACCCGAGACACGCTAATTAACCTTAGGTCTTAATTATACATATAGGCCTACACCTGAGAGGGAGGGAGGGTTTGGGTAAGGAGAAAGAAAAGAGAATCACAAGTGCTCTAGTTTTACACACTATTTCGGGACACTTCATTCTCAGTCTGACTCAAAGTATTTTAAATCTCATAGACTTACAATGTTTGAAGGCAGCGCTAAATTTAATCAGGACCAATGGGAATGGGGAACATCACGGCCTTTTCCATACCCCCACCCTTTCTTGAGCACATAGTGCACTGCCAAGAGCAGTCTGAAAAGATCAAAGTGGGTAAATGTGTTGAAATGAAATAGTTTACCACTGTTATACACATCAGGCATACAGTGGATTTAACATGAAGGTCTTTACAGGGAAATGTAGCCGATGTAGCCAGTGTGTATTTTAAACAGCCATGAATGGACAGAGATATCTATATATAGAGAGAGAGAGAGGGAGAGAGAGAATCCTCCGTGATGAATCACTAAATAAAAAGGAAAAGAGGAAGTCCACAATATGCTGTACCCTTCCTGTGTTCGAGTAGACCATTGTCTATGTTCAAGTAGACCATTGTCTGAACTCGAGCAGTGGCTCCTGTGTCTTCATCATTGGTTATGACACGTTTTGGCCTGGATGAGAGCCAGTAGCCCAAATAATTGCGATTCAAAGGCACACTTAAGTTTGTCATCTGAAAAGTAACACCACTGAGCCTCTTCACAGACTTGGCACAATTGACATCAATTAAACATTGGACCCCACATGCCAAATAAGAGGATGCACCAGTACTGCTTCTTCACTGCAAATTGATGGACAAAATAATCAATAACCTAGTAGTAATAATTCTACTGTTTGCTGATATCAGGCGTTGACCCAGGGCAATACCTATACTGAACAGTCCAGAATGAGACTTTGAATGTTGGACTAATAAGAATAAGAATGTTGACATATAATCAATGTTAAATCCATCAGAGAATTCTAACATGTCTCCAAGTTGAAAAACAGCACATGACATCTATATCATAAAAGTCAGCAATAAAAATCTAAAGACAACCACTATCTTTATACTGGTCTTTATAAATAGACAGGACCATTCATATTACAATATAGGCAGTGTATCCAATGCAGAGATAAATGATGTCCATTGAATCCGAGGTAAAACGTCACATACGGTTAAAGTTAAAGTAGCTTCAACCTCGCTAAACATCCAAGATGACACTTGTGAAGTCCATTAATCTACACGTGGGCACACAAATTACTCCATTCAGGAAAAGTACATTTTCGGTCTAAGTGACCAATGTGGATGACAATTTTTTAAAATTGGTCCATTATTGTGCGAGAGCTTCAGCCATTGCAGCCGCAAAACAGGCAGCAATTTAACTCTATGGGGCAATAACACCCGTCAACGTAAGTCCCATAAAAGTGCTTGTTCTTGCCACTGAAAAGCTTGGCTTGTAATTGTATGTGTTTGACAAAATTATGGAAAGGATCAGTATGAAGAAATGAAAACTTTTTCTCCCCCTGTGGCTTCATCTGGTCAGTTTGTTACTGTGTCTGACCAAGTCTCACTCCAAATTTTGCCGAGTAGCTGCAGGAAGATGACGTGGGTGAGAGATGGAGAGCAGAGCACCGATACAACACTGAAACATATCAATAAGAAACTGATAAGTGAAACGTGGGGATCCTTCATAAATGTTGTAATGTGGCAAACACAACAACTTTGAGAGGATGTACCTTAGGCTATTGCCCCAGTGCTATAGTTGAACATTGTTGCCCCATTGGTCACTTAGACCTGACATTTGAAATCCCAACATTATCCTTCCTCCTATCCTCAAACAAGACCATTAACTTCAACCCAGTAGTAGGGGTTGCATGACTTCAGATTTTTTAAAGTCGACTCTAATGTGATGAAAGTCGAGTCGACGTCGACTAGTCGCTGATGACGTCATTCATATTTTTCGTCATAATCAAAATCACAGGAGGAGGGAATGTTTTTGCAACGACCTGTATTAATTGACATGTACGCCATGTACAATAAAAAAGAAACAGCTCGACAGCAACCGCATCCATTCTTTTTATTTTCTTCGAAAGAAACGCGCAGAATAAAAGCGGAAGCGCAGTATAAAAAGCGGGAGCGCTCCATACACTAGGAAGTCGTTCCAAACTCCGAACGTTCATGAATGCTAGACAGCACTCCAGCCTCGACTCCCAAGAACGCTCCATAGATCGCGACTCACAAGGAAGTGCTCTAGCGAGTCGCAGCCTCCAGTTCGGAACACGGCCAAAGTCACACGATCGCCGACTAGTCGACGTCACACTCAAAACGTCATTGTAGTTCTTAAAGTCGACTAGTCGACTAGTCTGTGCAACCCCTACCCAGTAGTGAAGTGTTTGTGGTATGATGCTGGTGTAAGCAGCCTCAAGTGGCCCAAGTCAGGCTTTATACACTGAGGGCAGTGTGATACTGCACACCTTTGGTGCATTGGGCATCAGGGCACACAGGATAAACCCACCATCACCACACACATTCAGGTAGAGCTCAGACATATTAGCATGCACCACTCGCTCTGGCCGTATAATTTGCCAACTCCCCAATACATTATTTGCAGACCATCTATCTACCTGTGTCTTTGTTTTCAGAGCCCAGCAAAGCCACTTACATCAGTGTGGCAGTTGACCCTGCCACATTCCAGGTGGCTAAGTGGCTGGATCATCCTGTGTGCCCTGATTGTCCAGTGCACCACAGGTGTGCAGCCTCACCAAGCCCCAGTATAATATGCTTAATATGCGGGGCCAGGTGAGGCTGCTTAAACCAGCCACCAACCACACAAACATCACAACAACAGTTCTCCCCATGTTCTCTTCTCTCACTCCATAAGTCAAGCCAGTATGGCTAGTGTGCCTCGAAATAAAACCCAAATGGGAGTGGACAAAGGAACATACAATTACCTTAACCTGCTGTCATATACTCCACTTTCCCAATGCAATCCCATTAGATGTGACTGAAAATAAAGAAATTGTAGCTAAAGCAAAGTTTGGAGGAGTTGGCTCCAATCATTGGCAATAATTTGCTTCATAATCATTCACATGAAGGATTATCGTCCACATGTTGACAGTAGTATTCCAATGTGTTTACACTTAAATGAGTGTAACTGTAACAGGATATACCGAGGTATCTGCTATAGCAACTTGTGACGCATGGCTGTGTGTGTGTTTACATAGGTTCTTAACACATATAGTGTTAAGAAATTGCATACTGCACTTTTCAACAGTGTACTGCATCCAAATACAGGTTACAGGTTATTAGCTAAATTGGATGGTTTAAGGTAGATTAGGTGTCCTTGGAGCAGCTAGAAAATAACAATAACACATTTGATTACTTCACTTCATTATATTAACAATGCAATTTTCTACTTCATTGGGCATTAAACATCTTGCAAATTTCCTTTTTTGTTCATTTCCATAAAGGGTGGACAATTTATTTAAGTATTATTACTCAGTGTGAGCCAATTCAAATGTGTTTGTCCATGGCCCTTATTGATCAGCGTAATGATTTTATTTGAAGTCCTTGAAGTGCTGTAAAATCATTGTTTCATAATAATAATAATAATAATAATAATAATATTAATAATAATATGCATTTTTTTGTTGCAGGGCACAGTATTGCAAAGAAGGCTCCCCCAGCCAACAAGATCTTGGATGAATTATTTCCAGTCCTTGGAAGCCACGGGAAGCTGAATTTCAGCCTTAGGATGTGCCTGGAGATGTGCTTTATGAGCTTGGCTATACATATATATGAGGTTAGTGAAGACCAAGAGAGTAACACCCATCCCCATAACCCTAAGGAGGAACCAGGATGTCAAACAGACATGCAGAAGACATGTGCATGTCATGTGCATGACCCACCAAGAGAAGGAGGCATTCACTTTCCATAGGGTCTCTCAAGCCATATTGCACTGCTCACAGGTGCTGGTCCCAACCGATGTAGCAAGTTGTTATCTTACCATCTTAAAAATGGCCTGGGTCAGCCACAAAGGTATGCAAGAGCTTCTTTCTCATAACTTTGGGATACCATGCAAATGACAGGATCATGCAAACAACTTGTTACGCTGGTACCAACGGACGTTGGACTTAAAAGCACAACTCAATACACCAGGCAGGTAGAGGATATGTTGAACATGGGTTCTTTCAACAGTGCAGAAGATGATAATGTCATCCGCCAGGGCTTGAAAGACAGCTGGAGCATTTATGAGACCAAAGGGCATCACAAGCTGTCTGTGATGCCCACGTGATGCTCTCCTGTCTCTCTCTTCATTTCTCTCATTTCCTGATGGAGAAAGGTAAAGTTCATAAATTCTCTTCACCTGGACATGGAGAGCATCCTACATCCAATAGGACTCGGCTGAGGCCATGCTGATAGAATGAAAAAGAATAGCTTTTACTGGAAGCAGGGGTTGGGTACACGGGTCAGTCAGCAAACAAGAGTTATCACAAACGTTATGCAAATGCAGAGTTGAGGAGTACGGAAACAAGTGAGTTTCAGGAGTTCACAAGGGATTCAAGGCCGGGACACTAGATACAAATGTTCAAACGAACTGGCACCGAGGAAGGGAAACACACAGACTAGACTAGGAGAGGGAGTATACTGAGGGACAGGTGTAACTAATCAAGTCAGGGATGGACAGTCACAGAGGCGGGAAACAAAAGGGAGTTAATTATCTGAAAAGAGAATACATTAGTTAAACAAAGTAATGTAATAATGAATGAAACAAATAAAACAAATTGGTTGATACCAATCAATTTGAATTTTTTTTTAAATAATTTAACAGTTAAGAGAACATGCTCCAAACAAAGATGGCTCCCAAGTGATGTAACTTTGGGGCTGATGTACAGGGAGTTGCAAACCATCAATCTTCATATGAAACATTCCGGAAAGAAGTAAAGAACAGTAACACCAGTTTCACCAAGCTGGGAGATGACCAGTGCAAGCAGTGTCTCCAGCATGAGCTCCATATGAAGGCAGAACCCCAGGCTGCCAACAAGGACCCCACTCCAGACTGCTGCTAGAGCAAGAGGAAGAAAGGGGGAGGCACCACTTAAAGGTTGATGCAGACTGCACTACAGGTGTGGTGCAGTTCCCCCACATCTGTAAAAGTAGATGTGGCGGACTTGCAAAACGAGTACGGTCATGGAGTGCCCTAATTGTCGTAGTAAACGACAAGTAGGGCACTCCATGACCAAGCGGAAGACTGTTCCTTATCTGGCAGAGATCCAATTCAGGAGAGGCTCAAGGAGCATGTGGGTGAAACTCTACCAAGATCAGGAGGGATTCCCACCACTGGACTTGAGGAAGGAGAAGACCACTCTTGACACCCTGAGCAACTCAGGCTTGCAATGGGAGGCAGGTGGGAAGCAGACATCCTGACAAAACCCTCCTGACTGATGGCTGAAATGCTACACATGAAGAGTGAGCTGAGCATCAGTCAAACAATCGGATATGAAATGGGACTGTATATCTTAATAAATATATGTATGTATATATATATATATATATATATATATATATATATATATATATATATATATATATATATATACAGTATATACATCACCTTTTCTAATAAATTATTCTGCTTCTCAATAAAGTTAAATATCTTAATCAAATTGAAAAGTTGTTGAATTACAATTTTATATTGTACTGGCATGTGTGCCTTCACTAGCCTTTTTGTTGTATATTTATTGTATAAAATGTGTATATATGAATGTGTGATGTATTGTTTTATTGATCTGTGTACTGTGTTGTCTCTCCTGTGGGCCTTGAGCCTGTAATAAATTTTATATATATATATGTCATTACAATCTCATTTGAAATGTTACTTAACTTTGCTTTTAAAGAAATTCATCTGTGGCTATTGAAATAACTTAAAACATGCAGTATAGTGAGCACATTTTACTGTGATTCAGTGTCTAAATGCATTTATTCATTGTGTTAAATATTAAAGACAAGGCTAATGCAAATATTGATCTAATTGTTCTCAAGGCAAAACCATGATGACAATGACAACAATGATTAGAATAAAGATGATGATGCAAAATTATGAAATTATGTTCAGACTGACACCACAATATAGAGCTGAAGGAAAAACCACTACAGTAACTGCATTTAGAACAGTTTGAGAAATGCAAAAGCATAGAACAAAGGACTGTTTGGGGACAAAAATTACATCATGTACATTACATCATGAATACGTACAGTTATCACTTGTAACTATCAATTTTGCTAGACAGTTGAAATACTTTAAAGCCATTTTTCAGTTCAGTTTGACCCCTTTGCATGGTAACTGCATTTAGGCTTGGTAGGGCAGTCTATTTGTTACATTGTTCTTGATACATATTACACAGTTGCTGATCATCAAGGTATATTCTGGAACTGGTATCTGCTTGTTCAGACCTCATCCTCAGTCAGGGTTGGCTGCCGTGCTCAGTGGTTAGATATGGTCAACTCTGGTCGGATCAGGTTCACTTTGAACTTTCAATCCCCGAGCTGGCCCAGGGTTTCTTTAACTGTGACGACTGTGTCTCGTACATTTGTCTCGGATGAGCGTACTATCTTGGATAGGTGATCACAGAAAAAGTGGAGTCTTTGGAAGTCCTGGAGCAAGCTCCTCAGGGGGACTCACCGTCCTCGTGAGTTGTTACACTAAACCGCTTCTTTGACTCAGCCCATCATGTCCTCAACCCTACTGAGTGTGAAATGGTAAATGGACTGCATTTATATTGCGCTTTTCTCACTGGCGGCCACTCAAAAGTACTTTACAATTATTGCCAAACAATCAAAAACACATTCGCACACAGAGGGCGGTGTCAGGAGTGCTAGGCAACAGCCAGCTCATCGGGAGCAGTAACGTAACTAGCAACCTTCTGATTGCCAGTGAACCCATTCCACCTCCTGCGCCAATGTGGCCCTGCGCTGCCAGTGTCAGTAGCAGTGTGCTGATCAGGATCCGAGTCACCACCTGCTCTAATTGGAAACTATGTTGGGGCGATTTCAAACCCTCTAAGGTGGTCCTGGGGTATGCAGGTAACATATAACTCTGAGCACTTTAAGGAAGAAAAGCTACACCTTTGACAAACTCAAAGTTGTATTCTCTGAAATTCAAATCAAACATACAGTATCATGGGGACCTAAGCAATGTAAACCTACAGAAACTGAAAATGAATGGGAAACATTGGGGCTCCCCTACATCAAGACCTAATATCTTGGAAGCCATGAGGAAGGGACAGTGCGTGGATGTGTGGAGCAACATCTGGGCAGCGGCTGATTCTGATGTCAGTGTCCGAGAGGGTTATGGATCTCAGACACTTATACTATAACGCCACAGTCTGTGAAGATGTCATATACAAAATCACTCATTATAACCTTCATGCGCAATGACAGTTCTAGCTTAAAAAAAGTATCACAAAGTTGTACCAATTACATATATGTAGTAGTAGTCGTAGATGGAGTAGATCTGTAGTTTCTTCACTTCTCTTCACATTTTGTTTGTTTTCTTTTCTGCTTATGAAATAACCTAAATTATATATTTTATTACACACCACATTCCAAAAGTTGAACCGAGAGCAAAAGGTTATTTTCAGTCTATTTTCTGGTTATGAAATAACCTACATTATATATTTTATTACACACCACATTCCAAAAGTTGAAGAACTCCTGCAGCCACCAGTTTTCACTTAAATGCTTATGCACGTGTTTATAAGCTATGACCATAATGTCCTTCTGTGACACGCATGTATTTGTCTTGTATTTCATGAATACAAACATGCTATGACACAATATTCACAGCAACCCTTGGAATGACACCAGCTTGCTGTGCTGGCAATAGAGCTGCCGTAAATTGATTGGTTTAAGGCGTAAACTGATAACAAAGTTTATAGATTTCAATGACGCATGTTTATTTGACACAATTGATATACATCAAAAGGAAATGTCAAAACCTGTATACTGTATGTCAATATAAGGCTGCTTGAGGCTGATGTCAGCTCTGATTGTAGTCTGGGGGGGGGGGGGGGGCGATATGCATAAAAGGCCCAGACAATCGATCAGTAGAGTCTGCATGTCTGTACCCCCCCCGTGTTCCCAGTCTCCCAGTGTGGACCACCGGCCTGGCGGCAAGGCAACTGTTAGGGTTCGGGGTTGGGAAGATCTAAATTCAGAACACAGACAAACTGGGAAGTGAGAACAGAGTTTTAATGGAAGAACAGGACAGTAATGATGACTGGTTCCGGGTGGGTGAAGGTGGAGGATGGACCAAGGGCAGAGAGCAGATGAAGCAGGGAGTGGAGAAGTGGTAGGCAGGTAGCTGGCAATTCGAGAGCGGCCGGCTGGCAACTGGTTGTGGAAACACAAGGAAAGCAGAGAGATGAACGACGTAGTAGCTCAGTACTTTGCTGGAGATAACGACAGCGAGGAAGAGAAACCAGAGTCTGAAAGTGTATCTACAACTCCGATTGGCGGGGAACAAGCAGAATCAGGAATCTGGGACGGGAGGCAGGCGAACGGAGATCAGGAAGGACGAGGGGGGGACCGCAGTCAGGGACAGGCAGGATCGGTATGCGTGCGGAGCACCTGCGAGTCTAAGTCAACGAGTAGAGAAGGGGGGTGGCAAATAAACTGTGGCAGCAACACTGATTGTCAAGACCAGGGCCGTGTTCCGATATCCATACTTCATGAGTAAACTTAATTGTAGTGCACTCTCCGTACTCACTAAGTGCGCAGATTTTCAGATGTAAGTGTTGTTCCAAATGGTGCACTTTCCGGAAATTACTATCAGCTGTGCTGATTAAAAGTCCTCCCACTTCCAGATTTCCCAAAAGTGTTATGTGTTTTCGGTTCAGATCTGCTGCCGCGCACCCATAGGCCTGGTAGCACCAAGGATGTATTATAAGGTCCATCCATGAGTAGTACAAAGAGCTCGAGTGCTACCATGCAACCTACTGTCCTTCCATCTGCTGTATATGAAATTGTTGTATATTCAGTGGTTCAGTGCTGTTCTGCAGCTGTTGCTTTGGTCTGAATCTGTGAGATAACATAAATTAGTATATTTATATATTTACATTCATTGATATATCTATTGCCTCATATATTTCAGGATTCATGCCATTACCATTTACTTACCATTTACTTATTTCAAATGCATATTAATGTATTTATTTCTTTAATGTTGACTCAAACAGCATTCCATATGGACCAACATAGCGATTACACATTTTGATGGGAGACCTATTGGATGTGCACCATGACATGAAATTGTCAAACTATGAAAATGTTAGCCACAGGTATCAAATTACAACAAATATTTTTTTTTTGTTCCACTCAGTCAATATGTATTTCAAGTGTGACCCAAGAACAAGGACACTCACTAGAAATAATTTGCGAACCGTTCACTATGTTGAGGAAAGGGAATAATTCCTGCAGTCAAGCTGAACGCAAGCTCCCGGTATCTGCCTTGTGGTTATTACACCCCGCTGCAGGCTTTCTGAGCACACCCGTCAGGCAGAGAGGGGCGACGCCAGCCATTGCCTATTCATTAATTCATTGTTTGATCATGCATTCCCTCATTCAATCGTGTGCAACTTTCTTCCAACATAATGTCTCTCTGCCGCCTTTATCTCCACAATAACAACACATACCTGAACTCCCTTCCTCGTTTATGGAGGAAAGGGGGGGGGGGGGGTCAGGTACAAACAAGCCAGTTATATACAAAGACGTCTCTTTTTGGTCGACACCCTGGGGGGGTGCTTGGGTGCGTGGGCTACTGATACAAGTGAAACAAAGCCACTCTGTTTCCATCCTTCATTAGTAAAATGGTGACACGAGAAGGTGCCATGGTAACCAACACCAAACAGCCACAAGGACTGAAATGCAGTAGCAGTGTTCATATGAAAGCCTTTTCTGTGTGTCTGTGTGCACGTGTCAACGGTGTGTGCAACTGTGCATTTGAGTGTGTGTGCAATTGTCTGTGTATGTGTGCGTGTGTGTGTGTGTGTGTGTGTGTGTGTGTGTGTGTGTGTGTGTGTGTGTGTGTGTGCGTGCGCGCTGTGCGCGAGATTGTATGTGTTTGTAAAAGCCAAGGCGGTAGTGGGTGGCTGATAATTAGCTCACACCATAGGGTGCCCATGTCTTGAAGATCAATGGCTGTGATTGTGTCTAATATGAGCATGAAAAGTAACTGTCCTTCTTTGGCATCAAAGTTGATGAGGAGCCTCGGACAGATTATTATGAAGCATCAACCAGCCTATCTAAAATAGCGGTGAAGTGTGTGCACCGTTATGTTAAAATGTAAATGACACTTTGGTATTCACAGGACGTTCTCACAAATGTCTGTTGACTTGTTTGAATAAAAGTTTTTTGTTATCGGCAATAAAAGCGACTTGAAAGGTTACTGCTTAGGCCCTGTGTAAGGCTTGTTTTTTACCAAACCACAAGCCACTGTAACAGCAACCTGTGGATTTTTCCCCTTCACACAGACACACACACACACACACACACACACACACACACACACACACACACACACACACACACACAGATGTAAACAAAGCAACAAAGTTTATTTGGGTATATATTATTGAAGTTCCCCTCCTGGAGTTTCAACCCTTATGAAGTTAGCCTGCACTTATTACAGCAAGTAAGAACATGCTTATTTATTCAATAGTAATTTCAAATTTCAAATTTCATTGTACACCGTGTAATGACAATAAAGACTATTCTATTCTATTCTAGTAAAACATAATTTTGGGGTTATGGGTTCTGAAGTGTCATTGGATGTTTTTCTGGTAATACACTTCCTTAGTGGTCTTTGATTGAACTTTAAAATGTTGAATTAGAAAAGACTGTTCAACAACAACAACAAAAAAGAATCCATGCAGTGTACTTATACAGTAGGTGGGAAAATCATACCACCATTTTTGGTAGCGAGAAAAATAAAGCAATAAAAAATAATGTCTTATTACGCAACGTGATGCTGCTGCGCTCTGTTTCCCGTACATCCGTCAGGCCTTTCACAGAACGATATTTGTGCGTCGCAAGCCCGGGCGCCACTAAACTCGGGTCATTAAAGCGGCGAAGAATGAGAGGATTGTGTTGTGCCCCTGCATCCCCAGTGAGCCCAACTATAAACCTGTTTTCATCCGAGTGGCGTGTTTGAACGCTCTGCGGACGGCGTTATTATCTCCGTGCGCGGGCACGGTCTCCTCATTGATCCGTGACAATTATATTTTTGAGATTTTTTTTTCTTCTTTGTACAGTGTGCTTGCTAATAGTTTTAGCGCGCTCCATATGCTGGGCTTTGGGTACCGTGGGCCCCTCCGCGCTGCGGCTCTGTGTATCTATATTCTGATCTCTTGTCACTTGTTTTTTTGTCGCACTAAGTGCAACATCACATGCAAACTCTACATTTTCCCCGCCATCTGTTCTCTCTTTTTCTCTGAGACAATGCAGCCCATTGTCTTGGAGCTCAATGCAACCGTATGCTCGCTGCTGCTCGGATCGGAGCCTATCCTTAGCATGTTGGGTTAATACGCGCCGACAAGCACACATGAATGCACACACACTCACACACCCACACATACAGTACACGTACATACGCGTGAACATACAACACCAAAATTCGAAATTCACATTTTACAAAAGAAAATGCTGTAAAAAGAAACACACAAGCAAAAAATTAATGTATGAATAAATGCGTGTACATTGTACATACATTTATTAATGTATGAATAAATGTGTGTACATTGTACACGCATTTATTAATGTATGAATAAATGTGTGTACATTGTACATGCACGTCATGAGTCACAACAGCCTTTTCACGCATCTTGCATAACACGGAAGTTCATCAAATAACCGAGAGGAAGGAACAGCATTAGATTGTCTGTGGAATGTGTTCAATACCTGTCTACCAGTAGATGAGTGGACTCCCCAGCCGTTTGATGGACTTTGATTGATATCAGTCGTGTCAGTCTGCCGACACTGTCAGAATGTCTACCTGGCTTTTCAGGGGGGTCTCAAATAAAGTGAAAATAATCCCTCTGTCGATTTCTCCAACATTTTTTAATTGTTACCTGAAAGCAAACTTTTGACACATTTTACGACTGAGCATATGAGCGACAGAATCCCTGAGCAATGGTGACCTTTTGTTGTAGATGACTATACCAATCAAATCATAAGTCCAAAGCATGCAGAGCACGGCATTTTCCTGATACGTGTGGAACATATTGCACATTTTGTTGTAGAAGGAGCAAAGTAGCATACCGTGTAGCGTTGGGGTATTTCTCACCCGCTTTAAATACGATGCTAAACACCGGCCTCTGGTAAAGGCGTGGCCGCCGCTGGGCGGCAGTGGGAGCTCCTCAGAGGGCCCAGAGCAGCCCTCGGTCAGGCCAACCTGTCCCAGGGCCACGGGGCCCCCCCCCCCCCACCTCCCTCGTGGAGTTATGGGGCCTTGGGGGCCGACGTGGCTGGCTGGCAGAGGTGTAAGCCGGGCCTGGGCTGCTGACGTTCTGAATCCAGAACCGCCTGCGGCTGATGCTGCACTGCCTCCCCTGGTCCCCAGCTGTGAGCTCCTCCGCGCTGTGGAGGAAAGGCCTGCCGCTGGGTGGTGGCTGTCCCGCACAGCTTGCTGGTGGCCCAGCAGGTCCTCGGCCAGCCCAGCCGTATCTCTTTCTGGTCCCACGCCGGGCGCCAGTGTAGCAGTGTCCTTTCTACACGCCACCTAGGGTGGCTTTTACTGGGCTCCTCCATCGCCAGGGTGGTGATGTTAGAAGCTGGTGTATTGCAGAGTTGGAAGACATTGGCACGGGCAGATAGTGGTCCACGCCGCCATGTCTGAGATCTCTCTCTCTCTCTCTCTGAGTGTGTGTGGTGATGGCCTGTTTCACTTGTGCACATTGATGACTCAATGCACAACAGGTGTGCAGCCCCACCCCACCCCCACCCCCACGGTCCTGTCCAGTCCTACTCGGGCCAGGTGAGTCTGCTTAAAACAGCCAGCGTCTACACACGTGCGACTCTAGCCTGTATTCTGTATTACATTGTAACACACGTTAATGTACGCATAATGAGTTGCATTGAAAATGTAATTAAATGAAAAATTGAAAATTTTAAATTGTTGGTTGGGTACCCACAAACTTCTGTTCATGGGAGCTGGGGTATCGTTGGTGGGAGCTCAGCTACCCCTGGCCCCCCCATAATTCGATCACTGCTGCCAACGCTTGGAGCTCTCCGTATCAGCCTGCCTTCAGAGATCGTAAACCACAGCATGCGCTTACAACTGAGTTTAGAAAATGAAAAAAATAACAAGACCCCAAAGACCTCATAGTACTCATGTACTTTATTGTTGTTGTTGTTTTTTTTCATTTGCAGAATCCCTAATTAGACCCAAAAAAAACAAACAATTGAGTCTGCTGGCTGGCTGAACTCCAGATCGCAACAACAGCGGGAAAAAAAACAAAAGAAACAACACAAAATAGATCGCAAAATGCTCAGGATGAGCGAGACACAAACATCTACATAGAAGGAGGGCAGCAGAATTTAGCTCTGGGCCAGAGGCGTGTGGCACAGCCAGGGGCTGCTCACGCTGAGCGGTTACACAATGTCAATTAGGTCTTCTGGAAGCCACATACTGTTTTACTTTCATGGCATTACGTTAATGATGAAAACGACTACGCAAACAATGACTATGATGCATAAAGTTTTTTTGTTAAGTACTTTGCTGCGTTATTGAACACCACCCTGGTCGCCATCTTGTTTTTATTCATTCCATCGGACAAGAAGAAGAAGAATGACTCTTTTGATCCCGTGAGGGAAATTTGGTCTCTGCATTTAACCCAATCGTGAATTAGTGGAAATACACTCAGCACACAGTGATGGTGAGGCACACAGTGAGGTGAAACACACTTATCCCGAGGCAGTGAGCTGCCAACAGCGGCGCTCGGGGAGCAGTGAGGGGTTAGGTGCCTTGTTCATGGGCACTTCAGCCGTTCGTACTGGTCGGGGTTCGAACCGGCAACCCTCCGGTTACAAGTCTGAATATGGGATTAAGCATCACTTCGGGATGTTAGCCTGTAGCTATCCTTATGTTTAGTTGTTTAAGCTGCACGTTGATCATTACGTTTATTAGTTATTAGTTTACTTGGACCCTGTGGACGATGGTAAATAATGCACAGAACGTTTCTAAACATGGCTAAAGTCGTGATGAAGAGAGCTAGTTGTCCAGTACATATGTAGGTTGCTGTACAGCTGGAAAGCATACATTACAAGCTTACTGTTGGTGGTACTAGCAGGGCATGAGGTCATTCCTCATGTATACAACTCTAATCAAACACTCAAAAACTCAAAGCACATAGCAACAGCATGCACCGTACAAAAAAAAAAAAACATTTATTGCGCAGCACCTTAATTAAATATATGGAAAAATTGAAAAAAAACATTGCACAGAATAATGGCCATTAAACCAACATTGGGGAGGAAACATTTTGATCACACACTAAACAGGATTCCAGAATAATAAAATAGCAACATAATGGCCCACATACATAATGACCACATGACATAATTGTGCAAAATATTACCCGCAAAACATTACACCATTTGCCCTATTAGCTTAAATAATTTCTAGATGTGAAAGTGACACACTAGCTGGGGGAACCGTGATATAGCTTGCCTATATTTTCAACAATTATCGGCAACCAAACCAGAGTACAGATGGAAGTGCCTGGAAGCAAATGTAAGGGAGTCAAATTGTGAAAATGAAATATTTTTTTTTTTTTTTTTTTTGGAGCCTCTGTATTTTCCCATTAGTCTTGCCCAAGTGGATCAGGAATCCCTTATCCAGGCAGAAAAATGTACGTCACACTTTGATGCTCTATATCAAAGTACGGCAGAGGCATCAGCTAATGCTGCCCCGAGGGAACTTCCTGCCTGACCACTCCAGATTGAAGGGAACCATATTACATGTGCTTTATCTACACAATGCTCAACATGGTTCACAGATTCATGGTCGTGGCTGTCCACAGTGAAATAGTGTGACGCGTATGACGTAGCCAATAGGACATCCTCTTATACTATCCCCCGCACGTCACAATATAAAAATTGTGCAACCTTAGAGTGAAAGGCAAAAAAAAGGCCAAAAAACCCCCGACATCTCCATTTTGTAGATGCTACACAAGGGTGCAACTAAACTGAGAATGTCTCACCTGGCTCCCGGGCTGATCAGTCAATTGCTGGATTTAAACAATAGCAGATGATGTTGATAGCGAGGTGATAAAAGGCTGTTCTGGTTGGAGCCGGGAGCACACACCCTGCAGAGTTTAGAGGTGTAATGTGTCTCCCTAACACTTAACACAGTGCTCTCCCCCTGCATTTCTTTCCACTATAACTCCGAAATAAAACACCTGCTGCAAGAGAGAAGATGCAATTGAGGCACCAACGGATTGTTTCAAACAGGTCAGAAACGAACGGTGGGGGGTGTGGAGGGGGGGGGGTCTGTGTTTGGAAGCCAAATGAGGGGCCGCGCGGTGGAAGCTAATGAGATATCTACTGGTGGAGCCCTGCCACCTGCACAATGGTAGATTGAGCATGGAGCCCAGATATAGAGGGCCTGTTGAGAAACAACCCCACAGGAGGCTAACATGGACTCTCAAATGCTTCTCTTACAATTGGCTACCATTCTATATATATATATATATATATATATATATATATATATATACTGTAGGCTATATAGAAAATAAAATAATCAACTTTTATTGGTGGCTTTTTCATGTCCTGTTACGTTAAGTGCACAATAAATAAAGTGTGTGTGTTATTATGATGGGGATATTGTTGTGTTCATAGCTGCCTACATGTCATATGCTAGACGATGGGTCCTGCCTCGTCCCGGTAGGTAAAACACTGAAGGCTGATTCACTGCCACGGCTGCTCTGCTTCGCTGCATCGGTGCTCCCCTGCTGGTGGAAAGGCTGAACTGCAGGTAGGTAACAATAATATTCTGTAGTGCAGAAAGAATGGGGTTCTTATACAACAATCCCACACATATAATACCACCCACACCCTGTGTGCAGGCGTGGGTGGCGTTGTGCGCCGTGGGTGTACCATCTACATACAGTAACTGAATGTGTGTCGAGCCTTGCCCATTGCTCTTCCAGCCATAATCCCCAGAGTCCTGACCCTCCCTGACCCCACGCCCGGCTCTAATGCCATTTCCAGTGTTATACGGGTGACATCTGGACACAAGAGATGAGTTAAGCTCTATAGGCTCCTGGCTACCAGTGTTTCAAGGACCCTGGTGCTCTCAAAACAAAACAATGGAGGAAAGAAACGCCTGGGGATCTGGATCCACAGCTTGCTCATAATGTGGTGCCCGGTGACGCAGACCAACCATGAGGTTTCAACACACATTTTAACACACCGATGGTGCCAGAACAGCAATTATAAAAACTGTCCTCTCACTGCTAATTTCTTCTGCATGTGTTATGTGCTTGACTGGAGTCTGACACACGCACGCACGCACACACACACGCACGCACGCACGCACGCACACACACACACACGCACGCACGCACGCACACACATGCACACATGCACACACATACACACACACACACACACACTGTGTATGGACTCACACAAAAGGTTACTTGTAGTTAATATTCCATGCCGTAACTATGCCTTAAATGTTCACAACCAATTAACTGCATGTGTGCTATGCTGTGACAATGTGTGTGTGTGTGTGTGTGTGTGTGCATGTGCGTGTGCGTGTGTGTATGCGGTGTAAGTTTATTGAATATGAAGCGGCCTATTAGGCCTCAGTAAACTCTGGAGGAGGAGAAGAGTGACAAGCTGATGTGAGCTGAATCAGACAGGTGCACATCGGCACGGGTGTGTCAGTGGCTAATGACCAACATTAGCACGTGTCCGTGGCGAATGAGTCAACAGACAACGGAGGGCCCCCCCCCCCCCCCCCCTCAGCGCTGCTGCGGGGAATAAGATGCGGGGACTCCAACGCGTATTCCCCATACGCTGTGAGAGAGACGGCAGTTCCCAAAACAGGCTGGCGACATGGCATCACATTAAGTGTCGCAATTTGTGAGGAACACCACAGGATCATAGCATGTTTAACCGCCTGGCGGGGGCGACGGATTGCTGCAGGTGTTATCATGTGTAGGATAAATGTATCCCCTGGAAACCGTTAATCACGCTGCCAGGATCGTGCAGACTTCAACATCCTGTGTGAATGGACCTGGTGGATCAGCAGTGGTTGGTGGTATCTTTTTCTTTTTGGCAGGGAGAAAGCGTTACGTGAGTGCAATCGGAATCAATAAACAAAAGGGAGGCTGGGTGTACAAATGATGACCCATTCCCAGTGACCTGTTAAGAGCGCTCTTTCAATGGAGCTGAGGGTGTTCTCGCCTGTTCTTTTTCAAGGGCAAAATGTTGTTTCAGCACAAATTAAATCAGCATCAAAAGATCCATCTACTAAATATTAAACATTATTTTTTAATTATTTAATTTGTCCAAATCCTTTTCTACTATGTACCGAATATGAAGTATAATGACAACTGGTAGCAGACTACAGACATATATTCTAATATTAAGGGGTAAACCATGGCTGGTTGTCCCATTATGGGAACATAATGGGACATAATGGGTGCAGCCGAGGCAAAGTGATGTGCTTTCTGCTTTCACCACAGTTACCAACTATGGCAACACAGAAGTTATTTTCATCCGTAATGTGTTTTTTTAGCAACCTAATTAACTGACATTTTTATTTTCTCTAGCACGCTTTGAGCATATTGTTTTTTGCGTTGTCAAGGAAACTGGTTGATAGTTGTATTTGACTGTTTTTGATCATGTTGGCTTGAAAGGCAGAGGTGTCCCGTTATTATATAAATAATGCACATCCTTGGACCGGTATTGACCAATCAGAATCAAGTATTCAACAGTGCTGTGGTATAAAGCCATATATAGCCTCAAACACAATTCACTGCACATCAATCTGGGCATAGCATCAGCTGCTGCTTTATTTCCCTGTGACTCGCTGCTCCTCACTGCATGCTGCTTTTCTATGGAGAGTGGGACAGAGCTGGGAGAAGCAGGCATCCTCGCATATTAAGAGGTGAGTTCTGAAGATCTCACCGAGTCAAGGCTGTCCGGCCTTCAGCCTGGGCCTGCTGTGAAACCGTGGTCCTGTGGAAATATCACCCACTTTGGATTGACTATTATATGACATGACAATAACAACTAACATGATCATTTTTAATGGCTCGGTCGATTGTTTCCACCCCAGGTCAGAACCTATAATGTGTGTATCAGGACGTCTGACTTCTATGAGGTGCTCTGTGATGACCACCCTGGTGCCAGGCGTGTGGTATGCAAAATGGAAAACATCAAGGCAATCAAAGCGTAGATTTGGTTGATGATATATGATGGGATGAGGAATGGTGCCTGGTAAATAACAGATGGTTGATTATGTGGAGGACGGTCCGTGTGGCACACTGTAATGGTGCAAATGATTCATATGCTGTTCACAAATGAAACTTATAACTGGCTGGTGTGGGGCTTGCATATAGGCTCAACATACGCAACAGCACCAGCAATAATAATAATAATATATATATATATATATATAATATCAATAATAATTGATATAAAATATCAATTATTATTTATCTACAGTATATGTATATATATATATTTCAAAATATTACTACTAATATTACTCCTTCTCCTACTAGTACTACAACTACTATTTCTATGACCAATAATAATATAAACAATACACTACTAACACAATTAATAGATACATAAACACATTACTCACATTACTCTGTATTTGTTGATATATATATATATATATATATATATATATATATATATATATATATCTATACATCCATATATATATCTCCCAGTAGTTTAATATAACTATATATAGTTATATTAAACTACTGGTCGATGGATCAAGTCATGTGACCCATAATTTTAACACATCCTCCATGTGTTGCTGGGGTGATGTCATCATGCATTACTGTCGCCAGTACATCCTGTCTCCATTGTAAAGCAAGACAAGTGCATCTCTGTATACAACGGTATGGATCATTATGCTATCTTTCCACTATAGCCCCAAGGTAGTGGGAGTCGTTGAAGATAATTGCTTCTTTAGCCTCTGAATTTCGCTTGGAAACAATCAACATCAAACATTCGAAAAAACTCCTCTCCCATGCTTTTGCCATGCTGACATCAATTATGAGGTCAATTACAGTAGTGCATACATACCTACCCCTTTCTAGGCTAATTTGCAGATGGAGATCTAGATATAGATGTGGTCCAATAGAAACACACAGCTTGGCTTTCTGCAGCTCATCCACCGTTCTCCATTCCCTTGCAAATTTCACATGCTAGGCTACTGCTGTGATGGATTAACTCCACCTCACATAGATAATGGCTAATCACTGTCAAATCACTTGCCGGATATATATACATATTTAATACAAACTAAATAATGTCCTGTACCTAACGTTAATTTGGACAAAATCGCAGTCATCTTTTGCAAATTAATGATAAAATATGTATAGTATCTGTCATTAAACAAGTTACAGTGTGCATAATTTGCCCGTAGACCTCAGAATCCAGAGACCCTTGAATGACCGTAGTGAAGCTCAATGTCGTATATATTTTAATGTTTTCTTAAACGTCCTCCATTATGTCTGTAGGTTTTTTCGAAGCAAACAAAGCATTGAGAGGGCATGCACACATCAGATATTTGCATGTCATGGGGCAGAAAGTGAAATAGAGATAGATAGAGATAGAGAGAGAGAGAGAGAGAGAGAGAGAGAGAGAGAGAGAGAGAGAGAGAGAGAGAGAGAGGAGAGAGAGAGAGAGAGAGAGAGAGAGAGAGAGAGAGTCAGAGAGAGAGAGAGAGAGAGGAGGTGAGAGAGAGAGAGAGAGGTGTAAAATCCTGCACCATCTCTTCCAACTCACTCCTGGGACCAATTCAAGGCTTCTCCAACAGACAGATGGCTATCTACATGGGTTGAAGTGTGTGTATGTGCGTGTGATTGTATGTATGTATGTGTGTGTGTGTGTGTGTGTGTGTGTCTGTCTGCGTGTGAAGTGTGTGTGTAAGTGTGTTTAATACGATGAGATAACATCACAAGTACCTGCCCATTCTCACACCAGCACTCTCGTTCCCAGACACGCACACACAGGCACGCGCACGCGGACGCACACACACCACGCACACAGTGGGAAGTAGCCGGGCATGGCTTAATAACATCTTAAGGCTGTTGTTCAACACCGTTCAATTGAATTTAACTGGGTTGTTTTTCAGGGGATTTGTCCCCCCCCCCCTCTCCCTTAATGCTTTGAAAATAAATGACACACAAACAGACAGACACAGTGTAACAGTGACAGACACAACAACATAACACCAAGAGTTCATGCGATGAGACTGCCTTTGTCTTTGTCAACCTATATGCTCGCGTTCTGTCTCCATCACTTCCTCTGTCTCTGTTACTGTAACCTTATCCCCCCCCCCCCCTCCTCCCCTGCCTTTCTTCTCTCATCCACCCTTCCGGTCTTGCGAGAGAGAGAGAGAGAGAGAGAGAGAGAGAGAGGGGGGGGGGGAGAGAGAGAAAGAGAGAGAGGGGGGAGAGAGAGAGAGAGAGAGAGAGAGGGGGGGGAGAGAGAGAGAGAGAGAGAGAGAGAGAGAGAGAGAGAGAGAGAGAGAGGTGCGGGGGGGCGGGAGAGGGATTGACTAAGTGAGGGATTGACAGCTCCTGTGTGTTCTGTCCTCTGCTCTTATTGGTCTGGGGGGGGGGTCGGTGTGGGTGTGAGGGTTGGGGGGGGTAGGCTCTGTCGATGGCTATTGCCTTGCCCATTACTGTTGTGCTCTCTGTCTCTCTATATCTCTCTCCCCTCCCCTCCCCTGCACGTTCTCAATCCCAACCCATTCCCTCTTGTTATTTTCACACACACACACACACACACACACACACACACACGCACACACGTGCACACCTCCACCACCTATTTTTTAAACTGGTTCCTGCGTTCATTCTCCGTCTCTGGCCACCCCCTCTGCACTCTGTGCCTGCTAACTGAGGTGGGCAAGATTCCCAGCGCTGGTGCAACTAGCAGGTGCAGCCTCCCTCTCCCTCTCCTCCCTCTGCTCTCTTCTCCTCACCCTCTCCTCTCCACCCTCTTCCTCTCTCAATCCCTTCGTCCCTCCCTTCTGCTCCCTCCCTCTCTCTCTCTCTCTCGCGCACTCGCTCAACCACAGTGCGCACTGTGCGCTCTCTCTCTCTCTCTCTCTCTCTCTCTCTCTCTCTCTCTCTCTCTCTCTCTCTCTCTCTCTCCCTCCCTCTCTCTCGCTGTGCGCCTGTTTTTTTTTCTACTTCTCCCTCCCCTCACACACTCCTCATTGGCACTCTCTCTCACTCTCCGGCAGCGGCTCGGCAGCTCATAGAGGGAAGCTGCGCGTGCTTTGGAGTCAGCACACAGCCACAGGTAGAGGGGGAGCTGCAGCATCATCGTCGGGCGGTCACCAACACCAGGAGAAGGCTACGGGGCGGGGGGGGAGCGGATGTGCTGCAGCGCACGATCCCGACACGGGCAAGGCAAAGGCGCCTCTAATCCCGTCTCTCGGGCGAAGCTCTGTGTGGAGATGTGACAAGGCATATAGGAGCCCTCCCAGCTGCACCACCAACCACATCCTTGGCGGACTTTCTTTCAAAGGACGCAAAGGGGGGGAAAAAAGGATTATTTCAGAAAATATTCACACAAAAAACAGAGATACCTTGCGGAAGGATAACAAAGTGGGATATATTTTTTTTTCAATTTTTGCTGTCGGTGCAATTTGTTAATTTGGACCGACTTGCTCCCTTGTCTCTCTCTGTATTACACATTTTTGTGTACCCATCCGTCCCCCTTTCCCCCTCCGGTGGAATGCCATGTGTTAGCGGCTGAGGAGGAACGGGTTGCGCGGCTCGCTGCAGCATTCACCGGCAGCGCGTCGAGCGGCCAGGACGCAGAGCGGAGCGGACGGCGTGAGGGAAATCTGATCCTCACTCAGCACTGGAGGCCAGCATCGGCATCACCAGCCGCTGTGGAAAATTCATCCGCCCTGCCATAGAAGCCCGGCGCGACATCAACCCCTCCTTCTCTCTGCTCTCTCTCCCTCTTTCCCCCTCTCTCTCTCCCCCCCCCCCCCCCCCCCCCCTCAGCCTCTCCATCTCTTGTTCTCTAGCGGTGGTGCCGTTTTGTTGTTTTGTTTTGTTTGTGTCTTTTCCTTGATCCAAACCGACCCAGTTGGAATGTACTGCTCTCATTGAACCTCGCTGGAATCTCCGAGGGTATTTTGCATGAATGGAAGTCCTCCTGGATGTGGACTGACTACAGGAATGGAGGGAAAAAACCAACAGCATTGAGGGAGAGAGAAAAAAAAAGAAGCCTAGCCTTGAATACGGCATCCGTCAAATCTCACCGTGGGGGGGTGGTGGTGGTGGTGGTGGAGGGGGTCTTCGGAGACCGGTCCGGCCATTTCAACAAGGCATCAGTGACTTATCTTTACTCAGTCTCGTTTGTGCTCGCTCTCTCCTCCTCTCTCTCTCTCCCTCTCTCTCTCTCTCGCTCTGTCTGGGTTAAAAAGAGATAGGTAGCGTATAGGGAGAACGGGCTGGGCTCAAGGTATCAGAACAGCGCAGGGTGGAAAGAACGAGCTTCTGCACTGGGCAAAGAGAGAGAGAGAGGCGGGCAGGACCCACCCTGCAAGTTTTACTACCTTGTACAATTAACAGGAAAGCGTCCCACTCTGGAGTACATACGCACGGGATACATATCGGATACAATTCAGCCTGAAGCCTGACTATACTCACGGATACGCCGTTTGGACATCTTGATGCGACACTTTTATCATCTCACGGATGTAGGGCTGTGCCATCCTCCTCATCGCTCTCTCTCTCTCTCTCTCCCTTTCTCTCTCTCCCTTTTCTTACCCATGGAGCCTCATTTGAATTCTTCAATATCTCCGGCGTTGCATTTTGGTTCACGTTCAAAGTTGGATATAACAATTGCTTGCTTGTGTGTTGCTGAACATTGGACATCTGGACCTGCAAGGCACTAAAAGTGGACTAAATAGGGGTTCTATCCATCTATTCATCGGCAGCTTTTCCATCGCCCACTGTGTGTCTCTGATTGCACGTGTGTGTGTGTGTGTGTGTGTGTGCGCGCGCGATTGCGTGAGTGTCTGTGAATGCACGTCAGTCGCGTTTGCCCCCCCTTCCCTCCCGCCTCTCTCTGTCCTTGAACTAGAGCTTTTTTTCTTCTGTGTTTGGTAGCACCCCCCCCCCCCCCCCCCCCCCCCCCCCCTCCCCCACCACCCCCACCACCCTCATCTCCAACCGTACTCCCTTTCTTCATCGCACCCATCTCGGGGGCCCCCTATTCTCCACGTTTAGCCGCTTCGAGTACCTTCAAGCCACACATGCCATGCGCGCCCATCACAGGCTAGCTGTGAATGAGCCGTAAAGAACGACAAGGGAGAATGAGCGAGTGTTCGGGCGCTGCCGTATCCGGGGCAGTGATCCTGGAGGAGCAAGAGGGTCCTGCGGGGGCTTCCGGCCACGTGGAGGGCCAGGGCAGGATCAGGGGCCCCTACGCTGTGGCGGCTGCACGCTTTGGGCCCCGCCAGCAGACATGGCTCTGTGTGGTCCCTCTGATCATCGGCTTCATCGGCCTGGCGTTGAGCCTGATGCTTCTGAAATGGATTGTCGTGGGAACTGTGCGGGATTACGTGCCAACAGACCTGGTGGATGCTAACAGAATAGGCCAGGATCCTATTTTCCTCTCCAAGCCCAGCGGGATTCCAAAATCCCGAGACCACCACCACCACCACCACCACCACCACCGTTGGCGGTGGGGGGAGCCCCACGTCCAGGACTGTGACGGTGGCGAAAGGCAGGACTCGATTCCTCCCCACCAGCTCCACCTCCGGAGCATCGGGCAGTCAGGTAACGCCCCGGAACCCGGGCAGCCGCAGTGAGCGCGGGCCTCCGGTCATGGGGGCGAGCCCCGTGTCCTCCAGGACCACCACCGCCGCCGCCGCCCGCCGCCGCCGCGGGGGAAACCACCGCCAGCCCCTCTCCGGCCAACCCCACCGTCCTCAATGACTCCACCCAGATGTGGACCCAGGAGAAGACCACCACCCAGAGGGTCTCCACCACGCCCCGCGGGACGAATCCACGGCCACCGCAAAACACGTGAGTCCAACGAGCCGCTTTGACCGTCACAGTGACGCATCGTCCTCCTTTAGGGTCGTCAGGGTGCTGTGAGATTGGCAATGATCATGGATGTTGGGTTTTTTTGGGGTGCTATGGAAATGATGATGGGTGGTAGGTACGTGGGGTGTGACATTTGTGAACGATGAGTCTCAAAAGAAGTCCTGGTGTTTTTGGTGATACTTGCAGGTCATTTGCTTGGACCGTTAACCAAGAACAAATAATTTGGAATCCTTGCTATGTCGTTTTCCATTGTCACATGGTGATGGACCCAATTGTATGCCCGTATGCCGTGTGTCTTGTTGTTTGTGGTGGGGCACGCATTTGCCTAGCTTGACACACATTAGGTACGGGAATGAGTTCACGGTGACCGTGTTTCAGTTTCGTTGTAGCCCCTCGTGCAGCGTGCAAGATCAACCACGCGCTCAATAGAATTGATTGGCTTGCCGAGGCTGCACATGCGCTATAGGTGAAGCTAAGCTATCTTTGTCCCTACGCACGGACGGCTAAGCTCTGTGGACCCCATCCCGCCAACTTTATCACCACGTTCCTGGAGGATAGCGTGTTGGAAATGGACCCTTATGCGTACACGCCCACTCACTTCTGCAAGGCCCGGCTCCACACGGCTGCCAATTGAAATGATCCTCTCACACTCTCGGTCTTTCAAATGATGTTTTTCCGTTGTACATTCAGCCCAGTTTCCTATATGACATTAATTACCTATAGGCGCTAGCCCAGAGGTAATTGCATCGGGAAACACAAGAATCTTTGTTTACCATCTCTCTCTCTCTCTCTCTCTCTCTCTCTCTCTCTCTCTTCTTGCTCATCTCCACTATCCTTGACTTCACTCCTGGTATCACCACATGCTATTGATTAGTGCCAAGGGGGATTTTCTTGCAGTAATCAATCAGCTGTGTGCTTATGCCTGTGAGCCTTTCCGTTAAGGCTGAACATTTTATTCCCCCCCCCCCCCCCCCCCCACTGCCTCCCCCTACCCACACATCCCACCCCTTATTCGCTTCCTGAAGTGTTTGTTGCTTCTTAGCTTGTAGTTGAGTGGCTTTTGTGTCTCAATGTGGTGATGGATGTTGGCTTTACGTTGCAGTGACCGCGCTTCCTGTCAGTGTAGCTGGCTGGAGTCGGCTTCGGTTGACTTTGAAGCGATAACCGTGGTTACATACACGTGGGCACACACACACACCAAACACACACCGGGAACAAGTAAATCCCTGCCATTTCTATAGAGCACTGGGACATTGTTGTCAACAGCAACACATTTGCAAAGCCACCATAAAAAACAGGATACAAGCGGACATTTAGCCTTTCTTGTTATCATTGTAATGTAGTGTGATGTACATTACCAATTAATGATGAGCATTGCACTATATAATCAATCGCTTGCCTTCCAGGTGTACGCTTTTGACATTAATTTAAATTGACCCTTTAGGGCCATTAGGCTTAGCCTAACACTGCAGTCACTACCCATAGTTGTATTTTTATTAGGATTTGAAATATACAGGAAATAAACCACAACGATAAACGATCAATAAACAATGTCGAATTTGTCTCTCTAGTGTTTCTTCTCCCTCTTTGTTGGTAGTGCACAGGTACTGGGTTTCACTTAATGGGAAACGGTCCAGATTACAACAGGCCCGGGGAATATGCCCTTTGATAATTAGATACTGGTTTCAGAAAATGGTGTGTAGTTCATTACCACGAGACCAAAAAATTGGCGACATTTATCACCATCATCGTTCATTTATTAATTAACCATTTAAAACGGGGCCATTCCTCAAGCCCGCTTGTACTCAAGAAAAAACCATTAAGTCTCTGTGATGGATATCCCTGGGAAAATGTCACTCCTTTTGGCACAACTGGGGAAAGTCCTACCTCGGAGAATAGACGAGGGGCTCGATAATTCTAAACACCCTTCATCTCTCCAACGGCAACCACATTTCCACGCCTCGTTCTTCTTCCAACATGCTTGTTTGAATTGAAAAAGCCATCAATTTTCCCATTAACAACCCATTACATGTGGATGCGTTCTGCTGTATTAGTGAATAGGCACTGCTGATCGTATGAAAGGAAAATCGCTGCTTAACTGGGGGTGGTGGTGGTGGCTGGGCTACGGAATTATTATTGAATTTGCAGTGTTTTTATTTCTTTAATACATGTATTTGCTACATGTCCTTAGACTGGCTACCACGGACATCAGACTTGACATTAATCCTTCGGTAGAAAATGTGCAGTTTGCTTCATGTTGACAACTTCACAATGCAACCCTCAGACACATAACCTTCATCACAACCACCTCTAAGGTAGGTAGGTAACCTTGCACAATTCACTGAGCCACGGCACAAGGGAGTGTGTGATGCTTTGCTTTCCAAATGGAGTCTGTGTACACTAGCCTTGGTTTTGTAGCCAGGTCCGTCTCTGTTGCATCACGTCCTTTCTTGTCTCCGTGTTGAGCCACTGGATTAGTGTCTAGTTAGGCAGGTGCCATGGAAGCTAGGATAAATCCAGATCAGTGCCCCATCAACACCACTTTGAAAGCCACTGAATGCCATTAGTCGGACTATCATTGACACCCCATGCATGGACTAGCATAATGCGCAATGTGTTTTCACATGCACTGCTGAAGGAACACTTTATGGGAGTATGTTCGCATTGCGCCATGTTAAGTATTCTCGTACTTCATCTAAAATTCCTGAATGAAGACCGTCTAGATTAGATTCAAACAGTGGCGCCTGCATTGCCTGAAACCCAAGTACTACTGCAGCAGGTACTTAAATAGAAACCAGTTACAATCTAAGGACCTAACGTGCTTCACTTTGTTATTGAGATTCCAGTCTCAAGATCATCTTATGATCGCTGTTGTTGTTTTTGCTCTTAAAACATTATCGTAGATTGAACACCATTTCACTGTGGTTAGAGAGTAAGTCAATGCGCCTTTTAAACCTCAATAGCGGAAGTTAAACAGTGAAAACTAAAAGCTTAGCATCTGTCCCCTGCACTAGTTTAGCCCTATTGCTTTTCAATTGTGCAACGTTGCAATCCTAAATGCTTGATTTGCTCGTCGATTGAGGGGAAGAGGGGGTTTAAAGGCAAGCAGAGCAGCAATAAAAACCTTGAGAAGGACATTGGTAATATGTTGAGTGTCAGGGAAAATGTGCATGCATTTTTTTGTGCAGACAATTATCCAAAAAGCATAGCCCTATCATGATTAAAAGGTATTAGGATAGTTTTTTTTTTGTCCTGGCTCAGAGTGGAGATTTAGTGATGGGCTATTCATGCAAGCCAGTGGACCAGCATGCAGCATATCAGGATGCTTCTAGTAGGAATAGATAATTGTTGCTTATAATGATTATTTCTAATCACCGAGGTCTGAAATAGCTCTGATTAGTAATGTTTTTCAAGGCCCTTAATACAACTACTGGCAGTAGGAAAGTTTTGTCTTTTTTTTTTCTAAGCTTTGTCTCATTTACATTAGTTTCTGTTGAACTTTGGCATTTGATTGCTAATATTGTAATACTCATATCTAATATTATATCCAATATCTATAACATATGAAAGACATAAATAAATAGGATAGTAGTTATGTCACCCTTGTGAATGCCCAATGATCTGTTTGAGAGAGGGATAGATAGATAGATAGATAGAGAGAGAGAGAGAGAGAGAGAGAGAGAGAGAGAGAGAGAGAGAGAGAGAGAGAGATAGAAGGAGAGAGAGAGAGAGAGAGAGAGAGAGAGAGAGAGAGAGATAGAAGGAGAGAGAGAGAGAGAGAGAGAGAGAGAGAGAAGGAGAGGGGGGGGGGGCACTGGGGTCTGTCCCTGACAGGTGTCTGCCCTTGGGGCCCCTGCATCCTGTGTGGCATGTGCATGTGAGCCTGTCAGAGAGTGTGGTCCGGGCCTACACATGCCTGCATAATGCTCTCCCTGCCTCTGCTTATGCTTACGTCAACTCTATAGCCTCAGCAGGTAAACGTGAGTGAACCAGCTGTGGCATTATTGGGAGTGAAGGCTAAAATCACTTCTACCCTTCTGACGTAGGTTGTGGATTATTGCCTGTGGGCACGAGCGTTGAGAAATTGTTGAAATTGAAATAGTAGGAAATAGGACCTGATATTCGTGTCTCTGTGTGTTCTTGTTGTTGTGCTCCACACATGTGGCTTGATGCTTGACTCATAGGCATACATACCAAGCAATTATCACTGGAACACACGTGTTTGATTAACAAGGCAGCTTTGGCTGCACCGTAAAGTGAATATGGAAAGTATTTGATGATACGATTCACTACGATTCAAAAGTATTCAGCATCTATGTAAAGAGTGATAGATATCTCTCTATATATAGATATATCTATCTATATATAGATGCTTTCTTTAAGTAGTTGCTTGTACATAATAGTAACATTACCAACAAGTATCTTGAAACTGATTGTTTTTGTCCTCAGTATTTGGGCTAATTGGCGATGCCATCTCACACACAGCTGGGAACAGCTTGAATATTAAGATCATTTTTTTTTCACCAAGCATTCCATCAATGTGATTTCTTTATAATGCTTCCTTTTACCTGACAACACTGCAGAAATTGTTCTCCAGAACAATTTGATAGGTACGTTACTGTCCTCAATTACCAAAAAAATCATTTTGCATGCTAATCACATGAATTGTGAGTAACATGTGAATTGGATTTTGATGACAAAACATGTCCTCAAAACTCACAGCAAACAGGCGATGTATTCCGCCAATGGCCTTAATTACCTAGCAGCTATCTTGGTTACAAACACTAGCTGGGTGGGAGAACCGAGTGCACAATCCCAGCTCCATCACCCAGCTAACGGCACTGTGGACGCCTGTATTGCGCACATGACGTAGTCGGAGTACTGAGACTGTTGGACTTAAGGAATGGAAGCACTGCTGTAGCTGAGGACTGAGAGCATGGAAAGCATCCAAAAAAAGCCAGACTATATCATCTGAAGGAAAATATGCCTTCAGAATCAAGCTTTGTGTGTCATTTGATTCAATCTGATGAAACAGAGGGAAGCTGTCTTGAAATATTAATGGTTAGAAATAGAAACATGATTTACTATGCAAAAGAACATGTAAATATTCAAGCCACCTTCAAATTAGCCTATCCCTTCCATTTTCTCACCCCTCAAAACTCAAAACATATTTTTTTCTCAAATGGGAAGTTTGAGAGCATACTGTACAGCTCAAAGAAGAGGTTAAAGACACGACAAGTCGATCTCTAAGCTGGGCAGCCTTACTTTCCCTTCAGATTACGGTTTCAACATTATTCACGGATTTCTTTCAAAAGGTGCCGCGGTTCATATCTACAAAGGATGTAAACCTCTGCCTCTCTCTCCCTCTCCTTTTCTTCCCCTTTACTCCTCTCGCTCTCTATCTCACTTTATTCCAAATGATGATGAACTACAAGAAGGTGCGTTCTCCCTCTCGCCAAGGAGTGTCTGTTATTGATGGCGTTGTCTTTTGCAAAGACTTGATTAGATGCATTGGGTGCGGCTTTAGCCGAGCCAGCAGCGGGGAAGGGTGCTTAAGGGTGAAAAGGACTGACACCGGGTAGCTCCTGCTGTGTTGTTCTGGCGGTCTTGCAAGTACAGGGTGGACCTATGGATGCAGGTGGGCGACAAAAGGCCACCTATTTACACATCAACCACAGGCTAACTTGTGTGAATGGTGTCAGTGGAGGATTTATCCTCTATTATTTATTTTCTCTTTTCTCTGACCTTTCTCTGCATTTCTTTCGCCGTCATTTAGAAAGGCCAGCTGAAATAATTTCTCTTATGTTAGATGAGAAATATGTATCCATTGAATGTCTTTTCCTTTCCTCCACGAGGGTGCCTTTGAATGCCCATCCAATCGCTAATTTATCCTGGAGATTATTGGAAAGGTATTTCATGCAGTTGCGTGACAGCAGCAGAATTCCCGAGGCCAACGTCCCACTAATCATCCATTAGAGATCAAGCAAGGGAATGCACATGTCACTCTCAGGTCACAGAGCGAGAGTCAGGTCAGCAGAGAAGTGTTAACAACCTCCCACCCCCCTCCCTCCCTTACAGGCCTATGGCTGTAAAACTGCATAACACCAGTAAGCCAACAAATGTCAGCCTGATTTTATTTTCCGCCACCAGTCCATAGCTGGTGCACGGCAGCTTATTATACACCTCGGTCACTCTCTGGTTGGGGTGTGGGCATTTTTGCGCCGCGTGACAAATGGGCGCAGTAATCTCCAGCCGTCTGGTCAACTCAAGAACCCGCAGGCAGGTGTCCGTCCTCTCCATAGAGCGCCACCCGATGTCAACAAGGGGAAACGCATCGCAGCGCCAGTCTGCCAGAAAGCAGAAATGATAGCATTTGTTAGGTCGGTTAGGTTAGGTCGGTAGGTTAGGACGTTTGCATTCAATTAGCAGCACATTATTATTTTTTGGGTCCGACCCGTTTCAACATACTGATACCAATACCGGAACATTTCTGCCGTCTCAGCGTCTTTGGCGCTGAGACGGAATCAAGTGAGCAGGGTGAACAGCAAAGCATATTAACCAGCTTCTGGGAAGACCACCCGCAGGTGGACATCATCCTTGGAATAGATAATGCAGCTCCATTTGCCTAGTGGTCACGGATAGCGTGGATAGAGGGTTAAACTGTCAAATAACACAATCAACTTAGTATGGAATCCGCGTAAGACGGTTCGTCTGCCTCACCGCAGGGGGTGTGGAAAGAGAAACGACGTAGGGTTCAGGTAAGTTAAGGTAGGTTAAGGTAGGTTGAGGTGACCTGCTGACATCATGGCATGACCTGAATGCATGCCTCAGAATGTCTCTCCTAAGCAAAATGTGATGTCACGGGTGACCTGTGATTTAGACATGTTATTCTGGGCGTGCAAGACACCTGACGCCTTGTCCCCCTGTTTTTATGAAATGCTTGGGAAATATTGATAGTGACAAAGAGCAACATACATTTTTCTTTGGAAATATCGTGATATACAAATGTGTGTCTGTGTGTGTGTGTGTGTGTGTGTGTGTATGCTTTTGTGTGAGGCTGTAGACAATGCTATTAGGAAGGATATAGTGGTGCTCAGACAGTGATTATTTAACCTTGGGCTCCAGTGAAAACCATCAAGTCCTGCATTTCAGATCAGGGACAATTCCCTGGAGAATGTAAAATATTACAATGACAAGGCTCTATGAATCAAGCTCTTTCTTCTTGTCCTTTTCCTCAGTCCACTCCCCTCCTCCTCTCTATCTATCTTGTCCTTGCCCCCCCCCCCCATTTCAGTTCCCCCCAAGGTCACCACTCTTGATTTCTATTATATATATTACCAAAGTGCCTGCAGAAAGTTTTGCATTTCAAAAAAAAAAAATCCCTTGCGTCTCATATTTGAAGTGAGACCGATCCTGTCAGTTGCTAATGGGTGCGCAGACGTCACTCGCTCACATGTACGTTTTGTTGTACGCCGGCTGTGTTTCGACCCGCCCTGGTTTGTTTGAATGTATGAGGGAAGGCGAAGGTCACGCAGAGACCGGGCTGTGTGAGAGTTTTTCTTTTGAGTAAGAAACAACACCTACACTTTAGCTGGTCACTGTCTGTTATAGTAGGCGAACAACATCGCTGCCTTGCCCACTGTAGAACAACGGTAGAACAATGAAATAGAGACATATATAGTTACATAATATAATACTAACAACTGCAAACCATCTGGCCTTGCTCCATGTATCACTTTATACTCTCGTAGCGGTATAATGACAAAGCTGAAATGATTGCTTCGCAGCCTAATAGAGATTGCCTGTCCCTTTGACACTCAACACGACTACATCAGTTGTTGAAGTCAGAAGAAATTAAAACATTAAAATGATCACGGAGACCGCCGTGTTTGAATGTAGCCTCGGCACATTGTGCTCGTTCCATTGGTAGGACTTCAATGAGGTCATGTTTGGCAGTTGTAAATCCTGGCGAGGCTGTGGCTGAGAAGGTGGCGGCAGCAGCCAGCGTTATTGATATCTACCGGTCAATCTAATGCACTCATTTTCCCCGCCATTAATTTCTACATTAATGTTGAGATGCGAGAGACCCTCCCAGACAGTTAGGTGTGGATACTGTGATAACTTCCTTTACATGCGTAGAGGTGCACGTGCGTGTGGGCGTGTGTGTGTGTGTGTGTGTGTGGGTGTGTATATGGGCATGTTTGTGTGCGTGTGTGGGTGTGTGCATGTGGGTGTGTGTGTGGGCGTATGCGTGTGTGTGTGTGTGTGTGTGTGTGTGTGTCTGGGTGTGTATGTGGGCATGTGTGTGTGCGTGTGTGGGTGTGTGCATGTGGGTGTGTGTGTGGGCATATGCGTGTGTGTGGGTGTGTACGTGGGCTTATGCGTGTGTGTGTGGGTGTGTATGTGGGCATGTTTGTGTGCGTGTGTGGGTGTGTGCATGTGGGTGTGTGTGTGGGCGTAGGCGCGTGTGTGTGGGTGTGTATGTGGGCATGTGTGTGTGCTTGTGTGGGTGTGTGCATGTGGGTGTGTGTGTGGGCATATGCGTGTGTGTGGGTGTGTACGTGGGCTTATGCGTGTGTGTGTGGGTGTGTATGTGGGCATGTTTGTGTGCGTGTGTGGGTGTGTGCATGTGGGTGTGTGTGTGTGGGCGTATGCGTGTGTGTGGGTGTGTGTGTGGGCGTATGCGTGTGTGTGGGTGTGTATGTGGGCATGTGTGTGTGCGTGTGTGGGTGTGTGCATGTGTGTGTGTGTGTGTGTGTGTGTGTGTGTGTGTGTGCGTGCGTGCATGTGCGTGTGTTTGTGTGTGTGTGTGTGTGTGTGCGTGCGTCCGTGTGTGTATGTGTACGTTGCTCCTGCACAGGCACCTTTATCTTGCTTGTGTGCACTTGATGACTAAACCTCAAAGACCGTCCTCCCCCCTGCCGTCCTGTCCCATGCAGCCTCCCCCCCTCCCGTGATCTATTGATCCACGGTGCGATCGTGTCCCGCTCTCTCCAGCAACTCAGCAGTTTGGCGGCGTGGCGCCCGGGAGCCCGCACGCCATGCGTGTGCGCGCGGCCACTCGGAGTTCTGATTATGCTAGCGCTCGCCGCATTCTCGCAGCCTGCCGCTATTTTTAGCCTCAAAGATCAGTGCTACTGCCAGTCTCTCTCTCTCTCTCTCTCTCGCTCTCTCTCTCTCTCTCTCTCTCTCTCTCTCTCTCTTTCTCTCTATCTCTCTCTCTCTCTCTCTCTCTCTGTCTCTCTCTCTCTCTCTCTCTCTCTCTCTCTCTCTCTCTCTCTCTCTCTCGCTGGGAGCCAGTGAGAAACTGGCAGAGCTGTTGGAGGCCTTGGCGCCGACAGTAAAGAATCCCAAAAAGATGGGAAAAAAAATATATAATACAGCACAAGCTGTGCGTGGGGAGGAAGGAGGAGGGCTGGGTGTGTGGGGTGTGTGGGGTGTGTGTGTGTGTGGGGGGGGGGGGCGGGGGGGCTGGGGGGTGGGTGTGAGAAGACAGCAAACGCAGAACGGAAGAGGAGACAGTCGGCTAGTTACCTTGACAAAAGACTGGTGTGAATCCTTTCATTTATATAACAGCTCTGCCCGGGCGGCGCGGAGAACGGCTGGAACCTCAGACTCTCCTCCGGGCCGCGGAACACGGAACGCGGAACGCGGCTCCTCTGTTCTGTCGCTCGGCTTTCTTGAGGATGGGATTCTTGTTTTTTTTGTTGTGTTTTTTTTTTGTTGGTACAATCGGGAAGTAAGAATGCGTCTGCATTTCGAGGATTACGTAAGGGAAGACGGGATGCTGATAGATACGAGTCATGTGGAGCAGAGCGCGTGTAAATGATGTTCTGCTGTGGCCTCTCCTTGTTTTGAAGGTCATTGTGATCACGCCTTCGCCAGCACAGGGAGGGAAAGAGACATCCATGCAAAAAAAGAATGGTTATGCCATATATAGCATAAGTAACACGCTTTGATCTAGATCATGCTACTCTATATCTGTAGCTCCTCAAAAGAATGAATTAACTCTCTGTTATTGTTATACTTCTGTTCTGTACTTCCTGTTTTTCTGTCTGTCTCTTTTTCCCTCTCTCCCACTCTTTCTATCTCTCTATCTCTATCTTTCTTTTCTTTTCTCTACTGCTCTCTTGCTCTGTGTCTCAATCTCTCTCTTTCTCCCCCTGTGTCTCTCAGGACCCTCCTTACTTATCATTCTGGCATTTGTCTCATATAGTCTTTTTCTCTTTCTACCTCTCCATCTCTATCACTGTGGTAGAGAGAGAGAGAGAGAGAGAGAGAGAGAGAGAGAGAGAGAGAGAGAGAGAGAGAGAGAGGGAGAGGGAGAGGGAGAGAGAGAGAGAGAGAGACTTCAAGCAGTGGCAGGTGTCTGACCCTGTGCCCCTCCCACTGCCTGTGTGTCCCTAGTGAGTGCACAGGGAGAGGATGTGAGAGGATGTGAGAGTCTGTGAGAGGCTGTGAGAGGCTGAGTGTGAATGTGGGAACCCTGGAGGAGACTGAGTAATGACAAGAGTGGCAGGAAAAATAAGAATGAACAATAAATCTAATTATGATGTCAACATCTGCAATATTCAATCTCTGCCACATGTTTGTTTTGCAAAAGATAATGGAGGATTTATAAATTTTCAAAATCTTCCATTGGATTGTCTGAGATAATTTGAGGTTGGGTCTGGTTGAGGTCTGGGTCTTTTTGTCCTGTATGACCTATCTGTGTGTGTGTGTGTGTGTGTGTGTGTGTGTGTGTGTGTGTGTGTGTGTGTGTGTGTGTGTCTGTGTGTGTGTGTGTGTGTGTGACTGTGTGTATGTGTGTATGTGTGTCTGCGTGTGTGTGTGCGATAGTGTTTGAGTGTGTGTGTGTGTGTGTGTGTGTGTGTTTGAGAGAGAGAGTGTTTGAGTGTGTGTGTGTGTGTGTGTGTGTGTGTGTGTGTGTGTGTGTGTCTGTCACTCTCTATCTTGCCTCCAGCTTTATCTATTTTTCATTGTAATCAGGGGACAAGCCGTCGTTATATCGTTACATTAATTGCATTAATTGCAGTATGATATGGTAGCATATAATATCCCCATTCCTATCTTCTGCCCGTACCTGGGGAACAATCAGGGGGCAGAGCTGGAGAAGCGTGGAGAGAAACAGCAATGCGCAGAGAAGCCATCAGATTAGAACACAATACGGGGAGAGAACGTGGAAGGGACCGCCAGGAGGAAGCAGGAAGTGAATTGGATTAAAAAGAAGAGGCTTAGAGTCTGAGGGAAGAGGAAATAGGGGGGGGGGGGGGGGGGGGGGGGCTTCCCATCCATCTATCAGCGACGAGGCCCCTCATTGCCTCGCAGCCTCTTCCCCTGTCCTCTCCCCCTCCCAGCCCACTCAGTTCATTTACATTTACATTGCAGCCAGCGGGAGCTGATTTAGTACCGAGTGATGGATGGGCCGCGCGTGATGCCCTTTTTGTAGAAATGACAGAGGAGTGTGTGTATGTGTGTGTGTGTGTGTGTGGGGGGGGGGGGGGGTGGGTTAACTTCGTCAGCTGTTTGTCGGCAAGGCTGCGCGTCAAACACTATCCGTTCTGTCCATCGGCGCTCATCACATGGCGTGGCCACACCTGCACAGGTGGGACTCGATCCTGATCTCATTTTGATCTCAGGGCGCGGCTGCGTGTGCCCAGCTTGTCACAGTCGGTAGTTAGCGACTCCCCGGTTGACGGTTTGTCAATGTATCAATGTGTACATTAATAAATGTATTTAAAAAAAAAACATGCTGTGTCGTTTTACTCAGCGGCACGGTTTGATGGAATTGATTTGGGCGACAACGGAGGACACTGAGGTGTACCAAATATGGGTGTTAGCTACATTTACCTTATTTACGTTGTATAACACAAGGGGTTTGTCATCATATAAGCATACTTGTTCATGTATTTTGTGTGTGTGTGTCTGTGTGCTTATATGTGTCTGTGCATGTACATGTATGTATGTGTGTGTGCATGATTATGCAAAAAACTCCAACAGAATTCTGAAACAATTCACCCCCTTTCCTCACACATGTACTGTATGCGCATGCAAACACATGCACAAACACACACACACACAAACACACACACACACACACACACACACACACACACACACACACACACACACACACACACACACACACACACACACACAAACACACACACACACACACACACACACACACACACACACACACACACACATTATTAAGCATAGGCTAAGTGTTGCATCGGTCAGCTATGGGTGCTTTAGATGAACCCGTCAGCTCTAGGAGCTGTCAACACGCTACACGCCACCTGTCAGCCTTGAGCGATGCTCTCTCGCTCACTCTCTCTCTTTCTCTCTCCCTATCACACATATATACAAAGATATTTCTCTCCAGGCACAGGCACGTACACACACACACACACACACACACACACACACACACACACACACACAAACACACACACAAAGCAAACGAGCCGTCACACAGAGACATACACACACACACACAGATAGACACACACATACACACAGGGTCACACACTCACACTCACACACACACACACACACACACACACACACACACACACACACACACACACACTCACAGGCTTAGTGATGTGCTGTGGCTGTGAAGCCTGAGAACCCACTCTGAGATGGACAGACAGGAGCTGTCACGGGAGACAACATAGAGAACACAGAGTCTGCCTCTCTATTTCACTAATGAGCAAGATGTGCTGAGTGCTACGCTCCAATTAGATAAGACTGTGATTAGCCTTGCACTCGTCAAACCGGGGCCATGTCGGCTGTAGGCGTGAGCGAGCATAGGTAACGTTGCACTGAACCTAAGGTGATGGTGTTTTGTTGTTGCCAGTGCAACAAGAAAAGATTGCCATATACAAGGTTAGAGTTACTCTCCTCCAAAACCACCAAGTGCTCCCAACGTATGCTGTGTTTTTGAATTTATGGTTTGATGTATTTTTGACTCTGCTGGAGAAATACTAAGTTACGATTTCACACGTACATCATTGAGATCACGTAGTAATGTTCTCGGGTTGATTGAAAGATAGTGGCTAGTATGACAACACTCGCTGATGAATTAGACTGTTTTGCCTTGGGCTCGAATAGATATTAGATCTACTCCATTGGAGAACAATTTGAACTTGTTTTTTATGAAATGTATATTTTATCTATCTATTACTATTTTACATTACTAATCAGTATCGGATGGACTTTTTCAAAAGTCTTTTGAATTACGTTTGCGCCTAAGATAGGTCTATTTGACAGTTTTTAATTAAAACCATGATTTGGAATTGTCTGTCTTTTTTATCTTATTCTCTTCCCCCTACAATCGATTTTGGAAAAATTCAATTTGATTCAAATGGCCAAAGGCTGGTGATTGGCCAATTCATATTTCAGGTTAATGAGGATAATTGCTTTTATTTAAATGAATCCTAGCTGTGTGACATCACAACTGCTTTCTTGTTTTGCAGGTGACAGTTTTTTCCCGTAAACGATCTGGAGAAATACCAAAGCATTGGTGTTTCAACAATATGTCATGTTTCATATGATACAATTATGAGTAAAAAAAAAAAAAAATCTATCCAAAAATGTAATAGTAGCTCAGTGTGTAGAGCGGGTGGACAGAGCAGGTCGTCCACTAACCGTAGGATCGGCGGTTCAATCCCCTTGATCTCCAACTGTCCACATGTCGAACGCCACAAATGTACTGATTGTAAGTTGCTTTGGACAAAAGCGTCTGCTAAATGTCCCTTTACCCTTTACATCATTTTCTCATATAAACTGTATATTTGTTTCACGTCCAGGCAAAATACTAAATCTCAGGGTGCAGAACTCATTTGCGAACAGACGCTGAAATCTCAGACTGCTGAGAATGAAGTGCATGACTGCTGTATCATTTTGATGATCAAAATCAATACATTTGATAATACAAAACGCATTTGATCTTACATCCACAAATGAGCCTTCTCTTATGTTTTGTTCTCCTATTCTATCTATTTCTCTACATCTCTCTCTCTCTCTCTCTCTCTCTCTTGTGCTCTCTCTCTTTCTCTCTCTCGGCCAGATCTGAGTTGAACCGAGCGAGACCAATGAACCATGAACAGCCTACATAACTGTCATTTAGACAGCACTGGTTCCCCCATTAGCTCTATACTGAAGGGGCGTGCTGCACACACTGTACAAGCATGTATATGTGGCCGCATGTCTATATTTTATACATCAACCATTATCCAATAGGGAACATAGATCAACCCCCCCCCCCCCCCCCCACACACACACACACACACATGCAGGCTTTTAAATACCACATTGACACCGCATTTCGCATTTTAAATAATACATATTACACACTTTGTATTTCTCCCTGGTACATGCTATGGTATAGGCTCATGCTAGTGCCTTCCAGCTGATGAAGAAGAGCTACATGGTGTGTGTATGTGTGTGTGTGTGTGTGTGTGTGTGTGTGTGTGTGTGTGTGTGTCTGTGTGTGTGTGTGTGTGTCTGTGTGTGTGTGTGTGTGTGTGTGTGTCTGTGTGTGAGGAGCTACAAGGAACTCCATGTTCTCTCAATGGACCCGCCCCAACGATGAACACGAGTGGCTATTGGTTCACATTTGTACAAAATGTTTATTCTGCGTTTGTGATTATAAATGCATTGGTACATCAATACTGTAACACCCTTTGAGATAACATATCAATTGAGGTTTGAGATGAGGGCTTTAATGTGTTCTTATCCATGTGTGTGCGTGTGCGTGTGTGTGTGTGTGTGTGTGTGTGTGTGTGTGTGTGTGTGTGTGTGTGTGTGTGTCTGTGTGTGTGTGTGTGTGTGTGTGTGTCTGTGTGTGTGTGTGTGTGTGTGTGTGTGTGTGTGTGTGTCTGTGTGTGTGTGCGTGCGTTTGTGTTTGTGTGTGTGTGTGTGTGCGTGTGTGTGTGTGTGTTTGGTGCGTGTGTGTGTGTGTGTGTGTTAGTGTGTGTGTGTGTTTGTGTGTGTCTATGTGTGTACATGTGCAAATGTGGGATCATGCTCATTTAAATACGCTAATCCTAATCGTACAACATAGCAAAAGCCAATTTCCAGAAACATTTGACCAAAGTCGTAATTTAGATAAACGCTTCCTGTGGACAAGAAACAATAGTCAGGTTTGATCTAATTCTTGAATTGAACCCATTGTCTTCTCCAACAGGGAAAGTCACATTATACTGCCAGGCCATTAACATCCACTGAGCCGGTATTTCAATAGGATTAATGTGATTTGGACTTTCCTGCTGACCCATCTCACTCCCTCTCTGTCTCTGTCTCTGTCTCTGTCTCTATCTCTCTATCTCTCTCTCACTTTCGCACTCTCTCCTTCTACCACCCTTATTTTTTGTTTTTCTTTCTTTCACTGACATTTCTCTGTCATTACAGCTCTAGCACCATTCATCTGTTCCAACTGAAACCCCTTCAGAAGTCCTGCTCTCATCCAGACCTCACACTGAGGGGAAAACTAACTCTACCAATGGACCTCTGGCCTCTCACACACCCCTCACTCCCTGCCCTCCAGGTCAAGCATCGGCCACTCTGGTCCTCAAATGCTAGTACATTTGAAGCTTTTCTAAACTTTTCTATCTACACGTTTTATTATCACAATGGTCTCAAGGAATTGTACACAATGTCGATAAATGTCACAATATGAATTCAAAATACCATTCAAAAAAAGATCTAGCCAAGGTCATTGCATTACAGTCTCACTGAGGGATTTAAGGTATGGTCTTGGAATAAAACCAGTATTCCTCTCTCTCTGACATTTCAAACTTCATATTGTGCTCACTTTATATTTTCATCCTGACGCGGTAATCTGTTTAGTCTATAAAAACACTGCTTCACGATAAGTTGATTTATTTATTCTGTGACGATAAAACACCATTCAAACACGATAAGCGATAACATTAAACATTGCCC
>JAXIVH010000004.1:3827795-3832795 GCA_036785325.1 Urophycis tenuis
GATTGGATAGCAAAAGGGATTATAATGAAAGAAAATGGCAGACGATTGTGTCAATGAGCTCAGTGTCATCTGTGGTGTTTAATCAAGCTGGAACACATGCCCCTGCCCTGGCCGGCGGTGAACAGGCTCATCGGGGTGTCGCCGATGTAACGAGATAGACGAAAAAAGTGTTCCTGCCGGCTGTCCTCCTCAACTCAACCACTGTGGATCCAGTACATGCACATTCACCTTTTAACCAAAAACATGTCCCTGGCCTGGGTTTCAAAGATTTCTTTCAAACAAACTATATTCTACATTTCCCTTTTTGTGCATATTATGTAGATATACGTTTTTTGACTAAACTAACGGCACATTCACGGGAAGGTATTGCGGCTTTGTCAGCGGGAGCGCTGGTCCTTCTGGTTCACTACAATATAATCAAGTCAAGCTGCTGCCAAGCACCTTCCATTGTGCACCTTAGTACAGTGGTTGGCACTTCCTGCTTCAATGTGTCTTTGATTATTGAAGTAGGCAAAAGGAGGGTGTGTATATGTGTGTGTGTGTGTGCGTGTGCGTGCGTGCGTGCGTGCCTGCGTGCACACCTGTGTGTGGAGGCGGGAGGTGGGGGGGGGGGGGGTGGCTGATACGACTCAGTTGACACACATGCTTATACCTGACTAAATAATTCAAGGTCCAGTTTAGAAAAGGTAATTTGCATGCAAATGAGGTAAGGATTTGGCGAAATGCGTGAAAAAAATCAATCTGTTCTCGCTCACGCGGGAACAGTTGCCGTGGACTCGTGGCTGCGTCGCGTTGTGCCGGCCGGCCGTCATGGCCCAGAGAGATAACGGCACGTGGAGACGCCGCTATGTGTCGTAAAAAACAATCAATAAAATTCAAAACAGAGATCGGATTCAGATCGGAGGCTACCATCGTCCTCACCGAGCACATTGCGCCCAGACACGACAGGGTTAACACGGATCAAATCATATGACCACCCCCCCCCCCCCACCGAATGCCTCCTCGCTTGATGATGTGTCACGCTATAGAAAAAGGGCCGTCACACTGAGGTAGAGCATCAAGGGGTTACAGTCAGTGTAGGAGGTGATGTCGAGGGTACAGAGCTCACCTACACCTTCAATGGATCATCTAAAGAGAGCTCTGTCACAAATGAACCTGCTCATGTATATGACAATTTTTTGATACAGCCCTAAACAAATGTGTATATTCATGGTGATGAAGTGAACAATTGTGTGTGTTGTCCGCGTCCTACATGCATCACATTGTTAGTTCACAATCGTGATGCATGTGTCAGGATTAATTTTGGATGCCAGGAGGATACACTTTTGCCTTTCATGTCGAGCCCTCAAGTCTCTCAAGGAGGAGTGGAATTCTATATGTTTTGCACGTCCTAGCCTGACAATCATCTACAAACTTTAGTTTTACCTCATTATTCGGTCTGAAGCTCATTCCCTCTGTCTGTTCTCTGAGACCGGGGCGGGGTTGCGACATCCAAACCAAATCCCCGAGCCGATAACGAACCAACCCAAAGGACTGGCATTGGATTAGCCTCGCGGTAATCACCATCAAACGTAGCGCACGGGCGGAGTGCGGTTGGAATGTACACACACACAGAGCGCTTGTCTCTGCTGGACTTTCACTGGTTACCATTTCCTCCAGCTGCATGGCTCTCCTTGTGTGATTCCTCTGTTTATACGCCGGTTCAGCTGTGTGTGTGTGTGTGTGTGTGTGTGTGTGAGTGTGTGTGTGTGTGTGTGTGTGTGTGTGTGTGTGTGTGTGTGTGTGTGTGTGTATGTGTGTGTGTGTGTGTGTGTGTGTCTTTGTCTGTGTCTGTGTGTGTGTCTGTGTGTGTGTGTCTGTGTGTGTGTGTGTGTGTGTGTGTGTGTGTGTGTGTGTGTGTGTGTGTGTGTGTGTGCGTGCGTGCGTGCCTGCGTGTGTGTGTTTGAGCCCGTTCACTCCTTTGACTTCATGAAAACCCCCCTCTGTGTTACATATTCAATAATACCCACTGTGCATCTCTCAGCCAGGGTGTGACTAATAAAAAAGGACCCTTATGATGAAATTCCCGGCCCTCACCTCATTAATACCATTAAGTACTACCCATGGAGGATGGTCATCTGTTCTGTTCATCTGGAGAGCTGGACGGGAGGGCGAGAGAGAGAGAGAGAGAGAGAGAGAGAGAGAGAGAGAGAGAGAGAGAGAGAGAGAGTGAGAGTGAGAGAGAGAGAGAGAGAGAGAGAGAGAGAGAGAGAGAGAGAGAGAGAGAGCTAGAGCTAGAGAGAGAGTGTTGAGGGACTGAGAGTTGCATCAAGGTCCTACCAGAACATTGGGATTTGCTGCTTGGTGCTGTGCTGAGTTAGCAGGAGCTGAAGCAAAGGGCTGTTTCATTGACTCAGTGTTGCAGGTCATTTCTCTCATTCAGTTTGGGGTCATGCAGCCCCAAAGTGAATGAAGCCACAGGCTAATCGATTAGATAGCCGCATGCATACAGGGGACCTTTAAGCAAAATAGGCTTTATCAATGTACTGGATTTACATGTTTGACATGTAAATCTATGAAGAATGATGATATATTTCAGGATGATGAAAATATAGGGACTTAAACGGGAGAAAGATAGATATAAAATGATAATAAAGGGACATTAGATGGAGTGGTGGGATTTTGTTCTTCGCTAACAAGGTGAAGACACACAACGTCTGTTTGCTAATACGCGTCCTTTGTTGTGTGAAGGTATACATAGAACCTCTTAGAAATTGGCGGGTTTACTTTGGCTGTCAGGAAACTGCAAATCCAACACGGCGGTTTAGACAGAGTGCAATATAGTGGCTGATGTGTTGTCTGTTTAGCGAGAGGAGTCGCGCGGAGAGGAGACACAATTATTCACGTCGGGATTGTTGACCGATTTCAAGCCAGACTCGTTCACAAATCAGCCATTTTGTCTGGGCCGACACGGCAATTACGATGTAGCTGTAAGTATATCGGGGGCCTCAAGTGTGTGTATAAAGATCGTACACATTTGTTGTTACGGAGAACATTATGAGACGATCGCAGACAGACAGTCAGGGTTCAATAAATGAACATAACAAAAAAAGAAACCCCACATTGCTGAACATGAGGTACGAGCGCATGCTAAATGGGCAGACTGAAACATGCCACTGAACCTGACGGCGCCATGCAGTGGCTGGCAGGACAACACGGCCTATAGCAAGAGTGTGAGTGAATCAGCCAGTGAGTGAGAGAGTACCAGAGTCAGGGAGTGTGAGAGAGAGAGAGAGAGATGGCAAAGTTCTGTGAAGGAGAGAGAGAGAGAGAGAGAGAGAGAGAGAGAGAGAGATTGGCTCCAAGCCTGTGATGTGCTGATAAAATATTGATGAAGTTGCAAAGCAGTGTTTCGCTAATAGCCATACTTTAGCATGTGCTGACAGTCATTATAAAGGGAGCATTTCTCCTGCTTTTTCATTGGCTGTTTTCTCCCTTTCTCTCCCTCCCCTGCTGATGGACAGTGCTCCTGATGCTCTGGTTCTCAACAGCCATTGTAATTATCCACAACATCTGCTCATTCCCGTTTTGGGACAAGGCACTTTAGTTTCCACAGTTCATCCTGTTTTTTTTTTTTTTTGTCCACAGAGTTGCCTGTAATCTGTGCCCTTTTTGATTTAATTTCCTGTATTGTCAATTGATATCAACCCACAATTGCAGTAGTGCAACACCTACGGCCTATGCAACTTAGCCACTTGCATAATGACATTAAATAATACATAACGTTACCGCAAATCATACGGAAATGAAGAACAGCAATTTCTAATGGTTCACTACGTCAGCTCCATATTACTTAAGATACTTCAGTATTACTAAACGTGATCAGGCCTGCTTCTAAGAGAACAGAACAGAACTGATTGGAAAATAAATGTGCTTACACATTGCTCCGTATGATCCAACGGGCAATTGCGAATCAGTAAATAATAATTACTGTCAACCAGGTCTGGGAACTGTCTGCCTCCAAGCACAACCAGCATGCCTGCTGATGGTGTTGACAATATCAATCCCAACATAAAAGAAATACTTATCATTTACAACACTGACATAGTGCATGTTCATGCATATATTCAAATAGCTAGAAAAACAATGTCTAGTCATTTTAAATATATTCATGAAGACTCATCAATCTCGACTGGTTTCAAGCTGAGCACCACAATAGAAAACTAAAGCAAGAGAGTGGATACCGATGCGTTTGTTAAAGGTCAATTAAATAATCTACCTAATAAATCATATACTAAATGTTTACCTTGCATAATACCACACCAGAGACAGCGTGCCAGCCCCGAATCGCCGAACGTGAGTTGTGTTATGCGTTACGTGCCTTGTTCTGTGTTGTCTTTCACGTCCGGCATTGTCATGGATTATCTGGTCCAATTAAACACGCTACCCAACGTGCAGTGGGGGTCAGCAGTCAGTCATGTACGCTGTCAAGAAACAGGGATTTCCAAACAACAACATCCCGGAGTTTCCAGTGCAGTCCTGTGTGTGTGTGTGTGTGTGTGTGTGTGTGTGGGGGGGGGGGGGGGATGCTACAAAAAGCTTTGGTCACACAGTCGTGTGGCCAATGTAATCCCGAATCAACATTTTGCTCCGGCGAGTCGCGCACTGCAGTAATGAAGGTCATGAGTTCTCTAGGTCGTGACCTCTTGCAGGCTTATCCTGCTTCCACTGGGCCAGGGGCTTTTATGTAACAGTGGCATCAAGTCCATATAGCCACACGTGTTACCCTTTACGTTATGTGGAATTTTCCCTGGTCAAAATATTAACGTTGCAAGTTTGCAACGTCAACACAGACCGTTATCAGTGCCACCTTTGACCAAAACTATCATCTGACTCATTATATCCTACTAATCTGTGGGTGCAGGTAGAGCGAGAAATTAAAGTGAACGTCACCGTTTGCTTACAGGAACGGATCAGGCAACAATCGCCCTGTGTTCTTAATATAATGTGCGTTCATTCAG
>JAXIVH010000004.1:3852795-3867795 GCA_036785325.1 Urophycis tenuis
CTCTCTTGAGAACCTGCCTTTTTCCCCCGGCATGGGATTCTGTTAATGAGCCGCAAACAAGCACGAAATATTGTTTTGCTGACAAACTACCATGAACAATCGTCCGAAAATATGTATTTGTTATTCAGTTAAGTTTGATATGTGTGTGTGTGTGTGTGTGTGTGTGTGTGCACGCGCATGTGCACGTTACAGTACGTGCACACAGATACACAACGAAACAGACGATATTTTGGTAAGTGCACTGATAGTGTCATTTCTGCCACCCTGCTGTCAGTGAGTTGCTGGCAGCAGTACAAGCAGGATTCCACAGGAGGGCTGTGTGTGTCATCTCTCTCAATGAAGCCCAGAGAGCAAATTAATCACTACACTGTTGTAATCAATTCAACCTCCTGCTCCTATCTGGTGGATTGCCAGGGGAATTTCATGTAATTTAGGTTTCCTTTAGGGTCCATTATGTCACAGCAGTGTGTGCCACCCATACAGATATATACAAACAGACACAACTTACCGACTGCAAGGGAACGGCATACACTAAGAATATATGTACTGAGTGATACACCTGAGTGCATGTGTGTGAGAGCACACACACACACACACACACACGCATACACCTACAGGTAGGATAAAGGTTACCCCCCACCCCAGGTCTTGCGCTCACACACACTCACACAAACACGCGCATACACACACACACACACTCACACAAACACGCGCATACACACACACACGCACGCACGCACGCACGCACGCACACACACACACACACACACACACACACACACACACACACACACACACACACACACACACACACACACACACACACACATACACATTCAACCAAATACACTTGAGGTACGGTTCGGTCGAAGAGAAAATGCATACTGAGGAACCAATGAAATACGGTGCCTAATTTACAATGCTAATCCCTGCAAGATGATGGTCTCCCCCACACACACACACACACACACACACACACAGACACACACACACACACACACACACACACACACACACACACACACACATACACACACACACACACACACACACACACACACACACACAGATTCTGGTGCCTTCGCTCTCTCTCCCTCTGTCTCTTTCTCTCCATAGCTCTTTCCTTCACCCTTTGTCCCTATCTCACTCGCCTACATGTGAAGGCTCTCCATTTCTAAAGACATCCATGCATCAAATGTCTTATGATTAAAGGAGATGGTGGCGTCAACACACAGGCTCTGGTCTGTCGTCCCCCATCCATTAACGCTTTGTGAACGACCAAGTGAGAACCTCATCATGGCCAATGGGATGGCTCTAAATGGGCCTTTGTAACACTGCAGTGATTACTTAAGGATTTTCTTAACGGCAGTCCCTCTTGGGAGTTGGACGGGGTTTTGCAAATCGAGCTTACGATATGGACGCAATATACAATAATTCATGCATTATAAATGTGCAGCCAGACAGGTGTTAGTCATTATTATGATGGTGATTAAATTAGGTAGGTCTAAGGGAAGCGGGGATGTAGTAGAGTATTCATAACCTATCTTTTTTTGCAGGGAAGAAATGACTCAGTTAGTGTATTTTGTTCACTGCTCTACCAGGGGTATTTTGTGAATGCAGATTTCCAAGCAGGAGTTGGGGAATTGGAACACTTTGGATTGCTCGTTCTTGAACCATGAGACTAACTGTAGGTGGAGTAGGATTTCACCCCCCCCCCTGTGAATAGGAAGCGGAATATGCATCTGGAAGAAAAAGGACACATTAGTAAATATTAATTTATGAGACGAACATCATCCGTGATTGGATTTTCTTTTCATTCCATTTGGGATAAATAAAATGATCGCATTAAAAAGACGAGATGTCTTTGGTACAGTTTTGAATCATTAAACGTACTGCACCGCGAGTAATGAGACACCAAAAAATCAACATGAAGCTTATTTCCTGAAAATGGCTGACTTGACCCGGAGCAGACGAGCCAATTGAGTCTTCAGGACTCGCCGTGCGTACTTAACTTTGACGACGGTCCAAAAGACAAGGTGCACTTGAACGTCACGTAGAGAGGCTCCACTCAAAAAGAACATACAGACACTAAATTACACCCCCAAAAAAAAACGAACCGATAAAAAAGTCGAGAGCTGGTGGAATGTGACGGCTCCTTTGGACAACACATTCCCCACAAAACGACCGTGTGCAGCTATGCATGGAATAACGGGCACTTAAACAATCAACCACACAGATGCAGCTTATCAATCTAATTAGAGCTTATTCAGGGTGCGCTTGATTTATCCCCTTGTCCCTCCCCCGGTGGCCCGGTGCCCACTGGGACAGTCTCTGGGCCGTCCGGTGTCAGCACCCACAGCGCACCCGCCCGCCCAATGAGATTTTCTCTGGCTAAACGCAATGTGACGTTTCTGATGGCTGCGAAGCTATTCCGGGAAATGTAGGAGGTGGTAGCCCAAATATTGTTCACCTTGAATTATGGGAGACGATTGAGATGGCCGGGTAAAGCCACGAACGAGCTGTGATTAAGGCGGCCGCGGTTATGAGCGTGCATTGTTGTCGCCTCGCATCACGCGAGTCATCCGTCGTCATCGTCAGCCGAGCGAACTTTAAAGGGTGTGGCTTTGGAGTCAACACAAGTGTGCCAGAAGTTACTGCGTCGTGGGTGCTCAGCATGTTCTTCCGCGTCTGTTTCACAGTCCATCAGAGGTGTTATTGAGCATATTAACTCAATATGCCATATTGATCTCTGTCGCTCTGTTTTGCACTTTTAATACCCTAAAAAATAAAGGATAAAATAGTAACAGCCTCCTAAACTCAGTCGGTGTGATGCCCCCCATCCCTTCCCACCCACACACACACACACACACACACACACACACACACACATACACACACACGCAGGCCAAACGCATGCACGCATACACATGCACGCACGCACGCACGCACACACACGCACGCACGCAGGCACGCATGCACACGCACACACACACACACACACACACCACCATCTTCGCCATTGTCTCTGTTCTACATGACAGGACTGCAGACAAAGCCAACAATCCTTTCAGAAAACCCTTGTGCCTCTGCATGGTAATTACATAGCGCGTGTCTTCCTGGTGATTCTGATTCACGGTACGAGTAACTCCAAGAAACGAACAAGAACGCGTGGGTTCGGTTTAAACGAGTAAATGCACTTTATTTTACTTTCCGATAAATCTGCATGGCGCAGATATTATACTAACGATATTACTCGCCAGTACTTTTTCATCAGAAAAAGGCTCACTTGGTTTGTAGGAATGCCAATGTTATTTATTTCACTCGGGCAACGCGGCTCCGTGTCTGTAATGGAAATGAGCGCAGACAGTTACCCAGCGTCAGAACCCCCCCCCCCCCCCCGACTGTTACGTCTACAGTAAGCACCTTCGACCGCCTCCGATGACGCACTCCTGCGCAGCATTAGCACATTCTCACGGATGAGAGAATACTCTTTCATTAGAGGGGAAATTCAGAGAGGGGGAAGCATTAGTGGTTTATTTGCGTTGGTTCAGCCTGTCTCCTCCTGCCAGACAGTGGATTTCTATTAGCAACTTGGTGGTCATACACACACATACTTCTCTGTACTAATCTCAGAGGCTTTATAACGGTGGAATAGCCCATGTTCTCAGCTTATGCTAACAGGCTATGAAAAACACACACGCACACACACAGACACACAGACACACACACACACACACACGCACACACACACACACACACACACACATACACAAGCAAGAAAAAACAATGGCTTTGGTTACTTTCAGTGTGGAATAGTGTAAAGGATATGTGTGTATGTATATATAATGGGTTAAACCACACTCACACTGCACAATGCACACACACACACATTCTTTGTCAATTTCTCAATTGTATAAAAATCCAAATGAAACTTGAAACACAATTTGAACTTTTCAATTTGAAATCCTTGCGATAATTGTGACAAGCGGAGCTCACTGAAGATATTGACGCAAATTACATTTGTGGTTTCAAAAGAGCACAATCATTGATGCTCCTCAGCATCGGGAGACATTGACAACAAGTACTTCTCCTACAAGTACTACAAGTACTTTCACTTACTCTCACTTACCCAGGTGTCATCCTCCAGTACCTGGAGCTGAGCACTGAGGATTACCCATCTTGACTCAACCATTGATATGGAACAGTCATACAGGCTTACCTGCATGTGTATGTGTGTGTGTGTGTCTGTCTGCTTGTCTGTTTTTGGATATCTATTCATTACGTATGCATTCATATGCATTTTTTGTTTTGAGTTTGTCATATTTATCCATGTCTGTCTCTTCATCCGTTTTTAACTTTGTAGAATTGGTCCGGAGCATTTCATGTTCTGTGATCGTTGATTGTTCTGTGTGCGTGTGTGTTTGTGTGTGTGTGTGTGTGTGTGTGTGTGTGTGTGTGTGTGTGTGTGTGTGTGTGTGTGTTTTGGGCGCCCTGTGTTCCAGTGTTCTGAGAGGATGACTGGGGATTGAAGTTTTGGCCAAAAACCAAGGCAACCCCCGCCTACCATCTGTCATCCACATCTGGACACACACACACGCGCACACACACACACACACACAAACACACACACACACGCATGTACACACACACACACACACACGCATGTACACACACACACACACACACACACACACACACACACACACATGTACACACACACACACACACACACACACACACACACACACACACACACATATTAGGTCGATACCTTGCTGCTGTAGCTGACGTAAGAGGACGGGAAATGAAGATGGTGAAGTGGGATGTTGCGAGCACCGGAGCAGAAATAGAACAACCAAAAGGACAGAAGACGTCCAGTTGAAGAGAGGAGAGGATAGAGGAGAGGATTAAGTTAAAAGGTACTATAAACAGAGGCAGGTGCTGTCAACTCAGAACAGACATTCTCAAAGTGCATTTCACTCACTCATAGTAGCTGAAGGATGGCTATGCCTTTTTTTTTTTTTTTTTTTTTTTTACAAATGACACTTAAATCCTAGCTACAGAAATGCTAAGACTTTCTGCAGTCTTTTGAGGTCGTTTACTGGTTCACTCAGGTCAACAAGGGTCTTGTTATAAGTTGAAACAGAGGATTAAAAAAACCCTGCAACGTCCATCAGGGAACGGGCAGTACTTGTGACAGCGTCCGATGACTAGCTGCCTGATTTGCCTGTGAGTGAGATTCTTCCACAAGACTGAACACTGCTAACGTTGCTCACTTTGGTCCCACTCACTGGAATAGGCTTATTGCTCGTCAGCGTAATAGCCCCTTAGAAACCAACATTACTGTGGAAATATTGAGGGTGGAAAAAAAAAAAAAAAAAACACAAGACACAAGGACGCCTCTCTCCTAATAATTGTGTTTTGCTGTCGAAAAGCGCTTTCAACGGAAGTCGAATTGAATTGTTGTAGAAGCAGGAAAAGGGAGGGAAAAAAAACAAAAAAAACACCCATTTTCCGGAGGAGTGTAGACCCGTTGCTGTGCGGCTTTGTGGCGGGTGCCTATGGAAACATGTCTCCCCCCCCCCCCCCTCCCCCCCCCCCCGGGCGCGGGCGCCACGCCCTGAGATGCGCCCGTTCCTCGCGGGATTTCATCTGTCCACGCGTTCGCCTCATTGCGCGCCGCGCGGCTCTCCGGGGAGCGAGGAGCGGGAGGGGGAAATGGGGTTGTTGTAATGGAAAGCAGACGTTAGCGCTGCGTTAAACACAATCAAGGTTAGGGTTGGGTTGTGTGTGTGTGTGTGTGTGTGTGTGTTGTGTGTGTGTGGGAGTAGGCCCGCTATCCAGAGAAGATCACATGCCCCTTTCTGGATCACAGACATGCATTAGGTCGGGTTACAAAGCCGGGGAGGGGGGGGGGGGGTCCACTTCCTGCTCTCGGGGAGCTCGTTTTAGACGTAGCCTCATCCAATCGACTGTGCGCCTTTCCTTTCAGAACATAACCCAGCTCAACGCATGAAGATGACGAAAACATACAAACACATATTACACTGAATTCATTTCCATTGCAATTACAGGATCACAACCTGGACCCAGTAGTCCAGTCGTTTGGGTGGACGGGCCTAATGGGACACGATCTGGCCCGCCATCGACTGAGAACTCTGCAGCCTTAATTTGTGAAAATGGGCTGTGATGCGATCGCTTGGGGCGATAGAGCCCTGTCAATATATGTCCTCTTAAAGTTTATATATATTTCCAGATTATATTCTATCGCCATGCAAAGGATCCCCATGGAGAAATTCAACTTTTCTCTCTCTGTTATTTTTGTCTAACAAAGTCTTGCCCAAGGAGAAGTATCCCTCTTAATGCCTGTTGTGTCCTCATTGTCATGACGATGTTAACTCTCCTTCACCCGAATCTTAAGACAACACCACACTGCAGTCGTTCCGTCGCCCAATGAAACAAACTCTCCTCTCTGCGGCTCTCACTCGCTGTCTCCACTGCTCCTGCAACAGCTCCACTCAGTTGTCATCGAGCGGGACTGGTTGAACAGCAATGACAGACCATGATCAAGCCAAAGGTAAAGACTTTAGTAGTATTTCTCTGTAGGGCTCATTTCCACAGTGACGGAATGTAATCTGAGCCAATGGGTGCCAAACAACGGGTACTTTTGGAGAGTCTAACATTGACATGGCACTGTTGCCCCCAACGCTGAAATGTCAGTGTGGCTTTCACAAATAACGGCTGTGGCATTCTGGCACATTACTGGACTGTTCTCAAAAAACGTTGTCCCCATTAGTCCCCTTTGAACCAACATGATCAGAAAAATCGGAAAAATCGTCCATCCTAAACTATTTTAATCCAGTCCTGTTAGACAGTCAAGAGATCTGCATCTGAAACACATAGATGCCAAACCCCTCCATTCTGAACAACAAACCACCTGTCAATGATTCAGGTGTGGGCTAGCTAGTTTGTGTGTGTGTGTGGAGGAGGAGAGGGGGGGGGGGGGGGGTAGAGAAGAGAGAGGAATGAGAGAGAGGGAGAGAGACAGAGAGAGAGAGAGAGAGAGAGAGAGAGCATCACGTGTACCATGCTAGCAGGGTGTGGTTAGAAGCAGGCGTGAAGTACAAGTGGGAAAGAGAAAGAGCGAGACAGAGTGCGAGAGAGAGAGAAAGAGAGAAAGAGAGAGAGAGAGAGAGAGGGAGAGAGAGAGAGAGAGAGAGAGAGAGAGAGAGAGAGAGAGACCCGCTGCTGTGCTGCTTAGCAGAGTGTGACTGTCAAACCGAGACTTGTCCCCGTCAGAGAGATAAATGACATTCAGCCTCCCTGCTATCTGCCTGCATGATACCTGGAAGACACACACGCTCAGACACACACACACACACACACACGCACGCACGCACGCACGCACACACGCACACACACACACACACACACACACACACACACACACACGCACACACACACACACACAGACCGCTGATGCCCTTCAAATCATTAAAAGTGTTTGTGAGTGTCTTGTGTGGGGTATGCAGTGATGGATGCAAGTGTGTGCGTGTGTGCATGCACGTATGTGTGTGTGTGTGTCTGTTTGTGTGTGGTTTTGTGTACTCGTGCAATCTGTGTCCATTTGTGTACCTCGGTCTACTCAGTCAGTAATTGTGTTTGCGCCGACGTCAGCGTGTGACGGACGGACTGTATCTCTTTCTACGACTGTACTCGCGGCGTGTCACACCAGCACCTTGATTCGTGGCATTTAGCGGATGCGATTGCTTTGCGTGACGGCTGCGCGTCAGCCCGCCTCTAATCCAAAGATTAGTCCGCGGCGGCGGCGGCCCTAATGCCGCGGGTCGCGAGTTGAACTCCCAACCCAGAAGGAGTAACTCCTGCGGATTACGAAATACACATCGCGGATGGGAAATGTGACCCTTAACACAGAGCACGGGGGGGGACACACAATGGGAACAGCGGGGCCTTCATTGAGTGATTTCCACCCTGCTTGTTAACCCTCGCAGGTGAAACAGCCGTGACTGACGGCTCAATGTGCTTCGTAATCACAGCGTTAAGCCGTCCGACGTGAGTTTGCGGGGGGTAGTTGGGGGGGAGGGGGTGGTGTTCGTCCGTTCTCGCCGCGCCTCGCTCCGACCGCGAACGTGTCAACAAGATGGAGGCAGACGAGGGGCGGGGCGGCTCTGTCAGTGACACCCCCCGGCGCCGGCCCGTTTTTACAATGGACCGCTTTTGTTCCTTTTGTTCGCGGCCCCTTAAATCGTCGTCGCCACTTAGAGCTAAAAATAAGGGGGTTTTATAATTGATAGTGTATTGGTTGCTGCCACACGCACACGCACACCGCACACGCACGCACACTCACAGACACACACACACACACATACACATACATATACATACATACATACATACATACACGCAGACACGCGTGATTTTCACTTCAAGTAGAGCGTCGCCTCTTTGAGCGGGTGGCTATAAAATGTCAGTACGGTGCAACCTATCAACCTTCTCAATTTGTGACAGCCGTCTGAAGCTAAGGCCTTGAAGACTAGCTTTGAGGGCTGTTGCTGCCGCACATGTGGCTGTAAACAGGCAGGTTTGTCCATGAAGGTGTGCTTGTGCGTGTGCGCGTGTGTATGTTTGTGTGTGTGTATTTGTGTGTGTGCACGTGTGCGTGTGCGTGTGTGTGTGTGTAAGTGTGGTGGGTAGCGTTTTAGTCGCTTGCCAGACTTAAAAGCCAATGAGATTCCCATTCCACGGTTGGCTGCCTCCCTCCATATCTGCATCACTCTTTAACCTTTCTCTACTTTGTTTCAAGATCCTCTCCAAGTATTCTTGTTTTCGTATCCTCACTTGTCAGCTCTGGCTTCACCTCCCTCTCCGTCGGCTTTGGCGCTCAGGTATATTTCTGATATCGTCTTCCCTTTTGTTCCGTAGCTCCTAAGCTGGTGAGGTTTGCTTGAGTCTCTTCACTGTGTTCCACAGTCTTAATGGGACCTCTTCACCAATGCCCCCGGAATGGTGTTTTCTGTCCTGCCTGACAGATGACAGATAAATGCCAAGTAAACAACGCGCGTCGATAGGAATATGCGCACACCGGCAAAAAAAAAAAAAAGTTAGTGATGAATCTGTCGGAGAGCAAACCAGCCAGCCAGTCAGTCAAACCCAAAGAATGATAGATAGCCGACCAAACACACGGCTAAGTAGCACACCAGCTAGTCCTTCAGTCACCCATCCCCAGGATTGATGGGTTTTCAGCATGCAAAATTATCCCATAATCCCGCGCTGTTTCGGGCCTATTACTTAAAAGAATGTGTGCCGAGCACCGTTGAGTAATGAAGACTGTCTACTCGAGAATCAGGCGCTGCTAACGGATGAGATCTTAATGCTGTCCAACCAGCCGAACAAAGATGGGGGGGGGGGGGAATTTGAGGTGGAAATGAATGCAGGGTACGACAGCAAGGATGGTCTTGTGGATAGCTGATATATATATATATTAAAGTGGATAGCTGATATATACTGTATATATTATATTAAAGTAGCTAGCAGTACAAATGGCAACCGGAGGATGTCAGGTAGGTGTTGTGCTGTGATCTGAAACCACTTCACGCTATGGTTTGGTTTGCCAGAGCCGCGTGGTCTGAAATGATTGCTGCAAAACAGCTACAAACATTATGATCACTCTCAAGGTCTTCCGCTCAATTTAACATTAAATCACTCCCTCTGATAGACATCGGAAAGTATTCCATGAACGTGTAACGAAAACATGTGCATTCGTCAAATCATCCCCCTCCAACCCTGCCAATTCTAGACACATGGACCTCATAGAATGATTGAGAAGGAGTTGCGAGACGGTGAAATGAGAAAGAAGAATTCATTGAGAAGGAAAAGGGATCGGAAGACAAAGGGACCGTGAAATGGGAAGGAACAAGATAGGCGGGGAGGTCAGTGAGCTATCCGATGTCTGAGTGAGAGCAAACATCTTATCCAATGTTAAACCCTTTTACATACACCAGCACATTCAATCACACCAGGCATGGGCTAGTCGCCTGACTCCCCTGTCTGTCGCTCACTCTGACAAGCAAAAAAAAAAAAAAAGAAGAAGAAGAAACTGTGTATGTTCCTGAGTACAAAGGGAATGAGGTCACAGGAGAAACAGACGAGAGCAGGATGGATGGACGGATGGAAGGAGGGGTGAAATGGTAATGAAAGCTTTTTGGTACGTGACCTTTTGCAAGCGCCGGTGTTAGTGTTGCTAAATGCCACAAGCGCAGGCTCCGTCTCCACTGTAAGTCTCCTCCCAGGACTGCCTAGGCCCAGGAAAATCAGGTTAGCAGAAAGTCAGGGTGGGGAAAAAAAAAGAGTGAAAGGTTGTTCTTGTATTGATTGAAGCACAACATGTTTTGAGGGGCTGTGTGCAAGAGGGGAAAGGTAGCTGTGGAGGTAAAAGAGAAGAAAAACACACACACATATCTGGCTGAAGAAGGGGGAGTCTTATTATAATGTTGCCCCCGTGTTGCTTGTGCTGAGGCACGATCTGCTGGCATTGAATGACATGAATGAAGATATTTGTCTTTCAGTCGAGCGATACAGTCGATTTATAGTGGCTGTAGGATAACTATATTCCTTATAATGACACGTCGTGTGCAAATACTTGCGATTTTTCAACACAAGAACCGGTGTTAAAGGTCTAACGCACACACTGGCACACACAGTCGATTATAATGGTCATGCAATCACTATATGCTTTATAATGACATGGCTTCTGCAAATAATATTGCAGTTTTACACAAGCACGGATATTAAAGGTCTCACAAAGATAGTTAAACAGAAACACACACCACACACACACACACACACACACACACACACACACACACACTCACTCCAAGACACATGCATACACTCACACACATCAACACACACACACACACACTCACTCCAAGACACATGCATACACTCACACACACACACACACACACACACATTGCAGAATCTAGCTCAATGTGATTGGCTGATTCTTGTCAGTGAGTTCTGGACTGGCTTGCTGAGTGTCTCCATGATTATACCCCTCATGCAGTGGCTCCCCGGGGAGCCCCACTGGCTGTCTGGGGGTCGGGCTGAACCCCACAGGGATGTAATGCTGACAGATGTCTTTGTGTTGTTATTTGTGCCCATTTCTGCGTGCGCGCTAGTGAATATGTGTGCGGGTGCGTGTGTGCGTGTGTGTGCGCGGTGTGTGCGTGTGTGTGTGCGTGTGTGCGTGCGTGCGTGTGTGTCTGTGTGTGTGTGTGTGTGTGCGTGTGTGTGTGTGTGTGTGTGTGTGTGTGTGTGTCTTGTTTGTGTGAGAGAGAGAGATATGATGCAGAGTAGGCGTTTGATGGCACTTCACGCGCACATCAACATTTTTCGTGTCGACACTTTAAGACTAAAACAAATATAGATAAATACGTGCACCCGGCTGTTTATAGCCGGCTCGCGGCTCACACGGAGATACCAAGCACACAGACTATGGGGCTCTTAGTGGCACACGTCGCGTGGCTGAGCTCTCTCTCTCCGACACAGTCTCTCCGCCATCGCTCAGGTGGGATGGTTTTGGCCTCAGGCACACAAATGTGTTTATTCACCACAAGCGTGTCCGCCGCGGTAACGGAGGCGGCCAACGCGGTGTCATCTGCACGCACGCACGCACTCTGGCGCTCTGTGGCGCCACGGCCGGGGATCTCGTCTGAACTTGTCTTGGCCCACGAAGGGGACTGAAGGTCGGAGGACGACACAACACAGAGGCACGATGCGGAGATGTAATTCCAGCTTCCTTTTGAATGCTGCCTACCGGGCATAATCGGGAGACGGTGTATATAGGTGAGGGTAGGAAAGAGAGGTTTGAGGGTTCGATCCTTGGCTAAATGCCCCCCCCCCCCCCCCTCGAGTAACACACCCTGACCCTAACTGCTCCCGACAGGATTGCGCGGTCAGCAACGCCACCCGCGCAGGTGTGCGCTCATGCGCGCCGTGAATAGGTGAACGCGTGAAGGAGTGAGCTGAGCTCGAAGCGGAGGGGGGTGGGGGAGGGGGAGGGGGGGGGGGGGGGGGGGGGGGCTGCGGTGATGAGGATAAAACCTCTCTGTGAGCGTGACGTCTACGTAGCGCTCAGCGGTCCAATTAAACGGATCAATCACCGACTGCACGGAATCAGATGACACCGTGAACCTACATGGGAGTCGAAGGCTGCGACAACGAGGCCGCGTTACGCACGCCGTGTAGCAATAACATGTTCAAGCGCTTTGGCGCTTTTTTTTTTTTTTTCTTTTTCTCGGGCGCTGCTGAGCCGTGTCCCGCCACCCGTTACCCGTTTACGCCGCCGCCGCCCGCCGCTGCCACCGCCGCCGTGCTAATTAAGCCAATTGCTGCACGGCTGGCCACGGCGGCTTCGCCAGGACGTTCGCTCACCACACCGCCGCGCTGACATCAAGGCGGCGAGGAATCCCTCCCGGGGTCCCGGTTCCCTCTGCCTTTCAAACCTCGCCCCGCCGTGGAATGCCTGTCCCTTCATCTTCCGAGCCCCCACTTCACACACACACACACACACACCGCAGACAGACAGACAGACAGACAGACAGACAGACAGACGGCCGGCCCGTGCAGAACCACCACCACCCAGAGGACCACTCGCAGCCGACACCCTCGCCAGAGTCACTGTCACTCGAATTTCATACCCTCGTCCAGTTTTTTTTGTTGTTGTTGTTGTTGTTTTGATCCCGACGTGGAGTCCTGTGCGTGAGAGAGTCCTGCACACACACACGCACACAAATTAAATAATGGCCTCCACGTGCACCTGCACCCCTGGCTGAATTATATTCCCCGACAATGTTCAGGAAGTGAATCTCGGGTGTGTGTGTGTGTGTGTGTGTGTTTGTGTGCGTGCGGTGTGTGTGTATGTGTGTGTTTGTGTTTGTGTTTGTGTGCGTGTGCGTGTGCGTCCATGTGTGTGTGTTCGGTGTGTGTGTGCGTGCGTGCATGTGTATGTGTATGAGTGTGTGTGTGTGTATATGTGTGTGTGTGTGTGTGTGTGTGTGTGTGTGTGTGTGTGTGTGCATGTGTGTGTGTGTGTCTGTGTGTGTGTGTGTGTGTGTGTATGTGTCTGTGCATGTGTGTGTGTGTGTGTGTGTCTGTGTGTGTGTGTGTGTGTGTGTGCATGTGTGTGTGTGTGTGTGTGTGTGTCCCTGTGCCTGCTGCAACATCCCATGCTGTGCATCCATTATGGGAACACGCTTCTCACAGCCCCGGTTCGCTGTTTTACATGACGAGCGGCACACACTCTGCGGTGCACCTCGGTGAACGGGCCGCCTTTCGCCTGACCCCCCCCCGGGGGGGGATGGACCAGCTACTGCCCCACCACACAGCGCAAGATGGAGTGCATCAATCGCCCTATAGCGTTCGACAAATGAACTCCTCCCAGAAAGAGTAGAGGTTGGGGGAAAAGCAAGCAAGGTGGGAGGGATAATGTATGGGGTTTATTATGATCCACGGTGCTTGACAACATATGTCCTGGGAACGGCGGGCAAACGTTGGTACATTGTTAAGGATCTGCTTCAGGTGCTGTGGTTATAGGCCTGAGCTCCAGGGCGTACAGGGTGATCCGTTTGCATGCGGTAATGGCCCAATTTTAAACCCAATAGACGTCTAGTCAGGCCGGGGGTTTGTCCTTGCTAATTCTCTAGCAAGCAAAGCACTGTTACATTTCTTTTTTTTTTTTTCTGTGTGTCCAATGCTGTAATAAAACATAGACAGCCAGGGAAACAAATCAGCTTGTTTGTCTGCACCCTGTGCCTCTGCCTCTCCTCTAGTTCAATTGTCCGTGGATAAAAACATTGTTTATGTGGAAGCGTTTAAACACACTCAGAGAATCCGAGTTGAACAAATCACCATTGAACTTGGTTCACTGAATCCAAGATGAAATGACAAAAAGGAGGGAGGGGAGTGGGAAGAGAGTTTTTTTTTTTTTTTTCAGTTGAACTGCTAGAGCCAGACATGGTGCAGAGGGAAACTAAAAGCCCCTCCACTTCTGCCCTGAAGCAAGGCTTATTTTAGGGATGCCTGGTCAGAGCCAGAATGGGGCACAGGCAGAAAAACAACAACAACAAAACCGTGGGGAAATAACTAGCAAGCAGCAAGCTCACTGGGTTTCTCTCTCTCTCTCTCTCTCTCTCTCTCTCTCTCTGTCTCTCTCTCTCTCTCTCTCTCTCTCTCTCTCTCTCTCTCTCTCTCTCTCTCCTCTCTCTTCTCTCTCTCTCTCTCTCTCTTTCTCTCCCTCTCTCCCCCTTCTCCCCCTCTCTCTCTGCAGTATTCTAGACATAGCTTGAGGCTGTTTGTTGGAGACGTTTTGTGAGTGAGTGTGCAGTTCTGAGTGTGAGCGTGTGTGTGTGTGTGCGTGCGTTCGTGCATTTATTTGTGTGTGTGTGTGTGTGTGTCTGTGTCTGTGTGTGTGTGTGTGTGTGTGTGTGTGTGTGTGTCTGTGTCTGTGTGTGTGTGTGTGTCTGTGTCTGTGTGTGTGTGTGTGTGTGTGTGTGTGTGTGTTGTGTGTGTCTGTGTCTGTGTGTGTGTGTGTGTGTGTGTGTGTGTGTGTGTGTGTGTGTGTGTGTGTGGTGTGTCTCTCTGGCAGTCACACATTTTTCAGTTGACAGTCTAGTTAGTAGGAAGAGGATCCCCATGATGCCATCAGGATGTTGTCAGTCGTTTGTTCTACAGACACAATACTCTTCTGTAGCTTTCACTGAACGTGTGAAGCAATACCCTGGTACCACATACATTTACATTTACATTTAGGGGCATTTAGCAGACATTTTTATCCAAAGCGAAGTACAATTTGCTGTTTATACAGTAAGAAAGTCACCAGAAACAAGTTTCAAGCATTTCAAGCATTTCAATTGCAAGGTTAACCATTGCTGGTATACAACATCTCCGGCCAAGTGCTAAGTTACAAAGAGCGATCAA
>JAXIVH010000004.1:3886995-3889495 GCA_036785325.1 Urophycis tenuis
ATTCTATTGATGCGTGACTGCTGTTTCATTCTCCTCTAACATTGATCAAAATCTTTCTGACCCTTGGACTGTCAAGTCGATATTTGTGTTGTTGGTGTTGTTATTAGTGGCTGTAGTAGAAGCAGCAACCGTTGCAGAAGTAGTGGTAGTAGCAGCGATGGTAGAAGCAGTCATTGTAGTATTTTTAATATCTTTGCATCCACAGAAATCGTCAACATAAACGTACCATTGTGCATTAGGAAATCCTGCTGCATCTCTTCCCAAAGTCATTGTTTTCTTTGTAGACGCTCTGGCTGAATTATTTAATATAATGAATAAAACAGTCCGATAAACAGTTACCCCCACTTTATGCAACATTGCTACATAATGCAAATCTACCCATGATCATTATCCATAGGCATAATTTCAGTGTTTGCTGTTTGTTTTAATGGGGTGCAATAGTGGAATGTGCCGTTTATGCAAATGTATTAACATGTTGATGACGATCGATGGAATGCAAAAAAAAGCAGGACAAAAAGTAAACAAACTACTATGAAGTTGTTGTAGTTTGGTAGACTTTCTCTCATATTGTTTTACTTCCCAAAGAACATCCAATGACATTTCTGATGAATTTAGCGTTGCACATTTGTCTTTACAGTATCATAGCAGTGTAATGTTTGTATTTTTTAAATCTAATGTATTGTTCTCTTTTCTATCTCTCCTGCTTCTCCTGATGCACTCCACTACTCTCCAACCAAGCAGGTAAGTTCAGTGTTGATCCACCTTTCTGTCTGTTTGTCTGTCTGCGTGATGCTTCATTCACTCACAGTGTATGAGAGAGCTATGGGGAAAGTATGTTCTGATCCTTGGGATCCGGACATGTTACTATTGTACTATACACTTTGCAACTCTACACTCTACAACTCTACACTCTACAACTCTACACTCTACAACTTTACACCCTGTAACATTTCACTCTGCAACTCTACACTCTGCAACTCTACACTCTCCAGCTCTACACTCTGCAACTCTATACTCTGCAGCTCTACACCCCCCCATTATGGCCAACTGTGTTTGCCCCCAAGTGCAGGCAGTATGTAACAGACTAGCTCGTCTGAGGGGAGGCGGGGGTAGCAATATGTAGGAGGATGAGGAGGAGGAGGAGGATGATGATGATGATGATGATGATGATGATGATGATGATGAAAGGAAAAGGATATGGAAAAATACCAGGTTTCAGAGCTTGAGGAGAACTGGATAGAAGACACAGGGGGGGAAGGTCAAGGAGGAATAGAGAGAGAGAGAGAGAGAGAGAGAGAGAGAGAGAGAGAGAGAGAGAGAGAGAGAGAGAGAGAGAGAGAGAGAGAGAGAGAGGGAGGAAATAAGGGAAGTCCTTGGAGAACGGAAGTAATGGAAAGAAGATCATCAGAGAGAGGAAGGGTTTTAGATAACACAACCACACACAACCACACACACCCACACACACACACACACACACACACACACACACACACACACACACACACACACACACACACACACACATCCACACACACCCACACACACACACACACACACACACACACACACACACACACACACACACACACACACACACACACACACACACACACACACACACACACACACTGCCCCCCTACCACACACAATAACCCCCCAGACAGACACACATCCACACACACTCAAAAACACAAACACACACCCTACATACACGCACGTACACACACATTCTACGTGAACGCACATACACACACAAACACACACACACAAACACACACACAGACACACACACACACACACACCCATACATACACAGGCATTGTGTCCTCTCCCTCTCTCTTTCTCCTCTCCCTGTCGTTCTTTCGTTCTCTCCCCCGGTTCTCCGAGGGACACATAAAAGGGGCCGTGCACGTCTTCATCATCATCATCCTCATCCATAATTGATTTGTGTCACATAATGAGGGAGTTATGGGGCGGAAATGACACAGTGGGCCCGGGCCAACGGGTTGGACGCAGGGCTTCGGAAAAAGGCCACAGTCTGGGGTGCTGCTGCAGGAAGAGACCGCCCTCACAGGAACCCCCCCTCTCTCTCTCTCTCCACTGTCTCGGGGGCCCGGGAGAACACAAGCAGAGAGGAGACAGCGAGAGAGGGCGATGAAGGAGAGAGCGAGAGACAGAGACAGCGAGAGAGAGAGAGAGAGAGAGAGAGAGAGAGAGAGAGAGAGAGAGGAAGAGCGTGGTGGCTTTCTGTCCTGTGTGGAGACGGAGGCGGAGGCAGCGGAGGAGCATGTCCGTGTCATCTGTCTGGTGGGCGGCTGTCATCTAACTCCGGGACGAGTTCAGCTGCTCCTCCAAACTGAGCTCGGCAAAACCCAGCCGCGGCGCCGGTTTGATGGCGCTCCTGTCGTCTGCGTTCCGTGTCGCGGCGGCGGGGGGGGTTCTGTCTGGCTCAAACGCCGCGGTGTCCGTGTCTCATCCACAACTATCTCTAGAAGTTTAG
>JAXIVH010000004.1:3906995-3909255 GCA_036785325.1 Urophycis tenuis
TCCCACAATTTTTTTTCGTGCTCCGAGCGGTATAAAAATCCCACCGACCCCCGTTCCCTTTTTCCTGACAAAATGTACATCGGAGCTTAGCAGAGCAGTTGTGCCCCTCCCCCACCCCCCATCAGGGTATATTGCTCCAGGAACCCTTTCCCTGGTTTAATAATTATAAATTGCTTCCCAAACAGCGACCCCCGCTTCCACATATATATATATATCCCCTCGCTGCTGCCGCCATGACAAACTGTGTCATAATGCCGGTGTTACTCCTCATGTCAGCTGGTAGCGACCTCATTGGCTGGATTGATCGAGACGGTCAGTCGACTGAGGAAGGAAACAATTTTAAATCATTGGAATGCAAAATTGAAACTGAGAGGAAAAAAAAAACACGCACACATGCTCATTTCTCCCTGTGTTGGATTCCCCCCCCCCCCCCCCCCCCCCCCCCCCCCCCTCCCCCCCCACACACACACACACACCACCCCCTCCATTTTCCCTACATTATTTCATCCATCAAACTCATAACCGGGCGCCATTTTAACTCCTCCCCGCCCATCTCTATCTCAAGGTATCCATGGCAACAAACAATGTACTTTCCTGAAACAAGATGTACTTGAAGATAAACAAGTTTGACGGTGGAGAGTGTGGCGGTGTGGCTATTACCGAGGGATCTTAAGAAACTCAAATGAACGCCGCGCGTTAGCGATGGTACGTCCTTAAGTTGACCAGGATGGCTGGTCATCCACTGCAGCAGTGATGCTAATGGTGCTGTTGCACATTGCCATGCAGTATGTGTAGGGTGGCAGCTCATTGATATTGAACACCCAACTAAACTCCACTAAAGCTCATTACAATTCTTTTTCCTTTGTACTTTAATGTGGGGGATAAGCCGGGATGACTTTTGGTCCAGGGTATTTTAAAGCCTTCTTGTTTGAGCTCTTTAGCCACCCATTTGGAAAGCTCCAGACGAAAACAAACAGGCAATATTTATTTGCTATCCGTTCTACATTACACATCTCTTAAAATTGCGCTAAGCCGTGAAATCAATTCGGCATAGGCCTTCGGTTTGTTTTGTGTCAAGTGGAGGTGCATCTTGTTAAGGCTAAGCTAAGTTTTAACAGGGCTTTACTGCTAAATGCTCCACACAGCAGACTTCACCTGTGTGCAAGTGTCTCTCGCTCTCTCTCCCGCTCTCTTTCTTCTCTGTCTGTCTCTCCTGGTCCTCTCTCTGCCAAGCGGTGCGTCCTCTGAGTCTGAGACATGACAACACTGAGTGAGAAGAGCTGGCCCTCATTGACCCCTCTCCTCTGCCCCCCCCCCCCCCCCCCCCCCCCCCCCCACAGCACTCCCCCGGACTCCCTCCGGCCCCCCACTGGTTCTAGATTAATGGCACCGGGGCTGGAATCAGACACTCTTGTCTGTGTGATAATCAGGAGCTGTTAGAAGGATGCCTGTCACCTTCTAGATAGTGAGAGAGAGAGAGAGAGAGAGAGAGAGAGAGAGAGAGAGGGAGAGAGAGAGAGAGAGAGAGAGAGAAGAGAGAGAGAGAGAGAGAGAGAGAGAGAGAGAGAGAGGGAGAGAGAGAGAGATGCAGTGAGGAGCAGGATGGAGAATCACGCTGGGGAAAAACATATTTTGTTATTTATCCAAGTATGAAATGTTATTTTCCAAGGCAGTCAAGCTCGTTAAGTTCCTACACGTCAATCCTATCTGGCGGTGTGGGGATGTTTTGTTCTCATAACGGAATGCAAAGGAACATTTAAGACCTCTATCTATCTATCTATCTATCTATCTATCTATCTATCTATCTATCTATCTATCTATCTGTCTATCCGTCTATCTGTCTGTCTGTCTGTCTGTCTGTCTGTCTGTCTGTCTGTCTGTCTATCCCATCTATCTATCTATCCATCTCCCTCCCATATACAGTATGTCTATATACTCTATGGATATATATATATATATATATATATACATATTCAAATATATACATATATGTATATGCATGGATCTCCAAAGAGGTGAACAGCTCCTGTACATTGGTAGGCAATGAGAGTGAGAGTGAGATCAAACCCGGGGTACATGACCATGTTATTGTTCCCCGGAGGAAAAACCAGAAAGAAAGACTTTCAATAACTTAGCAGGGACATCAAAGGTGTGTGAGAACACCCGGCACCCCGCTGGCAGCCCCGCGCCACGGGAGCGGCTGACTGAACCCGACGCACGCGGTCGTACGCTGAATCAATACGGCGGAGGGAGGGGGGAG
>JAXIVH010000004.1:3919455-3924455 GCA_036785325.1 Urophycis tenuis
CAGCACAGTCGTCCGAGGTCATTGTAAGGAAACTTCTGCTTAAATCAACCCTTCAGATGTAATGACAGAAAATGGGATGGAATAGTGCGCATACCCGTAAGTAAAATGTGGCGGTTGTATTTTTCATGGCCGTATAATCACCTTTTAGGTTCCGTAATGGTGGCATTGAGGACAGAGTGATATTGACCACCCGAAAGGAAGAAAGACCCTGAACTAATACCACAAAGCAAGTGTACCTAACAAGGGCTGTTTCAAGGTCAATACCTAGTAATCGCTGCTAAAGAGGGCCATTGCTTTCTCGATTACTCTTTGTTAAAGTGGAAACTGTTGCACACTTACACCCTTGTCAATAAGACGGCAGGTTCGTATTTGTCCTTGTTCCTCAAGGAAATTGTACATTATATAGACATGCTATGGCTTAGTGACATAGCCGCTCTGAACGCATCTTATGCAGACGTTTTATTGTAATGTATGGCGTAAACATATCCATACTCCATTAGTGATTCCCACTGAAGCTCAGACCAGGACATTTGTTTTGGTTGGAATTGCTAGTGTGTTCAGCATGCAGCTATAGCGTGGGTGAAGACAGGATGGGTGAGGAGGATGTCTGGAGGGAGAACAAAGCCTACGCCATGCTCCTCCTGCCCATCTCCACCTCACACAGTAGCACTCTTGGCTGGTTTTAGCTCTACTGAGGTAATTAGCGTAAGTACCTTCAGCTGGCCCGGGCAGATTATTTAAGGTGATGAGTCTCGGCTGAGCTCAGTCTCTATAGGAAGCGGAGCTAGCCAGGGCGCTGATCTGCCAGCTGGATCCAGGCGGAGTGCAGGTCAGGGACTGCTGGAAGCGGGTGGGTATGCTGTGCGGGGTGGTACATTAAATTGGTGCGTTCGCACAGACAAAATGGCGGGATTTTAACTGAAACGTAACGCTTACTAAGGGCACTAAGCTGAACTAGTCCAACCTTTTCCACATGACCCCTGATACGCTGCCTGCAACTATACCAAATTATCTCTGCCCAGGTGAGTGAGTTTGTCGACATGGCCTTGTCAGAAATCAGTGAGAGAGCCTTTTACGTCCTTAAGCCTCTCTTAATTCCCTGGGCATTGAGTTGGCCCTTATGACAATGTGATGATGTGGTGCCACATTGTAACGTCACGATCCTGCCCCCACCACACTCACCGCCTGTTGTATTCTCCTTTGTGCCATCAGTGTGACGTTTGCCACTTCTGTTAATTAGCTAGTCTGTTTACTTGTTTTCCATGTGTTCCATTAGTTTTTGCCGCAGTTTGTGGGTTCCTTGTTTGTTCTGGCTTTGTTTCTGTCTGGCAGTTTCCATGAAGTAAAGCTTCCTTTTGCATCCGCCCCTCTCTCGTCTAACGTCTGTGGGGGTTCACCGCCCTCCAAGCTGTGACAGAAAAAGCCGACCAGCAGAAGTTTCCCCCGTTCCTGGCTTGATACCCAGCCACCCAGCTTCACTGCCCAGCTGCTCAGCCAAGATCCCTAGCCTCACTCCCTAGCTACCAGCCACATTCCCTAGCCTCGCTCCCCAGCTACCTAGCCCTGTTCCTGATCTTCCTAGCTATATTACTGACATGACCAGCCCTGTTCCTGGGTCTTTCTAGCGCTGTCCCTTTCTGCCTGCCTGTTTTCACAAAGTATAGCATCCTTCTGCACCTACCCTGAGTCTGATCTCTGCATTTGGGTTCACTTCCTGGCAAAACCTGTGACATATCATTTGACGGGAAACCCAAGACTTGTATATAAGGAGATGGATGATTTTGTTGGTGACTTTCTGATTTATTCCCTGCTGTAGTTTGAGTTATGCTTCTGAGTGGAGCATACGCTAGTAAAAAACCTGGAGTCAGTAGCTGAGTTGATCGAAAATGTCACAGCGAGGAATTATTGCATATCTTTGTTCATACTCAAGCAGATAACTGGGAGCTCATGCACTATTAATCACATGTAATTAGGCCCTTGTTTTTTTATTAGACATGATAAATAAGAGATACAGCATAAGGTTTCTAGGGAAGGCATGGTTAAGATATGCCCTTTGGTTTTTGATTTTCTGGCCCCCAATGAAAAGTAACTGCATGCATAAGAGAGAGAGAGAGAGATACTAGGGAGATGAAGAGACTGCTTTGTGTGTGTTGTGTTAGCTTGAAGCTAATTTCCGTCACAGCTATAATTTTTAGCTTCATAGAATTATAATGAGCACAAACAGGTGCTTGGAACCCCTTCATCCATTGCAGAGACAAAGAGAATGTTGATTAAGAAAGTGGTAAGAGAGAGGGAGGGAGTAGAACAAACAAACCGTGGGCCAGTGATAGACATGAGGATGGGAAGCGTGAACTAAATTAATCTCACATAGTGTGACTAAGATGGAAGGAAAGGAGGGTGGGGCACCTCCTCTCTGCCATATTGCTCACAACCAATGGAAATGATGCTTCTTTTAACTCCTAACACATATTGACTGGGAGATATTTTACATGAACAAGTCAGACAGTGAATGGACCCTCTAGCTGTTTGTGTGTGTGTGTGTGTGTGTGTGTGTGTGTGTGTGTGTGTGTGTGTGTGTGTGTGTGTGTGAGAGAGAGGTGATATAAGATGACATAAGAAGGACTAAACTAATGCTCTCTTGCCAGGTTACAGACCCAGACTTAACTCTTCACCCATGTGCCGCTGACGCTGAGCACACGTTACACCCTATACTCTCATGCCCCATAGTATGATATGATCACATCATATTATCTTATTATCGGAGCAGTAAGAAGCCTTTTGTTCAGTTTAGTTAGCTGGAAGGAGAGTTCCAGGGATGGCACAGGGAGCCTACAAGAGAATAAATGCAGATCTGACAAATGTGGGCTTTAAACTTAACGCCCATTAAAGCCACATCTGAGATGGTGTAGGGTGACTTGTAAGAGACATTTGAAGAGAGAAGGTCAGCTCTGACTACGTACTACTGTAAAAGAAAAACCTCAGTGTTCTTCTATTTTGGGTCCAATGCACCATTCTGTTGTGTTTCTCCCCTGTGCCTGCCCATACCTAAGAGTGATGTCAGACTAAAGTAACAAGTATGTCCGCCCCTCTCCCTCCACTATGGATGAGCCCTTAATAATGCATGGACTTCATGGGCTGACCCATGCCAGCTAATGTGTATCCAGCCCATCACATGTTTGTAGAGGCACATAGCATATTACATCCATTATACAGAGGCCTTAATTACTGGGGGACATGAGATTTAACAAGCATAGGCTTTAATCACAGGACGAGGAGCAGGAGAAGGAGATGTGTGAGTCAAAGCAGCACAGAGGAGATACCCAGACCTCCAAAGATAGAGTCCATGGTACAAAGTTCCTCCTTCCTCTCCTAATTTTCTCTCTCACTCTCACACTCATCTCAATCTCGTTGTTTCTCATTTCTATTCCTACTCTCTCTCTCTCTCTTGCTCTCTCTCTCTCTCTCTTGCTCTCTCTCTCTCTCTCTCTCTCTCTCTCTCTCTCTCTCTCTCTCTCTCTCTCTCTCTCTCTCTCCCCAGCAAAATGAAAAGGGCTGGAATGAGATCAGTCTGAGTGTGGAGTTACAGGATAACAGATCTGAACCCCAAAACATTCTCCATTAAGGTGCCGCTGGTCTCACGGTGGAGAACAGCGAGGGAGAGTGGAAACGCTGGGGGAATGTCGGAATACGGGCCGGATGAAGATTAAGGCTTTGCTCCGTAATACGCGCGCGTTGCAAACGACCCTATAAAAAAGGGAGATTTACGTTTTAGCACTTTACTTTTTCCTCAGCTTCCTATTGATTTTTTGGACCGCGCAATCTGGTTTGAGACATTTTTTAAGACATTAGGATCAGGTCGAAAACCGTTGTGACGCTGGAAGACGTGTTTCTTTAGCCGTTAACTGGCATTTCAGTCGAGAGGGGTTTTTTTTGTTGTCGTTTTGTTTTCAGTTGTAACCACCGAGCGTTCGCACACCAGTGGCCAGACTAGGCCGCTGATGTCCATCAGGAGCCACGCTGGCCGTCCCAGTCGAGCAGAACGCTAAAAGCAGAGCGATAGCGTTTCAATTGGGGGACGTGGCGGTTGCTCCGCTGCACGCGGCCGCCTCGCAGTTCAACACAGTCTGACGGCAGTTTGTGAAATAGTCACGAAATGTAATCTATTGATTTGTGTACATGGACACAAATTTCCTTTTTTTTTTTCTTCGTGACACACGACTTTCAAACTAATGTATTTTAATGGAAGTATCTTTCGTGCCTGCACCACATTTTTACAGTAAATACTACAGTACCCATGAGCCTCTTGGTGAAGAGGCCAGCTAAAGCTACCCGAGGACCCGCCGCCAGTTCTCTTTTAATGTTATCCTAACCCTAGAATATCATTGTTAGGGGTTAGGGTTTAGTGGTTACGTCAGGGTTTGGGTTAGGGATAGGGTTAGGGTTTGGGTTATAATGAAAGTCGTACTGATTGTCACGAAAAAAAAAAAGGGACATTTGTGTCCATGTACAGGAAACAATAGATTAGGACAATTTCGTGACTATTTCACAAACTGCCGTGAGACTGGGTGGCGCAGTTACAGTACATGCGCCGCCGGCTCCACCACACAGACACCATCACGGGCCCGCAGGACGCGTCTCTGACTCCATCACCGCTGGGCTCCTCACCGTTAGGACTGTGGGCGACTTTCAGATGTCACTTTTCATAAACTCCTTCTTCTCCTTTTCTCTCATCTTTTAATTGTTGAAAAATGCGGGGGCGTGAATACACACACACACACACACACACACACACACACACAGACACACAAACACAGTTCAGCCGTGGAGAACACAGTGTGAAGTGCAGTTGCATGTGAGTTACATAAGAAGACCTTTCAAATAATATATTCAAATAATGTTGTAGTTATTGCAGGCCAACGCCAGGTTCACCATCAATCTTGGCGAGGAAACAATGCACTAAATTCAAATGCTCTCTTTGTGGCTGTGAAACTCATGGATAC
>JAXIVH010000004.1:3934455-3941955 GCA_036785325.1 Urophycis tenuis
TAAATGCACCAGACACTGTAGAAGACCAGACACAGCTGCTGAACCAAAGAGTTAGTTTCCCACTCACCGTGATGTTGATGTGCTATAGTTATGCTATTGCTGCACTGATAGTATCCATTTTTGTTTTGGAGACAGAATGCGGGTGGAAGACAAACATTGTATTAGGAGAGAGAGGTAAACTGAGGTAAACTGAGAGTGAGAGAGAGGGATAAATAGAGAGATAAAGAGAGTCAGAGAGAGAGAGAGAGAGAGAGAGAGAGAGAGAGTATGAACAAGAGACAGAGCAAGTAACTGTATACCCTAGAAACCATGAGCTGCTCCAGAATGAGTGCTGAGGGACAAGAAGTAAGATCAAAATGCTCCCCACATTGCACATTGCACTGTGGAGAGCAATGCACAAAAATAATCAACAAATCCCCCAAAGAAAAGGTAATGGTTGGAAGGCCCACAGTTTATTTCTCTCTTCCGAGTGGAATTTGATTCGTGATTTTCCACTCTGGTGAGCACAGTGCGCTGAAAACAATCCCCTTAACCCTCTTTGCAAATGATCTTCAGCCAGTGCAGGCATCTTTACTGGCATGCAGCTCAACACACACCTGAATGGATTGTAATAGCCATTCGCCAATGGAAAGCTTGTAGGGGGTTGTCGAGAAATATTAAACCTGCACTACTTGAGGTTTCCTCTCCCCGCCTCTAGTGGCTGGTGTTGGAGCTTTTTTATACAAACGGCAATTGCATTACATTACATTTCATCACATTGAGGGCATTTAGCACGTGCTTTTACCCAAAGCGACTTACAAAAAGTACAGTTGTCATAAGAAGGTGAAAAATGTCATTGCTGCTAATACAGTAAGCAAGTCACCAGAACAAGTTTCAAGCATTTCAATTGCTATACTTGTATGCTAACCATTGTTAGCATACAAGTATACAATTCTTGTCAAAACTGCAGAATACAACCATGTATTGAGAAAATGTCCCAAATGAATTGACCCGTGGATAGGCACATGTTACTCTTAAGAAACGTTCTTGTTCACATTAGTGGTTCTAAGGTTGGTACTGTTTCATAGGCAAGCGTTTTGGATCACGTGTGCACACGTTCATTCAAAGGATTTGGACTTTGCTTCTGTTTTGTTGTCCCATGTGACCAGGCTCGTCGCAGGACTAATACAAGGACAATCTCTTTCTGTCAATTTTTTTTTTGTTTTTATCTCCCGTTCTACTCTGAAATGTGAGGTGTGTGTGTGTGTGTGTGTGTGTGTGTGTGTGTGTGGGGGGGGGGGGGGGGGGGGGGGGAAGAGAGAGCAGGGAAAGCTGTGAATGATGATTCACAGTATCTTTGAAGAGGAGGATATTTTCTTTTTGAAATGTGCTTCTGGGTTTGCTTTTCAATGAGTTCCAATGCCTCGGGTTCCAAACTAGAGGGATTTCCTGCTTGTGTGCATTTTCTTTTGTTGGCGTTTGTTTGTTTTTTGGACCAAGGAGTTAAAAACAAGCTCTCGCCTTAAATACAAATTGTTTTTCCGTGAGGGAATGTCTCAGTAATTGTGATGCGTTTCACGTTTCTTTTATGTATGCCATCACAGGAAATCAGGAAACTGCTGCAGTCTGTTTGTATTCCTCAGTTCAGGTTAATTATTGGAGGTCCATGGTACATAATATGGAAATGAGTAACATGACACATAACCAGTAAAATGTCTTTCTTATTCCTTTTGTCTCAATCTCTTCTCGATATAAAAACTGGAACTCACTCACTGCCACAGGGTTCCTTGGTACTAGTTTTTCTCTAACACATGGTGTGTGTGTGTGTGTGTGTGTGTGTGTGTGTGTGTGTGTGTGTGTGTGTGTGTGTGTGTGTGTGTGTATGTGTGTGTGTGTGTGTGTGTGTGTTTGTATGTGTGTGTATGCGTGTGTGTGTGTGTGTGTGTGTTTGTATGTGTGTGTGTGTGTGTGTGTGTGTATGTGTGTGTGTGTGTGTGTGTGTGTGTGTGTGTGTGTGTGTGTGTGTGTGTGTGTGCGTGCGTGCGTGCGTGCGTGCGTGCGTGCGTGCGTTTGTGTGTGTGTGTGCACGTGTTCATGCACAGGTCTCTGTCTCTCGGCCTGCAAGAGAAACAAGAAACGTGTGAAGAGAGATTGAGAGAGCGACAGATGGAGAGAGAGAGAGAGAGAGGGAGAGGAGAAACAAATTGTTCGTTTGCCAGAAGGAAAGTACTAGAATCTTGCTGCTCTTCCACTGAGGAGGGAGACGGGAGGTTGAGCTGGTAAGGGCCTCAGCATCACTGGGGGAAGTGAAAGACTCCATTCCCGGTGCAATCTGGTAATTGGATGTTCTTTGGTCAAATTGCGGTGTGAATCTCTTCCATCCACTGTAGGGGGAAAAGCTGAAAAGAAGAACTCACACGATTGCTTCCTGACGGAAAACCTTTTCATTCCCACTCAGTTTGTCTGAATAAATAACCAAAGTTATGTCCAACCCTTCACACTGCAGCAAGTCATGTATTTTTGACCCACGCTATACCCGAGAGGTCAATGCGGCCTGGCGTTGCACCAACACATCCCAGTGCTTGAGCGGTCACCATGCCCCTGGGCTTGTTGAATGAGCTCATTAACCTTTCACAGCCAGAGGGGAAGGAATTATTTACAGGTAATGCAATTTCAAAGACCTCAGAAGGTGAAGTGGAGAGTATGTGGTGAGAAAAATGTAACCTGATAGTTGATCCTTCTCTCTGTCTTATCTTTTGGCCTCCTGTATGTCTGTTTATCTGACCCCCCTAGCTGACTGTCTGTCTGACTGTCTGGACAGCCAGCCGTCTATCCATCCATTGGGGGGACCCTGTGTGTGTGTGTGTGTGTGTGTGTGTGTGTGTGTGTGTGTGTGTGTGTATGCATGCGTGCGTGCGTGCGTGCGTGCGTGCGTGTGTGTGTTTGAGTGTGTGTGTGCATGCATGCGTGCCTGTGTGTGTGTGTGTGTGTGTGTGTGTGTGTGCATACAGTACATGCATGTGCGTGGGATGGCTGTGTGGCATGATTGACAGGTAAGGTGAACTCTAAAGGCAAAGGCTGCTTAACACCGAGACCTCCCACCGCTGTCAGTGTGATGGATGTCAGTCCCTCCCCCGCACCACCGCAGAGAGAGGGGAGGGGCTTGGTGGGGTGGGGGGACGGGCTGCAATAGAAAGGTCTAAACGGGTGGAGGGTGAGGATGGAGGAGGGAGAGTAGTCTGGTACTGAACGTGATCACGGGACATTCATGGAATCACCGTGGACGCCCTGTCCAAATTAATGTGATCACGTGTGTGTGGGCGTGTGTGTGTTATGATGACAACCAAAGGAGTAGGATAGGAGATTACCCCATGTAGAGAAAGCCATGGCGTCTGTATGTGGCGGTGGACACACACAATGCCAGGGCTAATTGAGGCTAGCGGGGTGACACTCTAGATGGAATAATAATTATAATAATTTTATTTGTCGGCATCCACTATTGACAATCCAAGGGTGGTGTTGTTGTCATGTCAACAAGATCTGAAACCGTCTGAATTGCACACCAATCATTCTCACCCCCCTGCGCGCTCAGAACGATCCTTTGGCTTGTATCTTTTACAGTGCATATCTTTTATGATGTACTGTATGTCTGGGGTCGCATGACAAACGCTTTCATCTCTCACTGGCAACCTCGAGTCCACACGCTGGCCTGCATATACAGTGGTCATCATTAAGATTCAAAGCACGCTTTTACTGCCTATCCTCGCTGCCAGCCTCCGCCCCGCCTCGCCCCCTCCACACCACCCTCCTGTCTGTGTCCTCAAGCCAGAGAACACAGGGAATGGCTCTACAGAGTCCCATTGCAGCGTTTTGGTTTACTTAAACAGGAGCTTCTCCCCATATAGGCAAAGTTAAGGCAAGTTCACACTGTGAAAGCCAGGGAGACAGAAGCCGAGCAATGTCCCTGTGCCTTGTGTGTGTGTGTGTGTGTGTGTGTGTGTGTTTGTGTGTATGTGTGTGTGTGTGTGTGTGTGTGTGTGTGTGTGTGTGTGTGTGTGTGTGTGTGTGTGTGTGTGTGTGTGTGTGTGTGAGAGAGAGAGAGAGAGAGAGTATGAAAAGGGAAAAACGGAATTAAACTTTAATTGAAAAACAAAATGTGAAACCCAAGAAGATACTGGAGATTAAGCTATTAAAACTTGCTGCCATTTGTGGGATAAAACGGCGAGCATTAACATATGGCCAATATTGTGTTCTCATCTCGTTACTCATTATTCTGTTAGCTAAGACGTGCATAGGTTTCTGTTCTCTTCTTCCACGTCAGCTCTCGCAGCAAACAAGCGTGAAGACAAAAGAAAAACACTCCTCGCTTGCTTACAAAGTTCATAACAGTGTCCAACGTCCACTCTCGCAAAAACACTTTTCGTGAGCACAAGCAGTGAGGCCAGCCGGCGTGAACTGCTATCCCTCTTGTAGCAAACAATCATGGCGGTAAAACAGGGTTGACAGTGAGGTTCAACTTTCGCAGGTAGCTGCCAAAGTCTATAATAACCGCTCATAACTCCAAACGGGGCACTTGGAGGTCTTGGTCTATAGTGTTTCGTTGCGACTGCAGCCCCTGTCTCCTGGGGCCTCTCTGGCTTCCAAAGTGCTCTAAACACATCAGAGAGGCAGCTGCACTTCAGCTAGTTGCTAGGCAACTACTGGATATGTGTTCCAAACATGCTACGTCGTTTCTTCTTAGTTTTTTTTTTGTGCATTGGAAAATGTGAAACTTAATATTAGTGGGTACTGTTTTTAAGCTCTGTGTGGACATTTGAAAAAGCGCCATTCATCAAAAGCTGAGCCAGGAGAAGACCTGTTTTGATGGATAACGCGATGTTTATGCATATCTCCAATGCTCACAATTCTGCCGCCGAGACTGGTTTTTTCTCCAGATAAAATAATACTTTATTAATCCCCGATGGGAAATGTGGGTCCCACTGCAGAAAGGATACATGCCAGTAGTTGAAATTGAAAAGAGATTAAATATGAATTACGATTGGAAACAAACCAGATATCTACAGTCCTTCAGTACAGGGAAGCTTTCCGAAGAAATAGGTCTTGTTGCCGGCGTTGTTGTCATGTTGTCGTGTTGTCATGTTGTCATGTTGTGTTTGGAACATACGGTAGACATCATGTGGCCTGTGTTAGCAGAGCAGCTGATGCATGTTAATAAGCAGGGCGCAGACCATGGTGGCAGGATTACATATTGAACGAGTGATGGGGGGAAAGAAACTCATCTCCCCCCCCACTCGCTCGCTATGCTCACTGCAGGAGGTCAACGATAGTGGCTCTGTTGTTGTCAAGCAGCCAGTCAACTTTTATCTTTATCTCTTTTTCTTCACTGCATTCTCTCCCTGCCCCCCTCTCTCTCTCTCTCTCTCTCTCTCTCTCTCTCTCTCTCTCTCTCTCTCTCTCTCTCTCTCTCTCTCTCTCTCTCTCTCTCTCTCTCCAATGTGATTAGAAGCCTAGAGCCATTGCTGCCACAGAGCGGGCGCAGTCGAGTCTGTCCCAAAAGTAATAGCTTCTTCTTCTCAACTTAATTAAAAAACTCCCTCTGCCTTCCATGTAAGAGGGAGAATACTGATGGACTGATTGCAAATCATATGATGCTGACTGCGTGCATGTGTGTGTGTGTGTGTGTGTGTGTGTGTGTGTGTGTGTGTGTGTGTGGGTGTGTGGGTGTGTGTGTGTGTGGGTGGGTGGGTGTGTGTGTGCGTGTGCTGGCGTGTGTGTGAAAGTTTGTTTGTTTTTATGATTCAATTTTAAAATCAACTTAAAAAATGTATTTCATCAACTCATGAAATACCTTCTTGAAATGAAAAGCTTATTTGCCGACAAACTTTTCTGCCAATTCAAAATGTTGACGTCACAGGAGGGTGGATAATATGGAATACGCTCCACTTAAAGATGGTGGGAAAACTCTGATATATGATATCTAGTATATTGGCATACACTAGTATGTTACAGGGGGAAATAGCAGTGCAGGTTGCATGCAAATTGACTGCATGAAGAGGGTTTTTAGTACAGGCTTTATCCTCTTGCATTTTCAACAAGTTGGAGGCTGACTAAAAAGAGCAAACCCTTAAGTATAGTTAGCACTTTAACATAAAATGTTATAAACATTTTGAACACAAAGAATATTGTGTTTAGATTTATTTAGCTCAAACGTATAGACAACTAAAGCCTTTCCTTTGCTGTTCAATATACAGAGACCTTGATTGACCTTGCATGGTTAATATGTAAGCTTTTTTGTGTATTTATTAGTGGTGGACATTCTCCATAAACACAGACATACTCATCGTTTTAGGAAATTAGTTAGTCAATTTGTAATCAGTTTAGTCATAGTTCATTGATATCATTCTCGAGAATCAATATCAGTTATCATCTCCATCGACCATCCAAAAACTGCACTGTTTCTGATCAGCAGGAATGAAAGCTTTAGCAGACATTTTCCCAGAGCCATCCATAAGAGGGTAATGGACGTATCTGCCACGTTTCAGCTTGCCTTGCGGCTAGGAGCTTGTCTGAAGCGCTAACCATGAGTTAATTTCTCCCTGGCCGGCGGCATCTCCTCCATAGGATCTCTACGGTGGGGGGGAGTGCAGTGCACTGACCAGACTCTATTGGCCAGGTGGACTTCACTGGCACCCAATAGGAATACTGGGCCCATGTGCAATGAACCAGACTCTGTGTGTGTGTGTGTGTGTGTGTGTGCCAGATTTCCAGCACATTCCAATTAGTGTGTAATTGTATGGAAGACTGTAGGTACCAGGAGCCTTGTGTTGACACACAGTATTACAGATGGAGGGCACTTAGCTTATTGTGCTTTGTTATGTTTGTATGTGTATGAATGTGTGTGTGTGTGTGTGTTTGTGTGTGTGTCTGCGTGCATATGTGTGTGTGTGTGTGTGCGCACCTGTGTGTGTGTTTATGTGTGTGTACGTGCGTGTGTGAGTGTGTTTGTTGTGTGTGTGTGCATGTGCTTGTGTGTGTGTGTGTGTGTGTACGTGCCTGTGTGTGTGTGTGTGTGTGTGTGTGTGTGTGTGTGTGTGTGTGTGTGTGTGGTTGTGTGTGTGTGGTTGTGTGAGCTATGTGGGCCTGTTCACAGACATCCATCAGTGCCACACAGCACCAGGCCAAGTATCTGCAATGCAGTCTCTGCCACGGCCGTGCACTGCTGCATCCACACAAAGCTCTGTGACACACTCGCAGGCACTATACACACACAGACACACACACACACACACACACACACACACACACACACACACACAGACGCACACACACACGCACAGACAAACACACACACAGACACACACACACACACACACACACACACACACACACACACACACACACACACACACACATGAGGAACCACCATACCTTTGTGTGAGCATTCACACACAAACACTCCACTCATACCGAAAGCTGTGTCTGGCTGTCAGATGTAGGGTCTGATCACACCAAAGCTTTTTC
>JAXIVH010000004.1:3944455-3949455 GCA_036785325.1 Urophycis tenuis
TTCATGGTGCCCGCTTAACCCCCCCCCAAAGAGCAAGTTAAAAATAAAAACAAACTCCCCTCGTCGTCCAGGAAGAGAACACGGGAGGGAAGTGTGCGGTGTGAGGCAGGCCTCCTTTCAGGGGCGGTTAGCAGCGCAGCCGGCGCCATAATGGACGGACGTCTTGCTAGCGTAACGAGCAAAAACGGTTCAAGTCAAGTCAAACGGAACCGCGACGGCGCTAAGTCAATGAGGATGATGGATATTGATAGACGGATATCGACAGATGCCCCCCCCCCCCCTCCGTTATTGTAAGTAAATAATTAAATATGCTATGCCTTGTTAGCACGGGGCGTGTGGGTGTGTTAGCGCTATTACACAGACTGTTGTACTCGTGCTGCAGTTTTTTTTTTTTTTTTTTAACTTTGATCTCCAAGGGAAGCATAAGCCTGGAAACGGCTCCCCTGTCAAATCAAACATCTGCTCCGGGGAGCTCGCCCGCCTGACGCCTTGCGCGCCAGGGATTCTCTTTGTGCGTGAGTTAACAACACCTTTCGGATGGCTTGCTCCGGAATGGCTTCGGCGCGCGGGCTGCCAATCAGCGCGGGCTTTGCGCCGCCGCGCTAACAATTACAGCTGGGAGGCGAGTCGCGCGCTTGAGCTCATCAGCGCTGAACGAAAACCTTTAACTAAAAGATTGCGTTTTTTCAACCACAACAACAACAACAACAACAACGAAATTCGGAGTTTGTGTGCGCCGTGGCTCGACACATTTATATGCAGCCGAGCCTGCAGGCTACTCCTCCTGCTAACGCCGCCGTTACTTATTTAGCAGAACGCAAGGGCACTTCAGGGTCACCTGGAGCGCGAGGAAGCCTGCGACCGCGTTGGAAAATGCAACACAGGTGAAAGCAGGGAAGGAGCCCACGCCGATTGCCGTGTGCTTTATCTGGGCACCTGGTTGCTTATTGTGCGTCTTGGAAGATTCCCTAACTCCCTACTTCCTCTGCCAAAGCCCATGAAATGGTGGGCGGATAGCATTGCAGACAGAAAATCAGATAGATAGACAGACACACAGACAGACAGATGGATGATCTGAAGCCAGGAACGGTCCTTCCCCAAGGCAGGACGCAAAATGGACTGGTGGGTAGACTAAGAGACAGGCGGGCAAACAGGCAGGCAGACAGGCAGACAGGCAGATGCATTACACGGACAAGAGCAGGAGAAAGAAAAGGGAGCTGGAAGCCATTAAATAAAAATCCCAAAATCAAATAAGCAAACTGAGCAATTTGATTATTTCTGTTAGCTGATTTCCGAATAAAATCCGAGCCGCATGTCAGGTAAGCCGTATGGGTGTCAGTCATCTGTGTGTGTTTTCCCTTCAGCCAACGTACCGTATGATTACAGCGGCCATTAGGCGTGTTCACTCTCATCATCATCCACATCTCAAATGGATTCCTGTCTCGTCAGCGGTTTGTGGTTAATTATTATTATGAGGACTGAAGCCGTGCGACCTGATTAGTGTTCGGGGCCCATTGGAGTTCATCTGGAACGCATATTGGCTCCGTGTTGTGAACGCAACCCTGTGAAACCAAAGGTCAGGAAAGGTAAACAGGGGCTTTTGCCAAACATGCAACGGAGACGCGTGGAACCTCCTGTGTGTTTTACATTGCGGGACCATCAAGGTTACGTCACACCATCACGGTTCCCTGGAGATGGAGCCGGTGGCCACCGAGAGCATGCTGACTCATGCTGACTGTTTGTCATTTGAACAATGAAAGTAACAATAGTGATAATAATATCAGCATTACTTATTTAAATCAAAATTAGTATGACAGCCCAAGAGCTGGTTGTCGCATTGCATGGTTGGCAGCACTGTCTGTGAGTGTGTGTATGTGTGTGTGTGTGTGTGTGTCTGTGTGTGTGTGTGTGTCTGTGTGTGTGTGTGTGTGTGTGTGTTTGTGTGTGTGTGTGTGTGTGTGTGTGTGTGTGTGTGTGTGTGTGTGTGTGTGTGGGTGTGTGTGTGTGTGTGTGTGTGTGTGTGTGTGTGTGTGTGTGGATGGCTGAATGTGAGGCAGTAAATGACAAAGTGCTTTGAGTGGCTATACAGTGGGGAGAAAAGTGCAGTATAAATGCAGTCCATTTCTCTGGGCTATGATTCATTAAGGTTTAAAATGCTTACAGTGTTCTTGTGAAAGTGGATTCCATGCACATCTTGAATGTAAATAAGTATATACATAAAATGCTGATGCGCATGCTTATGTTTCCATAAAAAAACGTCTAAAAGTCCCATCGCACCAAGTAACGTCTAAACATAGTCTGATGCTCTGGCCTAAGTTTAAACAGACAAATAAATCTAAATATGGAATAAGGGCAACATACACAATTTGAGTTACACTACCCACTACGCAAAAGCGCGGTGGTCAATAACTGCCATAACAACTGCTAGCACACTGCACACCAGCATGCTGTCGTTCAGTGTCCCGAACGCTGTCAAAAGTAGAAAATTACCATATTCTCCCAAATAAAAACCAAGCAAACAGAGGCAGGGATACAAACACACACATTGGAAGGAGGGGAGTAAACGCACACTGTGTGTTATCCACCACCCAGTGCATTATTGATCCCGGGCGATGCCGTCTCCAGTCACAAAGCACAGCGGAGGTAAATTGGGTTGTTTTTCCCGGGGATTGAGTGACGTCTGCCTCCTGTGCCCGGTGCCTCTTCTTTAGAGCCGGTGGTTTCGGTGGACCGGAATGATTTTTCGGTCGACTCAAAATGGCAGCTTTCTTAGAGCGCACACACGCAGCGGGGCTTTGAGCCACCCCGGTGATGAGTGTTAAGCTAAAACCGCCACTCTCACTCCCGGTCTCGTCCAGAAATATAAATGAGCCATGGAGAGGATGCACTGTCACAACAGTGTCAGGGTGACAGCGGAGCGGCCATGTCCAAGCATGGGGTCTGAAGGGAAATCCGTTGAGTTAAAACAAATCCGTTAACCCTGTAACAGCAGCCGACATGCAACAAGGCCACGTTGTTTCGACAGAATCGACAATCCTTCGGGGATTGCGGAGAGCGCTTGATGTATTTGATGTATGTGCAGAGTGTGCGGTGATGCAAATCAATGACAGTGTCTCAAGTGAGACCAACAGAGACACAGACAGACATGAGGGAGACGGATTGCTGGCTAGCTTTATCACTCTTTGATGTCTCTTTATCTCTCTCTCTCTCTCTCTCTCTCTCTCTCTCTCTCTCTCTCTCTCTCTCTCTCTCTCTCTCTCTCTCTATCTCTCTCTCTATCTCTCTCTCTCTCTCTCTTTCTTTTTTTCTCTCTATATCGCATAGTCTCTCTCATCTCTCATAGTCTCTCTCACAACATGTTTTAGTTTGTGTCATAATATGTAATAGGATTAATGGACATTGATTAATGCATCTCTTGCAGAATATTTTCTCCTCACTGACGCATTTCCCATGCGTTCATCTGTTTCATGCTTCAGATCCACTGCATATTAGTTTAGCCTTTCATTGGATTAAATATGCGAGCATAGAAGTGCTTTGGTTGCTCCAGAACCAGAGAAGTATAAAATAAGATAGAATACGATATAAAATAAGTACTTAATTGATCCCAGATTGGAAGCTTCTATCGTTATTTATTTGGAATGGTTTATTTATCCTAAAAAATCTGACATCAGACACACATTCTGTGAGTGTGACTTAAGCACTATAAATATTTGATTATACCACAAAATCAAGAAAAGAAAATACCGCTGTTATGCTGCTTTGATCTAAATGTCTTATTGACCAATCAGGTAACTCGGTCGGAACCACCTTCGTTATAATTTGTCGTGCCAGGTCATTTCAGAAATGAATAATCATTGTCAATATCCATGTAGATTGCCCATGCCTCATAAAAAAGTACTAGAATAAATTCAACTACATTAAGAATATTGAATTCCTTATTTAGAATTAGCTTTGAATGTGTGCATAATTGTGACTCAAAGTTGCAAGCACATTTGAATATGATTTGGTCCAGTTTTATGTGGAGTCTCATCCTATAACAACATTATTCTAATCAACAGATTCTGTGATATCATTGGACCTTCCTTGCCGACCTCATATAGCCCCCAAATTTGTTTCATATTACTATTTACCCCAGGGGCCAATCAGCAGCCTCCCCAAACATTATACATTATGCTGCTGATTAAGGAGTCGAGTGATGGATCAAAATGTCCTACCTCAGCCACTCATTATATCCAAACAGGGTTGCTGTGCGTTTCTCTTTGGCCCCAAAATAGAAATTGAAATCTACCGAGGCGAGGAACCTTGGTTGACCTTAATACCGTAGCCCTCTGAAACTTTACGTTGATTTGACCATTTTTCCATCAACTTATTTCCCTGTGTTTTTCCCACAAACCATTAAAGGGAGATGTAATGTGACTCTAATTGCCGTTTCATTTCTGAAACCGGATTTGTAATCACCTAAGCATATCTTCTCTGCTTGCATGGCTCCGCCCGGCTCCATGTTCCAGGCGCGGGGCTGACGAATGGCCAGTGGGAACTCCTAACAGCCTTCTCATTTTTCCTTTTCACAAAAAAGGCAAAAGCAATCAGCGCTCTAGTGTGGTATTAATTGGAACATGGTTCTTCGTCACAGCTGGGTTTTATTTTTTTCAACATTCTGAGCCATGCATTAATGTATTAAAACCTAAACTACTTTCTCAAAAGACCCCAGGGTTTTAATGGCCCACGAGTCTTCAAATATCACTAATCGGTTCAAATATTTTCCTTTCAAATGTGTCTCGTCATTTCAAAAGAGCAGTTGTTAAAAAGGGCAAACTGTTTCATCAAGAGAAACACTCAAAGGGAACCCTCAGTAAAGACACAGCACTGTAAGTCATTATATGCCATGGAATGTACTCAGGTTACACGTTCGTATTCATTAAACATATGTACTACATACGAACCTCCAGGTCCGGGGCAGTCCACAGCTCCAACTTCTGCATGCGTTTGCTAGACGTAAT
>JAXIVH010000004.1:3964455-3971955 GCA_036785325.1 Urophycis tenuis
GCCCACAGCCTTTGCAAGCGAGCCTTCAACGCGCAAGAACACTGTAATGTTATTTGACCCCTCATAATGTGGGTTTAATCTGCGTTTCATCCATATTAGACTACTATCAGAGGGAATGCGGAATTTCCATTTAAAGTATTTTGATGCCAGTAATCTAAGAGAATGGGACTGCATTCATGTGGAAAAAAAACTTTCCCGAACAATTGTCTAAAGCACCATTATGTGAATATCGAGAATAAGATGTAGGCCTAAGAAAACACAAATTAAATTCACATTGAACAAGGTCATAGGAGGTGAACACCATCCAGTACTTTCTGGACCAAAGGGAGAGAAAAAGTGGTGATCTAAGTGGAAATTATTTGAGTCTCCAGTGTACCGCTGAATCGAACATGGCTTAAAACACCTGATGTAGCATAGTTCTACACGCTGTAGTGAAGTGAGTGTACAGGGGCGAACGACAGAAGATCAGCAATGCACTGGTGCGGTCGGACTTTGGTTCTCGTTGATTGGGTGAAGAAAGTTTATAATTACTGGCTGTAAAAATCCAGAGGAGGAGCTCATGAAAACACTGTATTTAACGTGCTATCTAATGTGTTAAATGGGATGATAAATAGAAATATGGCACATTGAACAGAAAAATGAAACGCAGAATTGTGCATTGATTGAAATCAACACATGTCTACAATGAGGCATAGTTGTGTACCATTTGGCCTTCCTTACCGTGCTTTGTGTATTTGTGTGGATCACATGCATAAAACGCATACTCTTACACACATGTGTGTGTGTGTGTCAAACACCACTAGCTACGAATATCTAATGGGGTCTGGTGAATAAATGAACAAGCATGCAAATATTTAGAATGAGTCAGTGAGTCAGCCTGTGAACAAGTGACGGACTGAGTAAGCGAGCATGTGTGAAGGCACTCCACTGATTGCAAGAGGAACATTTTGTGGGAGTGTGGGTGTCTGTGTGTGTGTGCATGTCGTATACCACATCTCATTAGGCTTAAAGACCTCGGAGACGTCCATGATTTAGTTTTTTTGGCTGAGTGAAGAAGACAAGAATAGGAACTTTCATTCACTCCAAGTGGTGACGGTGGATCTGACGGATGCTGGAACGCTTCTGTGTTAAACACTAATGCCAATCACATCACTGGAGCACAACCTGAGTCTTACAACAGAGCAAAGAACACAGACACGCACACACACACGCACACACACACACACATACACACACACACATACACACACACATACACACAAACACACGCACACACACACAAACACACACACACACAGATACACACAAACACACGCACACACACACACACGCACACGCACACGCACACGCACACACACACACACACACACACACACACACACACACAGATACACGCAGTAATTACACATGAATAAAGAATATGTGTATTCTGTGTTGTGTTTTGATCTATTTCAGTGTTTGTGATTTTTGTATGTATTTTAGAAATAGTTAGATGTTTGTTCAAATACTAAGTTGGTAAATAGCAAATCAACAAATCACCAGCCATTTATCCCCAGGCTTCACCTGAGGCTTGAAGATATTATAATCTCCCTCAATTTAATATGTATTTTTCAAAAGCATTAATAATACATACTCCTGTCTTCAGCAAACTTGATTTCCTTCAAGTTGAATAGAACAGTTGAATTGTCCACTTCTGTCAGAGCTGTCTCAAGTATTACTTATTACTAATGTATTCATTACCATTACAGTGGAACAGAGACAGTGGCTGATAATGAATGGGTGAAAATGTAACTTGTTAACATGGTTGAGTAAAGAGGAAATAATAACAAACCTGTCCTCTCAGAGCTCTCAGGTAGACAATGTTCATGAGAAGCATAGATGTCATTGTTCTTACCATTTTTACATCACCAGTTTAGTGCAGCAATCTTTCACTTCATTCCCTAGTGTCAGTTACAATACATGTCTTTCTCCCCTAGAAATACCTGGCAATGAAAAGGGAATTGTGTGTATTATCCCCCTCTCTCTCTCTCTCTCTCTCTCTCTCTCTCTCTCTCTCTCTCTCTCTCTCTCTCTCTCTGTCTCTCTCTCTCTCTCTCCCTCCCTCTGTTCCTCCAGCTCTTGCTCTTCTCTCACTAATTAAACAGGGAGAGAGAGAGAGAGAGAGCACCAGGGCATGGTGCTCGTCTCCCAGATTAAATCTATTTTTCTGGGCTCACCATCTTGGTTCAGGGGAGCGGGATCAAACTGAGAAAAGGTTGTAAATGGTTTTGTTTTCCACACCGCCAATTTGCACTCAAAAATATGTATAAAAAAAAAAGTGGGAAGTAAAATGCAAGCGTGAATCAAGAGCTTATGGCTCAAGCCTGTATGTATTCAGGCCAGATTCTCTAGCAGGGGATGCGAGAAGCCAACGTCTGGAATAGTACCGATCTCTATGAAACAATAAACCACACATATTTGCATGCATGAATGTGGCTGCGGTGCCTTCCTGCGCACATCTACAACAACAACAACAACAACAACAACAACAGCCGTCAGTTTCAGGAGAACCGTTCACCCTTTTCACGTCAAGTCAATCATCAAGTACATGGAGGGAGAAACGCATGATGTGACTGAGGAGCAGAGTACAGAATACACACCGCGGCTTTGAGATACTAGGGGGCTAATGTGTCGAAAGTGTCTTCTGGCTGCAGGATTTGGGGGAGGGCGTGAGGTCTTAAGACCAAGGGTGAAGGTTTTATCGGAGCCACAAAGTAACTTTATCGCACACTATTACGGCAACGGCAGGGCGGGCTTATGGAGATACCGGGGGGGCAGATCAATCTGCGGTGTGGACAGACGACGGAGGGAAACAGACGTCGCTGGAATTAGCCCCGGGATGAGCTGGAAGTCACGCGCGTGTGTACCGGAGACAGAGGACCAGAGGACAGCGATGCCCAGTGTTTCAGAGTGTTTAATGAGGAGGGCAGCTGTGCTCAGTACACATAGTTTACCGTTACGATGCCTTGGTGAAAAGAGCAATACAGACAAGATGGTTCCCACAAACATTTCCACGTGTCACAGGGAACCGTAGCGTTCAGGGTGTTCCACTTTCAGCCAAAAGGTTGTTGGTTAGATGCCTGACGTCTGCAGCCCACCTGTCGGCACTCTTGATCTGTATCTCTACTTACATTACATGCATGTCATGTGTCGTCAATGTGCTCGGGTTATTTGAAAACGAATACATTTAGGCATGCAGAGATCGATGCTCATGAGAACACATAGGCTGTCTCAATGCATGTATTTGTATTGTGTTTGTACGTACACGTACACGCACACACACACACACACACACACACACACACACACACCTCATGATCTATGCTCATGAGGCTGTCTCAATGCATGTATTTGTATTGTGTTTGTACGTACACTTACAACAACACACGACACACACACACACACACACACACACACACACACACACACACACACACACACACACACACCACAGCTCAGACTCTGTCATGTCATCACAACTCTTGTTATTATCCTGACATGTAGTACTTGGAGTTATAAAAGGCCCACATGTCTACATTGCCTTCAGGTCATATGGAATTGTCCCTGTAGGCGGCTAGTGAGAATATCCTCAGCATCTTGAATAAAGTATTTGTGCAACAGGAATTTGTCTCGGGCGGTTAACATGATACAACGGTGAACAAGTGTTTCAACAACTGGAGATAGCTTTGCACAAAACTCACACCATGTTCCACTAATTAAATACCAAGGGACCACATCCCTGTTTGCTACTTTCTGTTGCTGCCGGCAACCCGGGTTAAACAAATCCTACAAATAGTCTACCGGTGTTGTGAATAATAGACGTAAGCCATGTACTTAGTGCGAAAAGTATTGTTATTTATGTCTTTATGTCACGCATCAATATGGAAAGACAAAAAGGATCTGCATCAAAACACATCGTGATAAACATAGGATGGTAGTTTGATATCTCTGAGGCAAACTTCAGAATGACAACAATAAATCACAGGTTTGATATTAAAATAGCAAAGGGTACAAGACCTCCAAAGGCTTTTCAGGCTTGCTCTGTAGTTGTGTCGTTACAACTCCGACGTTGTCACGTCAAAGCAACATTGAACTTCTTAAGTTGAACATCCACAAGGCTAAATTGTTAGAAATAACTATGGAAGAAGTGAGGTACTTTACACACGGCGTAAGTGACACACCCACACATCACCAGCCCTGGCGTTTCAGATGGCGGGGGTGTTTGTGGGCTCATGACTGGCAGGTGTTCCTCGTATCCCGTCAGGCTGCAGCTCTGGTGAACACTGATGCTGATTATCAACCGGCTGACCTAGTTTCCCGTGGTTGCTGTCCGTGGTTCTGAATCCACCCAACTCTCCCGCAGGAGGAACTTGAAGACCCGTGTTCCGATAGCCATACTTCCATGAGTACATTAAATGTAGTGCACTATCCGCACTCACTAAGTGCGTAGATTTTTTAGATGTTAGTGTTGTTCCAAATCCAATAGTCTGTGGTGCACTTCAGCTGCTCGACCGCATCACTCGCCAAACACACGTGAAGCCATTACGTCCACAGACAGTGTTGACGTCTGGCCATTTTCCAACAGAGCGTGGCTCAGCCTGGCTCCGCCTCTCCCGCTACATAGCTAAGATGGCTGCCGTTGAGTCGGGAAAGTGTACACCGTTGCACACTCAGTGTTCTGACCGTTTTGAGGGCACCATCCGGGTCCTTTCAGTACACTTTTTTTTGGCGCGATTGTAATCGGAACACCCTACGTACTCAAACTAAGTACAGTAAGTACGGGAAGTATGGATTGGATTTATTGGAACACGGCCCTGGCTTTTCAGCTGGCGGAGTGTTTGTGGGCTCATGACTGGCAGCTGTTCCTCGTATCCCGTCAGTCTGCAGCTCTGCTGAACGCTGCTGAATATCAACCGGCTGACCTCGTTTCTGTGGTTGCTGTCCGTGGTCCTGAATCCACCCAACTCTCATGCAGGAGGAACTTGAAGTCCAGGGCCTCAGACGGGCTACAATGAGCAACCTTAATTGGTTACAATTCATTAGGAAGGCCTGAAGGGGAGTGTAAACACTGAAATAAAATTAAAAAAAAGACTCACCCTGGATCAGTATGTGGCCCACCGCCAGATCTTTCCATTGAGCCTCAAAGCCAATATCAATACTGATTTCCATGTTTCCTTGACGACGGGAAAATAACATGGAGGTGCATAAACAACATGCAAAACTTTAAAAAATAGCAAACAGGCGGGTGCTTCTCCGCGACTAAATGCTCCAAAAGGCCTGCAGCGGGGTGAGGCTGACTCATTTGTCCCGAGGCTCAGCAAACAGAGTCGGCATCAACGTCAGTGGGATTGTGAATTCACGGACGGCGTCTGAATGTCAATGCGACGACGTCTCGATTTTTTCGTAATTGTTGGCGGTTTTACCGTTTCCGAGGTCAACCGTATAGAAGGCTATAAAGTTCGACATATGGAAAACATCGCAAATCATGAAAATAGCAGAAATGTCTGTCTGGCTCGGAGAGGGCCCCTGGCAAACGTCGTTCCTCTCCGGCTCCTTAGCCATGCGTACCCACTCACACAGAGCGGCTGCGGGCGGGTGCATACTGAAGGGAGCTGGGTGGCCTGTCTGGTGTTTCCTGTTATCCCTCAGCCTCACCCCCCCCCCCCAGGGGGGACCGGCCTCACAAGCAGACTTGTGTGTCCCCTGGCAACGCTTGACCTAGCAGGGGACTGTCCAGCGGGTTCACGTTCACTGTCTCTGTCACCCGCCCTGCCGTGATGTTATGCTCTAGACCAACAAAAATGCAACAGAAAACAGTTCTGCAAGCCAGTGGGGGGATGTGTGCGTGTGTGTGTGTGTGTGTGTGTGTGTGTGTGTGTGTGTGTGTGTGTGTGCTTTGATCCTGTGTGTGTGTGTGTGTTTGTGTGCACAGGATACGCAGGTAGACGGCGCCTTCGTTTTGAATCAGGAGCTCTCGTTGAACGCGTGCGAGCGCTTCAAACCAATGAACGTTTCAAAGCCCAGAAGTAGACTTGGATGTGACTTTGTATGCTCTCAGTTCACATCACGCAACCGCCGCCCCTCACTATGTGTCTGTTTTTATGTATTTTCTATTTCTATTTTCTATCAAGCTTGAGCTTCAAGTGTTTTATTGTCAAATGAACAGCATCACTTATAGTCAATCTGCACAATGAAATGTATTGGACGAGGCCCGTTCCAAGATGAAGGGAAAATCAAAGAAAACAGTTCAATAAAATGAAATAAAATACAATAAGTACGGTATAACAGTAAAATCAGGGCATCACAGATCTAGTAAGAGCAGCGATGGAGAATGAAAGATGAAGAATGAAAATAAAAGCAGGCAATTAGAAACTGTAATTAGAAACTTGTGAACATCGTTTGAATATAATGTGTCTACTGTGTATGTTCACTGTGTGGAATATGTCTATAGATTTGGCAGAAATCACAGAAAGACACCAAATGAATATCAAAACGGCCTCCTCCTCCCCTTCCTCTTCCTCCTTCCCTCAAAATACAGCTCTCCTTGTGCGGTCTTTCAGTAAGTCAGTGTTTTAGTATGCCAGCTTTTGTAATGACCACGACCTCTCACCTCTGCAGTCTCTTGAAAAAAAAACAAAAAAAAAGGTTGTCTGCCTCTGTATGGACTGAGACACGAGTCCGCTGTTGCCTGGTTACGGTGTTAACACTGAACTTAACAAACACATCTAACTTTTTTTTACATCAAAACCTCCTCCACCCAGCAGATAAGAAGCATAGGGCCGTGACCCGCAGTCATGGGATGTCAGACTTAATTTCCGACGGGTCCCCTCTCTCTTTTGGTTATGCGTGCCGGAAAGTGACAAGCTTCATGGAGGATCATCACGTCGTGTACACAGACTTGTCAATCCCACTTACGCGTCATTGAAATTAATCTGCCCTTGTGTGCGGCTGCAGACAATTTTAATATTTATATTATGTAATGCAAATTTGTGAACACAAACCGTACAAGGAGTGAAATCTAGAATGAATATTAAATATAAATGTGTCTTCATGATCTCAGAGCTTTCTATGTGTTCTCTATGTTATTTGAGTGCATGACGTTGTTGGGACATTGAAGGGAATTCAGCCCAAACAAGTTGAGTCTGTGTGCATGGAGATAGCTTCAATTGAATGTGACCATTCTAACGTGTGCAGCATTTCCCTGGAAAGCAGCAACAGGTGTGGACAAAATGGACGGGTTTTGATGTCATCGCCATTTTGTCATTTTGACTGTGCCAGTACATGTTTAGTTTAAGTTACAAGTTTATTGTCACATATTAGATAACAACGTACATCATTACCAGCAGTGCAATTCTTGTTGCTCGGGTCAACTCAACTTTGCATAGTAAAGACAAAAAGAAACTAATCAAATAAGTGGCAGAATACAATAATTACATAATAATGATGATGATAATAATAATA
>JAXIVH010000004.1:3976955-3979456 GCA_036785325.1 Urophycis tenuis
TTTTTTTAACTTATTAAGCGAGCAACCCTGACACCAGGGAGAAGTTCACGGCTCGCCGGCAAGGTAGCGAGACACTTGAATTGATTAAATTACTCTCTTGAGTACTCCCACGTCGGAGCCCACACACAATGGTCAGCACCCTCTCAGATGGATCCCGCAAACAACAAACAAACACTGACATCCCCAACTGCAGCGCGCTCTGCACTTAGCGTACGCATGCTTGCTTTTAATGTGTGTTGCCGCCGCTGCCTCTTCTCATTATGCTCCATTGTGTAATGGTGTCATTACCCGCTTCTCCTGAAAAAAACACGCGCGCAGGCGGATCCAAAGCAGGGAGAAAGAGAGCGAGGCATCTGTGCAGATTTCAATAATGCATCATGGTTAATGCCTTGGATGTTATTTATACATTATGAATGTCTTGAAGGGTAGTCTCATGAAGTACAAAAAAAAAAAAAAAAAACGTGAGCCTTTGTCAATACGCATAACTTGGTTGGCCAACAACAGCGAAAGCCGGCCATCGCCGCACTATGTCAAGGAGGTCAACGCAAATCGATGCTAGGCTGTAAAGAAAAAGCAGACCAACGATCCTCTGTCCTTTGCAGACAGGGTCGGCAATTCAGAGAATGCAGTTACAGTAAGTTACATTTTTTAAATTATCCAAACCGATTATCCCCCCCCCCCCCCTCCTTCAAGCCTCCTGCCAAAGGCTCTCCCCAAGACACGTGAGAGCTCGCGTGACTGGCTTTAACAAGACCGCCCGCGTTTTGTCGAGGTGTCGGGCGGCAGTGTGAATGAGCAGAGTGCACGCAGGTAGCCAGCGCTGTAGACCGGCTCATTACCGGCCAGCGGCTGCCAGGTTCATTTCCCTTTTTTTTTTTTTTTTTTTTTTTTTTCACCTCAGAGCATTTGATTTATTGATTGCTGTCGGGATGTAACGAGAATTTCAACAAGTATGACAAATGTGTCTAAAGTTAATTGCCCACCCATACATTTAATATAAACAGATTTTTACTGACTGACTGGCTGCCATGGTCATTAGAAAGCAGTGCGTGCACCGGCCGGCCCCGGGGGGTGTGAAACGCACAGCGAGGCTGTTCAGAGAGCGCGAGGGGGGGGGGGGGGAACGCGACGCCATGGAGCCTGTTCCCATGGCGCTGAAGCCCCCCATCACCATGCAGGACACGTGATGACGGCAGATGCTCAAAATGTATGCATTTTGCATTCTCAAGGTCCACGGATCACTTACTGCGCTCGCGCCCGCTCCATCCATCATCCTCCGCTACCGTTTCACCGCAAAAAAAATCTATTTGATTTCAACGGCATATGGCTTCTAATTGTTTTCATGGACTTTATACATTTACGTATTTGCATATGCCGTGGTTTTTTGTGTTTCTGCGGCGTGTTGCGTGCGCTGTTTCCGTCCAGCCTGGCGTCGTGTCTGTTAGTTCTTTTTTTTTTGGGTTCGGAAGCTCCTGCAGAACCCGAGAAGGAGGCAGAGAGTCTTGTTATCTGAGCAGCGGGCCGCGGCAGGGGCAGAGCTGCCTGGCGTGGCCCTGGGGCTAACTGGGGGGGGGCGTCCTTGATAAGGCCGGGCCCCGGGGACCCGTCCGGTGACTCGACCCTGAGACGGGCGGCGGTCCGCAGCGGCCACCAGTGACCCCCCCCCACCACACCCCCCCCCCCCCCCTCCCCGCACGCTCGATAAATCAAACTTCATTGGCTTCACCCCACCGAGAGCCATCGCTCCTCCTCCTCCTCCTCCTCCTCCTCCTCGCGGAGGTCAGGGGGGTCACGGATGAGCGGAGGTCACATGACAGGCGTGCAGCTGGCGAGAAAGCGAGTACAAAAAGAGGAAAGAAGAGTGTGGAGGGGGGTGGGGGGGGGGGGGGGGGTGACCTCCAGACACCTTGAGCCGACGCCTGCGGGCTCTCGGAGCGTCTGGGAAGTCTTCTATTGGATGTCGAGGCCACGGAAGGGCGTTTGATTGGCTGCGGCTTTGTTCGCGTGCGGCTGCAGCAACAATGCAAAGTCTGTCCTCAGCTCGCTGGTGTCCTTGTGCTGAAGTCTCATCGGTTTTTTTTTGTTGTTGTTTTTTTTCATTTGATTACAGCCTCCTGCACTACCACCCCTCAGTACATTTAATTTCTCCCCTGACGTGTGTGTGTGTGTGTGTCCATGTGTCCGTGCGTGCGTGCGCATGTGTGTGTGTGTGCGTGCATGCGTGTGTGTGTGTCCGTGTGTGTGTGTGTGTGTGTGTGGTGCGTGCACGAGTGTGTGTATGTGTGTTTGTGCATGCATGCGTGTCTGCGTGTGTGTCTCTGTGTGTGTGTGTGCGTGTGCGTGCGTGCCATGTGTGTGCGTGTGCATGCGTGTGCCCTCGGGCCAAGACAAAAAACTACCTGCGTAAACACAGGAGAGGAGGAACACACAGCATCCGCCACAGCGGCCTCACGCGTGTACACAGGAAGGATTATTTATTTAGCGACCACCGCGGCCCGTCA
>JAXIVH010000004.1:3979656-3982156 GCA_036785325.1 Urophycis tenuis
GTTAAGCCTCCAGGGCACAAACAATGAGGTCCTTTAATGTTCCCCAGCTGCGTGGCAGGATAAGAGATGGAGCCATTGGCAAACACTTCACGCTCTGTGTTACTGATCTGGACCCGGCCAAAGCCTGAGAGTTTGTGCTTAATGTTGTGTTGAATGGAGACAGAATATGTTAATAGAATAATGAGGATATCATGTGGATGTTTCTTCACAGGGTGGGTAATATTTATCAGATGGGGCGGCATGGGGTTTGGGATGGGCAGGGTGGGACGGCAGGGCAGGAAGCAGGACGTAAGACGGGAGGATAGCAAAGGGTGAGAGTTCAGCAACACATGGCTCTGGTGGTGATGAGGTGCTTTTCAAACACACACACACACACACCTTAAGGTGTTGACAAGCTCCGGAATATGTCAGCCCAATCCAACCCAGTCAGCCGATATGATATTGATATGATTATTTGTATTTCCCTGAAATAACGGGCAGGGATGTAGTTGTTTTGAAACTCAAGTCTCAATGCTGATAGATGATAGCATAACACAGTGACTCCTTGAACATCTGTCCATATACATTGAATGGCGTGTGAGTGATTTAAGCACGTGTGGTGGTTGAGTCTTGTGCATGTGTGTTTGTCGTAGCTCACATATCCTGCTTGTTTGCTTCCTGCTGAAGGCCTTACCCACACTGGGACACAGTGCTAAAAAACAGCCATGGTGATGTCTACACTTGTTTGTGAATTAAAACTGTATTTAGGTTTTATTTAGGGTTTTGTTTTGTAGATATTCTCTTGATTTTGAACATTGTCCATCCATTTATTTTCATCTGCCACCTGGTTCCCTGGGGGAGAAGTCATTCAAATCTCAATCTCCAAAATGAGAGAAATGTCAGGAAGCGGCTATTTTATGGCCCTCAGCGCCAAGATGTGACAGTCTCAAAGCAGTGAGGTGAATCACTTCAAAAGAATAGCTGAGTAACGATTGAATAATTCATGACAGCCTGGCCTCTCCGTGGCTTCATTTCAGCTGAAAGCTTTTTTTTTTTTTTTTTTAATCCCCTTACATTATTCCAGAACAACGGCACATTAAGAGATTCCTCCTCTCCGTCTCTCATGCACTGCTCGGTGTGGCGAAGCGGTGATTGAAACACATGCGGTGTGTCACTGTTCAAGGCAAACAGCAAACTGCCATCTACAGCGAAACTACAACACACGGGGGAACAAGAGCAGAGCAGTTTGCACTTGAATTCGTTGGTGGGGGGGGGGGGGGGGTTCATTGGGTATCCTCCTCGTGCGGCGATGCCAGGCTAGCGACGTCGACGGGGAGAGCCTCCGTGGTGAGGAGACGAGGCGGGGGCCGTGGCGCGTAGAAGATAGCCACGCGCCGTCCATTGTGCGCAGTGTGCCCTTGACGCGTATCCTCCGCGGCCAATCTGGATGACCCCCCTCCTGGCTCCTGGGGCACTGTTCAGAACAGGTGAGGTGGTTGTGATCCAGGCAGGAGATACGCGCCTACTCCCCTGCTTCCCCTGCCTCCCCCTCCCCCCCCCCCCCCCCATCACCCCCAGTGTAAGAGACAAAGGTCCTGATAAGATGAGGAGACAGAACAATGTGTTAAGACAAGCAATCAGCAGACACATTGCAATACGCCTAACACAACACACACACACACACACACGCTTAAACACAAGCACACGCACACACACACAAACACACGCACACATGTTCACACACCCTCACACATGTACCCACGCGCACACACACACACACACACACACACACACACACACACACACACACACACATGCACACATGCACACACACACACACACACACATACACACACACACACACATACCACACACACACAAACACACCACACACACACACACACACACACACACACACACACACACACACACACACACACACACCACACACAAAGTCACACACCAACAGAAAGGAGCACAGGGAGATTGGTGCGGTGGTTACCATGGAAACCAGGTGAAGGTGACTCTGGAGTTTCAAACCTATGCTACAGAAAGAGTGTTGAAAGAGTGAAAAAAAGAATATACAGTGTATCTACAGTATATATTATGATGGAAAGTTGGAGAGGAAAAATAAACTTAATTAGATAAGTGCTTAATTTAAAGTGCTTTATTTAAAGGTGTACTGCCTGATGAAAATGGGACGCATTAGAAAAACCATTAGAAATAAAACCATGCATTGTATTGATGAAGGCACCTTGAATGGACCATTACTGATTAGGTTTACCTATCTCTGCCACCCAGACCAGCCTTGACAGATGAGGACTTGTCTTCATTTCACTGAAGTCCCGCACAACTTTATTCTGCGACGAGCCAATTCGTGGTGGGTGTTGTCGTCTCTGCGCTGAATAAAAGAGCAAGTGATCAAGAAAATATTGTGTACAAAGCGTGGGAGCGTATATAATGCACAGCAGGAAACGATGCATGACCAACACACACACAAGACACACCCCTAAGACACACA
>JAXIVH010000004.1:3994656-4017156 GCA_036785325.1 Urophycis tenuis
GGATAGATTTTCAGTACTCTACCCACCACTGGGTAAAACCGAGAGGGTGGTGGCGTGCACACACACACACACACACACACACACACACACACACACACACACACACACACACACACACACACACACACACACACACATGTACCTCCAGAGAGTCTCCACGGCCGAGCGGCGGTGGTATGGCGGCGGGGCGGCGGGGCGACGCGATGGGCTCGGGGGCACCGCGGAGTGTGATGCTAGATAAACATCACGCGACGACCGGTGGAGTGAGAGCGATGGAAAAGTCGCCCGGGGATGACACGCGTCAAACGCCGCCGCGCTATAGGTCGTGACTGGGATCTGACTTACAATCAGCGGCGTGACAGGCTAATACGTCGGCAGACACACCGAAACACACGCGAATGGGGGGGGGGGGGGGGGGGGAGGAAGCACACGTAGAGGCGTGTTTCCCAGTCGTGGGAGGCAGATGTCTCCTCTCCGCTGAGTTGTGGCGCGGCGTGGGGCTGCTTAGAGATTCTGCTCACAGGCAGACTGGAGCAGTCCTCTGTGGGCAGGGCCACACATCTGGCAGCCATTGTTTATGGGAGTTGTTAACACAGGATCAGGGCTGCTTTATGGCTTTTAACGGCGCTAGACAACACGGAGCCCAACACAGCGGAGCATGTGAGGCGTCCCAGACCGACACGCGCGCGTGCGCACAAACGCACACACACACACATACACACATGTACATGTGGTCTAATAAAGCCTCATTGCATCACTTCCCTGATAAAATAGGTGTTGTGTCTTTAATTCCTTAAATAGGGGTATAAACTTGCCAGAGTCATCTGACTAAACGGTTGTCATGTGAACACATAGCATATCTACCATGCACACAGAGCTCCTTAAAGCCTCTCTCTCGCTCTACCCCTCGCTCTCTTTATCAGATGCACACACCTGCACATTCTCACACATTGACACACATGCACATCACACACACACACACGCGCACACACACACACACACACACACACGCAAACACACATACTCTCACTCACTCACTTACGCATACACACTCTCCTTCACTCACTCACACACATGCACGCACGCACGCACGCACACACACACACACACACACACACACATTCACACACACTCATGTGTTTGCATGCTCTGCTGTTAAGTGGAGATGCTGACAGACTCATTATGGCAGGGCTGGCTGTAGACCTTGGACACGGTGTCAAAGTCAGATTCCTGCTCTCACTGCACACTCAAAGGCTGCAGGCTGAAGGACTCCTATTATAGCAAACACACAATACAGTAGAGCATATAGCACGGTATGGCACTGGCCTGCACTGTACAGTTGTGGTCGTTGCTCACTTTATTTTGTAACTATTTATTTAGCATCATTGGAGGACAAACACAGGTGTTACTCTTTCATATCAATTTGACAAACCAAGTCTGGACAAGGGCACATGTTGTAGGCTAGACTATAGTGAAGTCTACTACCAAGGCTGTGGTAGCATTGAACGCAGCAGACCCCTAAGCAGTGTTCCGAGTGACACCTGTGTTTGTCCTCCTCCTCCTCCTCCTCCTCCTCCTCTGTGAGAAGGCTCTATTGGCCGTGTGTATCGTTCCGCACGCCGAAGACACCCATATTGGATTGTTTTAGAGGATCGGGCATGAAAACCGCGTTCAGAAGGATGAGGTCGTGCGCAGTCGTAAAAAACTAATAAAAGCAGCGCGGTGGTGATTTATGTGTGCAGCGCGGCTGCATAATGTGCCACGTACATGTACATCATGTACACACCCTTCCAGTGCCACGGCCCGTCACTGTGTCTGTGTGCAACAGGGATTCCTATCATGCTGACCTCCTGGAAGAAGAAAAAAACCCAAACAAATAACACAACTTATTCGATGTGAATAAAAATAAGGATTGCGCAGTGGACGGGGGAGTTATCTATGTGTGTGTGTGTGTGTGTGCCGTTTCTATCTTTGTCGTAATAAGGATGGTATGTGACATACGCAGGCTGCTGACAAACAGGAAAAATTCTGCCTGGCTGTGCAGAGCGCGCGACGCTGTGTGTGTGTGTGTGTGTGTGTGTGCGTCTAAATGTCAGCACGTCTTAGCGTCTGAAACGGCGGCCGCAGGACGGAGCCGGCCGTCGACCAGGCGTCGGCCGAATGAGTCCACGGAAGAACGGCGCGCACAACAACAACAGATCGCCTCTTAATCATCTTTTTCTGATTTATGTTCCGTGTTCGACTCGAACACCTTAATGCTTTTCATTATTTGCCCAGATTATTATTATTTATGTGGCTGGCGATGCTAATAAATCATATGCTAACTCCGCGACGAGTAATGATGGGGCCGCGCGGACGCGGCGCGGTGGTGCGTAGCCAACGGGGCGTGGCACGCGCAGAGCATCGACACGCTCGCTAACAGGCGAGAGGTGGTGCTGAGTGACTCATTAGAAACCACCGCCGCTAATATGTGATGTTTTCTGCAGTCTGTGGTGCCTTTAAGATTCATCTCAATAATGCCCTGGTACTGGCTACGCTTTCTCCAGTGAAGACTGTGAGACGCGGCAGATATACGGCCGGTTTTACCGTAGGTGGGATTGGACGGTACATCATACAGTCCAGCTATCTGTTCACTCCTTTAGGACCTCAATCATTATTAAGACGTCACTGCATATGGATAATCTTCTTGCCAATGTGTCACATAAAGTACATTTTGTTACGGCTGCAACGCCTCTCACTGTTCCTTGACAGAGATACAAGAGAAACCACGGAGGCAGACTATAAACGGAGGATTAGCAATAAGTCCTGCATCTCTATTTCAGACTGTAAGACCTACATGGCTGTCCCTGGTCCTCCATTTTGTAGCACTCATTCTGTTCATTATGTCTCTCTCTCTCTTTATCTCCCCCTCTCTCTCTCTCTCTCTCTCTCTCTCTCTCTCTCTCTCTCTCTCTCTCTCTCTCTCTCTCTCTCTCTCTCTCTGTCTCTCTCTCACACACACACACACACAGTAACATTTTCTCTTTATCTGTCTTTCTTTCAAGAAAGCAGAGCGGGCTCATTGACTAGACTGAGCTGTAATTGCCATTGTAATGATGCAGCATAACCCACTCATCTCACCTGCTTAATTAATACTGCCACTGCTCTCATACACAACACTCCCACAAACCCAATCACACAAATGCACGCAGCATGCACACACACACACACACACACACACACACACACACACACACACACACACACACAGGCATCAAGAGACTCTGATCAACTGATTCAGTTTCACACATCCACACCCACCCAAATGTGCATCTGTGCACGGACGCCGTGGACACAGATATGCATACGAAAAGCACACTTATGCAAATTCCCAAACCCATATACGCACATCGCGAGCCCTTAAGAACGCACATCACGTAGCGTCTCTCTGTCGACCTCGCATCCTTCCCTCACCAGCCTCGTCTTGGCTTCCCTCTTCACTGTAAACATGGCACTGTCAAATTGAAAGGGTGCACTGAACTGCACAATGAGAGCGACAAACAACACCCTCAGAAACGCACGCATGCACACACGCACACACGCACACACACACACACGCATACGCACACACGCACACACACACGCACGCACGCACACACAAACACACACACACACACACACACACACACACACACACACACACACTCCCTCTCTCTGTCTCCCTCTTTGTGCCATCTCTTTCTCTCTCTCACTCTGCAGTCTTTCTGTCTGTATCACTCTCTGTCTCTGTTTCTTATACTTCCCCTCTGTCTGTCATCCCACTCCAATGTTCTGTGTTTCTCGGTCTTTCCTCCACATCACTCCATCCTCCTCAGAGGTTAAACCGGCTCAAGCTACCCAGATGTTCTTTGGGGCCCACCATCAAAATAGAATACACAAACCTATTCCTAAAGAAATGGCCCACGAATGTCTGTGAACTTGTGGCCGCTCTGTGTTTAAAGGACCCCCTTGGCAGATTGGACAATGTCATGACTTCCTCATCCTCCTGTTCTTTCCAAGGATTGTTATTGTATTCTTCTTATTCCACAAGAATCTCCTACAGTGGAAACCCCTGCTATAGGTTTTGGAGTACTTAATCTCTTGGGGTTTTGGGGGTTTTGTTCATTTGTTTGTTGTGTATGTTCCCGTCAGGTCTTTTGTTCTGTGCTGCTTTGTGTTGTGTGATTAACTGCACAATGTGTTACCGTGTGCAGTGAAAAGGCGTGGGAGGAGAAACAACAACATGCAGACATGGTGTACCTTGCGTTTGTGCCCTTTCTTTGCTTCTGCTCAGATGATGTGTTGATTTTTCTCTCCTCGTTTAGCTTTGTTTCTTGTTTGCCAGCCAAATAAGTCGCTTGGCATGAGACGCCATGCTGGCCTCGCGCTAAATGTACAGACAGCATTTCCGTGATTAAAGCAATACCTTTCCACTTGCCAAGGCAACGCTTTGGCCAAATACAGAGAAATAGAGGTCCTCTACCATCAATATGGTCAAAGTCTTTACTCGCTCTTCTCCGTTTCTAGTTTGTTCAATGACATGTTTGGTAACTGCGTGAAGAGATGGGTGAACTACAGGTTCCATTGTGCTCTGACGGGAGTTGTGTCAGAGATAGATCGATGAACGGCCAGTCTATGAGGAAAAATGAAAGATGTGTGCCAGGTTATGTAAAACCACTTCCTATGAAAAGCCCTTCATTAAATGAATCATTTTCTTAATAATGTCCACAATGTACACATTGCCACGATTCAAACCAATGCGTTTGACATCCCATTGGTTCTGTAACTTCAAGGCGGAGCACTAGTAACAGTGATATACAACACGAGGGGAGATAATGACCACAATTCAAAAAGGCAAGTGACTGTGCCCAGGATGTCGACGTGGCGTATTTGAGCGAGCAGCCTACCAGTCTGCACCTGGTTCCCAGCCCCTCCTTAACACTTTATTCCATGCATGCTCTACTTGATACAGCTGACATGCATGTGAAGTGCAACGGCTTACTGAGCATGAATCACAGAGTCAGCGAATACGTGCGCGCGTTTCACAAGTTTGTGTCACTTACAACAGCTTTTTTTTTTTTCGGTTGCTTGTATATATTTTTGTCTCGTTTTTTTTTTTTTTTTTGTCATACGGATCTCTCTATGTTATTTTATTTTATGGTCCTGTTTGTCCACCAAAGTGTTCAGTTTATTATTGTGGAGGAGAGTTAGCCAATCGCATTTTGATTATAGTAGTGAGTATTATAGTATAGTAATAGTGTATTTGATATTTGATGAAGATGAACAGTACTTTTATGTTTGGTAACTCGGATACTATCCGTTAGACACAGGGAGCACTCTGTGATAACCCCCTTAGAGCCTAATCCTGAAGTTCAAAGGTACAGTTAACGTCACAAGGTTAATATGGTTGTGATTTGTCCAGGTTATAAGTTGATCTATACTTCCATTGAGCCATTGAGCTCACTCTCTCTATGCGTGCCTTTACACGGTGCCATGTCTATTTCTATTTTTATACGCACTGGCAATATATTTAAATCTTCACAACTGTGCCCAGTCCTTTTGTTTACCCATTATTAAGGCTTCCTTGCCTGACAGGATAGTGGCTGACAATAGTTTCACTATTCCGGTCCATCAGATCGTTACACAGAACGGGTGCTTCACCTTCAAAAGAGCAAAGCCAAAAGTGCAGGAGCAGCATAACCACTGCTGAGGCACTCCTGGATTGTGTATTACGCAATTGCAATTGTGATCATTATAAATGGTCCGGTCGAAACATGTGTTTTTGGCCAGATAGGCCGTTTTTGAGATTTCATATTGTTTATAGTGAATGCACTGAAAGGCAAAGTAATGCTAATAAAATGCCATGTTTACAGTTTGGAGCACTTTATGTTGTGCATCCCAAGGCTGTCTTTCTTGGACTTGTCTGAGCAGTTCCTTCTAAACATCAACTTTGTTTCAGTGTCCTTGTACTTTTTAAGGAGCACTGCAAAATAGTTTTCAAGGAATTGCTTTCAGTTTAAGTCAGTGGACGTATAAATATAGAATATAAGCATCTTATCAGTTACTGCTCAAGGGTGAGAGAAATATTTATAATCACACTATTCCCTCTGAAACACACACAGTTTATGTGGCTGGGTTGCAAACCTCCCAACGACCAATTGTATTTATAACGGGTGTGAGGTTTAGTACTACCCCGTTTGCAAATTGAATTCTAACTGAATGTTGCTGTTTTAATGGCGTTTCGCTGTAATAAGGAACTATCTAACTGCTAGACAGCTCCTTATTAAAAGTGTTTGATTCCAACACACATTCTCTTCTTTCTACTGAGATCTCAAAGGGCCTCCTCACTCTTTCGCTTTAAGGTGTAAACACAACCTGACATAAAAATGGACTAGCTCATTAGCTCCTTTGTGTACTGTTATCGTGCACCGATTCACGAGAATTTGTGATCAGAAAATCCGATAGAGGAGACGGAAACTTGTTGGGACATCGGGATTCATTTTAACTATAGAAAATAGAAATACATGCCATGTATTTCTATTTTCTATGTGACTTTCACACACACAACACGGCAGGAGAAAATGCCTTTCTATTGCAACATTTTGTAGACTTTGGGTCTATTTGTTTATCTTGGCGGGTGACCATCTGAAATGACAAAAATGTGTCTATATATCATGCATAACGTCAAGGGTATTGCTGTAGGTTTACCTGTTGATTCTGTGGCGTCTTTGTGGGCTATCTAACAGAGGGAACATCCATGGGGCCCGGGCGGCTTTGCAGCGTTGAGGCAATATATAGGGAATTAGATTTAAGCAGCTAAGCATGTTAAGCATTAGACATGTGATCCCAAAAGCAAGGCTTGGGAATAAAAAAGCCGAGCAGTAATTTTAACCTCAAATTTATTTAGCGAAATGTAATCTTCGCCCAATGCTTCTCCGCCTGATAACCCGATCAGGGGCATGCCAGTGACCGTTACACATTAAGCCGAATATTCAAAAGGGACTTTAAATAGACAAGACAAAGGCCGGACAGGACAAATTTGTATTTATTCATATTTTTATTCGTCTGAAGGACACTTTGCTCTAGGTCAAAATGACCTAACAGGTTTACAGTTTTAAGCTGCCTACTGTATATGATGAAGAATATACTGCTGGGCTTTCAAATAGCCTGTTTGAGGTACCGTACAATAAGAAAAAAAGTCTGTATACATATACATACACATACATATATGACATGATCTTCTTTGTTGTACGTCTTGGCACTTTGTAACATCGCACTTAGTCAGAGATGTTGTATACTAGCAATGGTTCACCTAGCAATTGAGATGCTTGAAACTTGTACTGGTGACTTTCTTACTGTATAAGCAGCAATGAAATGTTTCACCGTCTTCTGACAAATGTACTCTTTGCAAGTCGCTTTGGATAAAAGTGTCTGCTAAATGCCCTAAATCTAAATGTGTACATACATACATTCCTCCCAGGTAAACTATGACACAGAACATCATTGCCATCGCGGGCATTCTTGAGTTGCACGGTCGCCCAGAAAGAAACGAAAGGGACAGAAAGGAACACAAGGGAGCTTCAACCATAAGCCTCCTCTCTCCTCTGTGGGCCGCGTCTCGATGGGGGCCGATAACCCCGGGCCGACTAATCCTTCAGCAGGAGAGCCTCGCCGCTAAGGAGTCCCTCGCTTTCAGCCGCGCAGTTACCGCTTGCCACAAGTAAAGATAATGGGTAATTTAAATCGATCTTAGTAACTTCTGCCCCCCCCCCCCCCCCCCACCCGCCTCCTCCTCCTTTAACATTCAGATGAAGCCTAACGATACCCTCTGCAGCTCTTTGGTGGCACGAGAACAAACCAGCCCAATCAAAGTGACTCAGAGGAGAGGAGTGCGCGCCGAGATAAGCTCTGTGAAGTGCTAATATGCAGAATGAGATGCAGACGCCACGCGAAGCGGCCGCGCGAGATAACAGTGACGAACTCCAAATGCTATCTCGACTTTAAGGCTTTTTTTTACATTGGCGTATCCAGATCTACTCACAGACAATGCACGGATAGCAATCTGCCGCTGACGCTACTCGCGTGTTTACCGCGGAAACCAAGAGAGCGGAGAATAGAGTCGAGATGGTGATTCAGTGAGGGGCGGCCAAAATAACACATGCTGCTCCGCTGAGGACTGCGGATCCTGTGTACCTGTTTCTTCTCCACACACGGTTACACATCTGGCCACTGGTTAAATCATGAGTCGGGCTGAAGGCGGGGCCTGTGCTACATGCTGCCGCGCTCTCTGTTTAGTTCTGTATCAATACACTTCGTGGCAGGGAGGATGTTGACCGAAAAAGTATGCACCATGAAACAAATTGCACTCACTGCTTCTGCACCTGCTCATTACGGTCCGGGCACATGAGGTCTTCTTCTGGCATCAGGTGAGATCTGAGGAGCGCCGGCCCCCTGACCGCGCCCCCTCCCCTACGCTGCTCCTCTGACCACCCTGCTGTCTGCTGGAGAGCTTCACTCAAAGAAAAACCTGGTGGGATGAGCCAGAGGGAGGAGGGGGAGCGAGAGTGGGCTGGGAGACCCCGGTCAACCAAAGGTGACTTTCAACATTAAGAGCTCCTTGTTTGGAGGTCAACTGCCAGGGGAGGCTGTGAATTATTAACCAAATGCAACGCACTGTCCACCATCATCCCCCCCAATACACACACACACACACACACACACACACACACACACACACACACACACACACACACACTCATACACACACACACACACACACACCACACACACACACACACACACATAAACACACATGCAATAATAAAACCACAAGCACTGTACACACACACACATACACACACTCACCAACAGGAAAGCTGCTTTTTGCCTCTTCTTTCATTTTCCCTCCTATGTCAAATATACCTTTGCAGACAGTATAGTACCATTCACACACACACACACACTCACACCAGGTCCACACGGTGGCCCACACAGCCAAGACTGCCCCGGCGCGGCCCACAGGCACTTCAATACCTCTGGAAGTCAAAGAAAGATGTCCAGAGGTCTTCTCCATTTTCAAGAGAGTTAGGCAATAATTGATGACAACATGCCCAGGCATGGGACACCCTGTTTTAGGGTCACATGAAAATATATGTTTTATTCTTGCACAGGATATGGAAGTGGGAAGCAGGCCAATAGTTAATAAAGGTGATAGAGATAAAGGCGACGCAAACAGAATGGGTAATCAGGTCTTCATTTCTAACTAATTTCTCACTTCTGCAGTTCAAAATACACATTTAGAAACCCAATTTGCGCTTTAAATGGTTACATTTGGATAGCGCTAATTGTGTTGATAATGTAGAGATAATGTTGAATGTGTTTTATTGAAATAATGTCTGAATCGTGACTTCATGAAGATATTGCAAAATGCATAATTAAAGGAAAACCGTTGATTTAGAGGTTGATTCTGTTCATTATCTTTAGACTTGCAGGACCCCTCTATATTATTTTATTATGACATTATTCTGGAACGTCTAAACGTTCCTGATCCCTGCCTTTATCGTTTTAAAAACGATGACAGTTTTAAGACAGGGACCCATTTCACACTGCTTACTTCATGAGCCACTCAGCTCTCTTCAGCCCTCTAGCCTGGAATGCAAATGGCTGGGAGGACCAATAATGGAGCAACCATCGTCAGGGATTTTGTGGGGGGGGGGGGTTGAGCAGTTAAGTGGCCAACTGAAACCTTTCCTGCTGCCTTCAGCAATCTTTCCATTGCCTTGAGTAAATAGAGGAGCATGGACAGAAAAGAAAGACATTCTGTTTTTGTGTGATGTGATTTTTTTGACAGTGACAAAAAAAAATAGTTACAGCTACAATTACAGGCGCTATAAATGTTGGGAAGTAAAACGTTTGGTTACAACATGTCAGGGTTTTTCCGGGTTGCAGAGACCCAAATGCAGAACCCAGACGACTGGAGCAGGGAGAACAGAGTTTTAATGGCGCTAGAACAGGGGTGTACTGAGGGATGGTTCTGGGTGGGTGAAGGTGGAGGATGGACCATTGGCAGGTAGCAGATGAAGCAGGGAGTGGAGAAGTGGTAGGCAGGTTGCAGGCAACTCCAGAGTGGCAGGCTGGCAACTGGTTGTGGAAACACAAGGAAAACAGAGAGATGAACGACGCAGCAGCTCAGTACTTCACTGGGGATAACGACAGCGGGGAAGAGAAACCTGACTGTCTGAGCGTGTATCTACCACTACGATTGACGGACAATCGGACAAGTTCTGGAAGGACAGCCGAAGCATATGTATTGTAGGGGTTGATTTGTTGATGAAGACCAGGTGCGGCAGCTGGCAAACTCCCGAACTGCAATGAGTGACCACGCCCACCAGGACAACACAGACAGACAGGGAAAAACACAATAGGAATGAGGAACAGCTGATCCACGACACAGACAGGGAAAAACACAATAGGAATGAGGAACAGCTGATACCACGACACAGACAGGGAAATACACAATAGGAATGAGGAACAGCTGATACCACGACACAGACAGGGAAAGACACAATAGGAATGGGGAACAGCTGATACCACGACACAGACAGGGAAATACACAATAGGAAGGGGAACAGCTGATACCACGACACAGACAGGGAAATACAGGGAACAGCTGATACCATGACACAGACAAGGACATACACAATAGGAAGGGGAACAGCTGATACCACGACACAGACAGGGAAAGACATAACAGGAATGGGGAACAGCTGATACCATGACACAGACAGGGAAAGACACAATAGGAAGGGGAACAGCTGATACCACGACACAGACAGGGAAATACACAATAGGAAGGGGAACAGCTGATACCGTGACAATGTATTGCAGTGAGGTGGTCTTTGCCAATTTAGTTACTATTAAATAATACATGCAGTTTGCAGGAAATTAGCGCATCAATATACTTGCATATATAAGCTCGAGGCCTACAACAAGATGACACTATTAAGATGAAATTATCATGATAATTAATAATTTAACATGAATTACTATATATAAATAAATTTATTTCAGGCATCCTTTGAAGTTGAGGCTGTCAAATGCTTTGGTTTTCTGCAGGTGTGATTAAAGGAGCCTTTGAGCAACAAGAGCAGCTCTTAAACCCAAACAGACATATTGGATTACAGTAGGATTTCATACATCATGTGAGATGATTTGATGAGCAGCCCAGCAGCAAAAGCCCTGAATATATACACTCATTACTCAATGCTTTAAGTCTGATTAGTAATGTGTGGCGGAAGAGGATCGATTACTCGGGTGGTCCCTCAGCGGTTTCCTACGACGGGCATGCAACTGTTATCTTTCATTATGGGTTCCCTGACGGAGAGGTGCAGGGAGACAGAACCGACAGTGAAGGTGGTCTGATTCAGTGGGCTGTTGGATGGGACGTCGCCTGACGTGGAGGAAGCCGGCTGGAGGCGGGGTTATCGTCTGGTTCAGAGGTTAGAGCGTGCGGCCGGCTGCGGTGATTGGACAGAATCCCCGAAGAGCTCAACGTACATTGGAGACAATTGCCTGCTTTTTTTTTTTTTTAACTTGCTGAACGAAATTTGAGTGTAATGAGAAATATGTGCCGGTAATGTGTTGCCTTCATCTTGGTGGCATATTCAAGACTTGAATGTATGAATGTGAAAATACTTGACCGGTGAGAATGTTAAGTGAATGGCATGAAATTGATGGATAAAAGACATAAGAATGAAAACTATGTCCACTGTTTGTTGTGGATTCAATGTGTTTGTAAAGTATGAAACACAGGGAAGCGAAGCAGGTATGGTATCATCCTGACTAGGCTTAAATACATGGAATGCAGCCCTATACCAGAATTAAGACAATGAGACAGAGGACCCCAACCTTAACCCCCTCCTCCAACTGTCCACATGTCGAACCCCACATCATGTACTGATTGTAAGTCGCTTTGGACAAAAGCATCTGCTAAATGCCCCTTTACCCTTTACCTTTACCCCTGTACTTTGGTTTGCATTGTAAAGGACTCCCTATATAGGTTAAACACATGCTATTGTTATATGGTATATTATCTATGGTAATATAGTATATTACCTCTAATAATCCACAACACAAAACACAATGAGGCTTACTTTAAGTGTGATGTATTTGGTTAATTGATTGTATGCAATTGAGGTATATGCTTTTAAATCGATGTGCTGTATGCATCACGCAACATTAAGCTTACGTTTAGCCTCAGAGTGACACACAGCCCTACTTCTAATCCATTCAGTTTCACACAAACTTGCAATCAACCTTGTCAACCGATTGGTCACATAACTTCAGGCTCTACAATAATGCATTGTGTGATTGCGTGGGAATCATTCATTTTCTACTTCTGGTCAAAGAGTTATTATTAAAATTAGTAGTACAATGTTCTGTCCTTCCTATTTGCGAGAAAATAATTAAACACAAGAAAAAAATCAATTGGCTCACTGCCCCCAGTTGAAGACCAGGGCTCCAAATTACCACACAGTTAAACTAGCATTTGTGCTAACGGAAAGACGGGGCCGAAAGATGACTGTTCCCTTTATCAGTCAAATGGCTCATCATGCTGACAATTGACACAGTTATTATAATCGCATGGAAGCTCAATTATTTATTGTAAATCTACTGTCTTGCAGATAAGATTCTATCATGAATCTTATCTATCACTTCTACCATGTGCAATACTGTACAAAATGGTTTCTTCATTTCCATGGAAACTGGGGACCGTTTGTAATACACGTAGCCTATTTATAGGCAAATTTGGATGTATGACAGTAAATCCTATATTTTTGTCACATAAAATATGTAGTGTTTTGGAAGAGGTGTGGAATCTGTGGTTGTGTGAGAACCTTCATCTTCATGCCAGCCGCTGGCTTTCTGTGAGAACAAGCCATAGCACAACACTTTTCCCTTGGTGTTTTGTGTTAATTTGACCTTCATGCTGTGTGTCGGCCATTTTGCTTTTGAAATACAATTCTTTGTGAGGAAAACGGCTCACAATGTGGAGATTGTTGGACCAACCTGTCACACTTTGACCAATGGCTTGCAGTATATTTTCTTTTAATAGACCATTGAGTCTGGTATTCCTGTGTGGCTGCAGTGTATTAAATTGGTCTAAATGGCCGGTGCTGCCAACGTTAGGGAAGATGTTGTTTGTGTCGCCAATATTCTGTCTGTTCTTTGGGCGCCGAAATTGCTTTATTATTTTATCTGTATCACATTTTTACTGTCCACTGGTGGATTGTTGAAGATGATGAATGTTCAGGGTGCTTCAGAGGCATACCAAAGCAGTTTGCATTGAACCGACTGGAGGTTTTGACATTTTAGGGATTGCTGATGTCTGCCAGTCGTATGTTTGTTTGGTTTTGGCTGCAGTTTTCATAAAGAACTGTTAAGATGTTTTTGTGTGTGTGTGTGTGTGTGTGCTGTAAACCAGGCAGGTTAAAATATGTTGTGACTGTCTTACTGCTGTCAGTGTTTCCATGGTGAATGTGTCGTGTGCGTGTTATTTAGCATGTGTTGCTGTTTGTGCTTGTGTGCTGTCTTGCACACATTCAGTGTACCGCATAATATCTGTATTTAGTAGTTAGCTATCACTGAAGAAAGTGAGTCACATATATATATATATATATATATATATATTTATTTTATTTTTTTATTTTTTTTGAACTTCTTTTCCATGGCATTTTAAAATTGTATAAGAGCCACCATAACAATGCACACAGAACACATTTCATTCAACAACATCATACATGCATGGGCACACACACACACACACACATCTCTATGTTCCAGTGAAGTAGTGGTGTGGGATAATTAGGAGCCGTGGTGCACTGAATACACCCTGACTCTCAGCTGAACTTACTCCCTCTCCGGCTACAACTTCTGCAACATATTTATGTCACGTTTCATCTTCTGAGTCGATAAAAAATGAGAGCGAAGAGAATTACCAGATGATTAGTGGGGGATAGCTTTTATATATAGCAACTCGTATATCCCCATAGGGCTCCGCAGTCTGTGTTCTGTGTGCCTGTGTGTGTGTGTGTATTCTAATCTCTCTCTCTCTCTCTCTCTCTCTCTCTCTCTCTCTCTCTCTCTCTCTCTCTCTCTCTCTCTCTCCTCTCTCTCCTCTCTCTCTCTCTCTCTCTCTCTCTCTCTCTGCTTGGTGTGACAGGGTGTTGTGCAGCCCTACTAAATGTAACGTAGGCCGCTGAATCACACCAGACGGAGCTTTGAACAAAGCCTCGTCTCTGTTCGCATTGGATAGTTATGATGCACGGCACACTGCCGTCAATGCCCTTCCACAGTCAGACTGCAGACGGCTGCATCCATTCAGCGGGCCACTTGAACACATGATGACGCAACAGGGATTGACACTGAGATCTGAGAAATGAATAGAATAAGGCAACCGTGAGATCCGAGTGATCCAAAATGGAAGGGTTGTTGGATTCTTGTGTGAGACTGCAGTTAGCTTTTGACTCTTTGGTTTTCATGTTTTATTCTGGAGAGAAAGGCTTGTTCTCTCTCTCTCTCTCTCTCTCTCTCTCTCTCTCTCTCTCTCTCTCTCTCTCTCTCTCTCTCTCTCTCTCTCTCCTCTCTCTCCCCTCTCTCTCTCTCTCTCTCTCTCTCTCTCTCTCTCTCTCTCTCTCTCTCTCTCTCTCTCTCTCTCTCCCTGTTAGTGTCTCTCTCTGTTAGTGTCTGTCACCATTGTGTCTTTTAGCAGCAGAGCCCCCTTGCAATATGTGATGCATGTTCACTGTGTGTGTGTGTGTGTGTGTGTGTGTGTGTGTGTGTGTGTGTGTGTGTTCATGTGTGTGTGTGTGTGTGTGTGTGTACTCCTTCTCTCCCCCCGGGCCCCCAATATGTGTGTGTGTGTGTGTGTTTGTGTGTGTGTGTGTGTGGTGTGTGTGTGTGTGTGTGTGTGTTCATGTGTGTGTGTGTGTGTTGGCGAACGCCTGGGCAGGGAGTAGGTGTTGTGGGTCCTCTCTCTGTGGGCAGTACAGAAAGAACTAAAAGAGAAAGACAGGCGTCAAAAAGGGTCACGGGGGCTGCCGTGGGGTGAGACAGGAATACCTTGAAGACGGAGACAGGCCAAACACAAGGCAGAGAGTGGGTGAGCGCGGGGCGTGATGCGGGAGGTCAAGTACGCAGCGCTAAACGCTAACACGTCAGCCTACGTGGCCTGTGGAGACTGACCCGAGAGAAGCGCTGTCGGTGTCTGTCCGCTGGTCCGCCTCCACACAGCTGGTGGGCGGCGCCGCCCTGTCCGTCTGTCAATCTGTCTGTTTGGTCCGTCTGCTCCACGATAGCTACCTAGATATTAAACCGAGACCCCCCCCCCCCTCCCTTTTGCTTTCCCTCTCCAGGTGTCGAGAAGGATACCAGGGCATCCGCTGCGACCAGTTCCTCCCCAAGACGGACTCCATCTTGGCCGACCCAAGTAAGCCCCTCCCGTTGCCAAAAAAAAAAACATCAAATCCCACGTTGTGGTTATTTTTTGGGGCGGTGATATTTAGCGTGAATCGCTATCACCGCCGTCGTCCATCACTCCTGTCAAATGAAGGCACACGTCTGATTTCCCTGGGGAGGCCAAAGTGGTGAGAGTTAGTGATGCTATGCTCCTGCCACGTCAAGGTGCTGTGTGTGTGTGTGTGTGTGTGTGTGTGTGTGTGTGTGTGTGTGTGTGTGTGTATGTGTGTGTGTGTGTATGTGGGGGTGTGTGTGTGTGTGGGGGTGTGTGTGTGTATCTGTGTGTGCGTGCGTGCATGCGTGCGTGTATATGTGTGTGTGTGTGTGTGTGTGTGTGTGTGTGTGTGTGTGTGTGTGTGTGTGTGTGTGTGTGTGTGTGTATGTGTGTGTATGTGGGTGTGTGTGTGTGTGTGTGTGGGTATGTGTGTGTGTGTGTGTGTGTGTGTGTGTGTGGGTGTGTGTGTGTGTGTGTGTGTGTGTGTGTGTGTGTGTGTGTGTGTGTGTGTGTGTGTGTATGTGTGTGTATGTGGGTGTGTGTGTGTGTGTGGGTGTGTGTGTGTGTGTGTGTGTATGTATATGTGTGCAACATCACTTCAATACCAGCCACGGGCTCACGGTGCTGAAAAGGTCACAGACTAGGGGACCAGATGAAATGAGGCCAACCCCGTCATATGGCTCCTCTACGTGTGAGCCGTAACGTTAGAGGTCATTATTTTCACGGTGACCTTTCTGTGACCAGAGTGTTCACCGATTCTCGCCCAGAAGTTAATTCTAAAGGTCAACATGCCGCGCTAAGTAGGTTGTTAGCCCGTCCGCTCAACTGACTCAACTGCATTCCGATGTGTTAAAAGTCAACTCACAGTGAGCTGTCACGGTCCACATAAACATAGATATGAAAAAGACAGGGAATCAAATTCAATCATTCCTCGTCTACTGCGACTGCAGGCATTTTTCTTGAAATACAAATGTCAGGTATTGAAATCAATATCTTCAAATAATGATTTACTTACTTGCAAGCACCCATGATTACCACAGTAGCGATAAGCACGCTGCCAGAATTATTAGGAACATGAAAACAAATCTAATCAAAGCTAGGGTAGACAAATTGTTTTTGAAGCTTTTTTTTTTTTTTGTCAGTAAATCAAACGCACTGACAAAATAACAAAATAAATCCAGTCTCTGTGGCTGTCACAGGCTGGTAAAAAGCCTTCCCATTTGGCCCAAATGAAATGATTTGGTGGCTTACCTGTCTGTCAACCGACCGACTTGGCTACCTGCCCAGTTTCCTCACAGGCTCTCTCTGCACATGAGTGGAGTCTTCCTCAAGGCGAGGAAGACCTGTTGCTACAGCTAGCTAGCGAGCGACTCACATGTTGCGATGCCTTTGGAGAGAAGGAGCCTGGAGGGAAGGCCGGGATTCTTTCAAAATCGAGCTTACTCGGGCTGGTTTCTCCATATTGCCTATCCTAGCGCTAAATTCATTTTAATTCAAGTATGCAGTAAGCCATTCTCTTAACTTAGCTGAATACTTGCTGTGTTGAGTTTCTGAGTTTTTCAATTCTTTGCTTCCACAATACTTTTAAGATGTTCAATTTGTCTTCGGAAAAGCCATGTTTCCATCTATCAGAGGGCATGCTAGGGTATTTGCCTATAATAAATTAAAGTCTAAAATGTGCAGTAATGACAGTTCTGTTCTGTTTGGCTGCCTTCCTTTAAAAATCAATGGCGGACGCGATGTACCTGAAGACCGAACCCAAACGGTAAACGCACAACAGATTGATCACCCAAAACAAAGCAAAAATCACGATCGCATCCCGATATTGACAGAATCGTAATACATACGGAATCACAATGCGTATTGTAGCGCCACTCATGAATGGTTGTCTGTGATTATTGTGAGGTCCCTGGTGAGAAGCGTCCCTGCATACCACAGGGAGGCCCCTTCAATGGGAATTTCAGCTTGCAAACACAAAACTAACAAAAGTCTCAAAGCATCTGTACGTTAAAAGAAAAAAGAAAAAAGATGGGCTAGGGATGTCATCCCTAATGGATATAGCCCACTAACCCTGCTGGAATCACCTGCAGTACTGTTGTTGCTTCGCAGCTTTAAACGCTCTTTCTGTCTACTAAACACGTTCATTTGTTGGTGGATGCCTAGTCATTACCACAGAGGGAGCACACCACGAAAGCGGCCATAACTTTATATTGGTTGATTAGTCTTAATCACGCCTCACCTCCACTAACGACCATCCCTAGTATTAATGCTTCATTATGGACCATCCCCTGCGTGGCCTGAATGGACCTGAGGAGACCCTGGCATTTGGACCAATCACACGATCGCTCACAACAGAGTCTCTCCTCCCGTTGCGGAATCTCCATCCCCGTTTCACAGAATCAATTGTGAGTTTTTTCATACGTCCTTTTTGTTTTTCTTTACCTGAATAGTGTTCCTCCACATGCCACAACACACGCACAACACAGTACCACACTGCAGCGTGCACAACAACACACAACACAGTACCACACTGCAGCGTGCACAACAACACACAACACAGTACCACACTGCAGCGTGCACACCACCGCAGCTGTGCGCCACGCACACACAAACCACCCGACATCACATTTTACTCCACCAATGTACAACATCACATCACTCTACACCTCGCATGCACAGACACACACACACACAAACACACACACACACACACACACACACACACACACACACACACACACACACCTCACCACAACACTACATCACACTTTACACCACACATCTACACTATAAACCACCACACAACCCCCCCTCCCCCCCTCCCTTCCTCCTCTCCCCCCCTGCGCGGCTGTCCTTCGTCATCATCATGTCCCCTACACCCACCTCTACTGCGTCGGGTGAGGCAGGGGAGGCAGGAGGTGTGGTGCCCGGTCAGTGGGGGTGGGGGGGGGGGGGGAGGGGGGGGGGTCAGAGTCACGGCCACCAGGTGCAGCCAGCGACCTCGGGCATGGAAACGCTGCAACACAGTTGGGGTGTGTGTGTGTGTGTGTGTGTGTGTGTGTGTGTGTGTTTATGTGTGTGTATGTGTGAGTGTGTGTTTGTGTGTGTATGTGTGTGTGTGTGTGTGTGTGTGAGTGTGTGTGTGTGTATGTGTGTGTGCATGTGTGTGTGTGTGTGTATGCGTGTGTGTGTGTATGTGTGTGTATGCGTGAGTGTGTGTTTGTGTGTGTATGTGTGTGTGAGTGTGTGTGTGTGTGTGTGAGTGTGTGTGTGTGTATGTGTGTGTGTGTGTGTGTGTGTATGCGTGAGTGTGTGTGTGTATGTGTGAGTGAGTGTGTGTGTGTGTGTGTGTGTGTATGCTTGAGTGTGTGTTTGTGTGTGTATGTGTGTGTGAGTGTGTGTGTGTATGTGTGAGTGAGTGTGTGTGTGTATGTGTGTGTGTGTGTGTATGCGTGAGTGTGTGTGTGTGTGTGTGTGTGTGTGTGTGTGTGTATGTGAGAGTGTATGTGTGAGTGTGTGTGTGTGTGTGTGTATGAGTGTGTGTGTGTGTGTGTGTGTGTGTGTGTTTGTGTGTGTGTATGTGTGTGTGTGTGTGTGTGTGAGTGTGAGTCTGTGTGTGACTGTGTGTGTGTGTGTGTGTGTGTGTGTGTGTGTGGGGGATGAAGACCAGAGCCCCTTGTGTCCCATCCCACAGTAGAGAACGGGAGGCGAGAGCCACAGAGGGGACAGCAGAGGGGGGAGCCCCACACCACAGGGGGGGAGACTAAGATTTATGTTTCACGGGGAAGTGTTGAGAAAATATCTGCTGTCACGTTGTTTTTTAGGGGTAATAATCTTAAGAATTGGATCTATGCACATAGCCGGGGTTTTCTTTGAAGTTTATTCCGTTCTGGGAATAGTCACCATCAATACAATACAGTGTGTTCTCCCCCTCAGCTCTCCATGGAAATAACTGGGCAAACAATCAGGATCCCTTGAGTTTATCTTAAGTCACTGCTACGGGCCAGGTCCTATAAGTCATCACGGAGAGCTGATAACACATCACAGATGTGCAGTGGCTGCCGGTGTAGTGAAGCAATACAATGTTTTCAGAAACTCCTGCGATTGGGTAATTGTGACTCACTTTCTTCCGTGATAGCTAACTACTAAATACAGAACTCGGTGGATATCAGCGTAGGTTTGTCTCTCTCGTCTATCTCCAGCTGCACAGTGCCAACCACATCGCTGTCTATTTTGACTTGGATATTTACATCTATTTTTAAATTATTTTATTTGACCTTTATTCAACGAGGAAAGTCCCATTTAGATTAAGATTCTCATTTTTAAGGAAGAGCTGGCCAAGAAAGGCAGCAGCATAACAAAACACAGTTACCGACAGAAAACACAAAAAATGACAAAACTAAAACAACAAAGTCAAGCATGGGGAACTCACATTTCAAAATCAGTGGCGGGCGGGCCGTGCATTTCACACCTAGGCCTTCAGTGATGTCCTACTTAGTCCGACTTCAATAAAAACCTCTCATAATACCATCATGTATGACACCACGTGACCACGGCTGGAGAAATAGTAGTATATAGAAACACCTCAATTGTGTACAAAACAAGCCATTTTCCAGCCCATTTAAAAATCAATAAACTCGCATCAGCAATTAAAAAATATTTCTACGTGGTACTGTCCAAACTAAAAAATAAAAGGGTATTTAAAACTATCTGTCCAAAAAGTTTTAATAAGTTCTCATAGAATACAGGCAAGCTTTAACAAGGTTGAACACTAATGCAAAATGGCAGTGTGCACCTGTTCGTTGAGCAGTGTATCCACTCGGCTGTCCCCAAAAGTTTTTTTAAAAGCACCGTAGCTTGCAAGGGTCCACTCGTGCTTTGGTGTCTCATTGCTGCCTTAGTTAAACAATTTAAGTTTGCAAATCCAGTATAGCTCCACACACCAAGTCGATCCTTTGCAAACAAAAAGCATTCCAGCAGAACAATTTGCAGCACCCATTTCTTCTTCTAGTTGTTTTACGGCGGTAAGTGAGTATCCAATCACAGGACGCGTACGTGTCACGTTCAACGTGAGGCCTTCTAGAAGGCCCACTGTCAGCAACTCGTGATCTGATTGGCTATCGCAACTGTCTATCAACTGTATGCACCCATTCACTTACATTGCACAGCATTGTTGATTCTGAAGGCCTCAGGCAGATTGCATACAGCCTGGCAACACAAGCTAGCTGAATTCTGGTAAAACTAGCTGAATTCTCGGATAAAAACTAACCTAAAAATAACACTAACGTGAAGAGAATATGAAGAATATTTTTATATATTTTGGGAAAATAAATTAAAAATTGAATTAACTTATCAAATTATGATCATGATTTATGTTAGGCCAACAGAGAAGGCCTTGCTGGCCCTGACGGCCCACCACTGTTCAAAATATACATGTAAAAGTCTCAGTTCCATAACCTGGTAAATGAAAGAATTCACATCACGTTGGATGTAAAAACATTGAACCAAAGCAATCCACTGAGTTCCAAGGAAACTCAATGGACTGGTCCTTGGTCTGCTCCCATAACACGGAAGCCCACCAAGGACCTCCTTCCATACAAAGGTGTTCCATTGACAGAGCCTACGGGGAGCCAAAGCGGGCCGGCCTACATGAGAGCATAACAGCGGTGAGTCACCGCTTTACACAGCTGGTGCTGAACTCTGGGGTTCACGCTCCGCTGCAGCGCGGTAAGCTGTGTCGACCGCACGAAGACAGCGAGCAGAGGTGCGCGTCTATAAAAGGTCGCTGTGGTCTGTCGGCAACAAGTACGCTCCCATACATTACAAGAAAAACAACCTTTTTTGAAATGCCTGTCGTTTCTTTGTCCTCCGCTCTTTCCACCAGGTAGTGCACATGTGGCTTAAAAGTGAGGGAGTCATCACTCAAAACACCCTGATATTTAGAAGTGCTAACAACCTCTATTTCCCTTCCCTCAAGAGCGGCGACCGGAAATCTATTTTTGCGGCCTATTCCTAGAGCCGGTAAACAAGTCGGGTCTCGTTCCCATTAAGAACGCGATTCAGCTGAAGTACGTACTTTTGGGCAACTCCTCCGCCCCTGCTGTGGCTGACCAAAGGCTGAAGGGAATTAGAGCACACTTAGACTGGCGAGGCCAAGACACATACACACACACGCACGCAGGCACGCACGCACGCAGGCACGCACGCACGCACGCACCGCACACACACACACACGCACACGCACACGCACACACTCACACTCACTCACACACACGATGAGAATCACCACATCCTCATCTATAGACCAGACATTGTGTCAGAACCCCACAGATGGACAGATATGGTGGTGGTGGTGGTGGTGGTGGTGGTGGTGGTGGTGGGTGGGGTGATTTAATTCATGCCCTCTATCATCTCTATGGGATCTGATTTCATGCGCGACAGGTTCCCGCGGGCAGACAATGGCGGCTCAGCGGAGCACGCCGTGTTGAGTCACGGAGAACCGCGGCGCCCGGGTTCTGGTGCGTGCGTGCGTGCGTCGCCGCGTGCCGCCGCGGTACGAGGGGAGCATGAGAAGCGTTGGTTCCCGAGCCGCGTCTGTGTGTTCTGTGTGTGCGTGTGTGTGGAGGAAACGCCAGGGGGGGGGGCAAAGGCAGGGTATCACATGTAGCGCGCTGCGATGTACGTTGGGCTGACAGGCCGATTATTCAGCACCTGGATGATGCCCCCCCGGGGCGTGGCTCCTCGTCATCATAACCTTTATGGCCCCGGGGCTGCTGATGACTGAACAATTTCACTTGGACAACACGCGTCACACGTGAAATGCATGCCGTGCAACTATGGCCGTTTCTTTTTGATTAAAAGCGCCGCACACTCTCTGTTGGATCCCTATGGCTATGGTCATATATATAAAAGATATTTATTTATTTACCAGCACACACTGAGCTGGGTTCTAGGGGAGAGTATCGGAGTAT
>JAXIVH010000004.1:4027156-4029656 GCA_036785325.1 Urophycis tenuis
ATAAAATAGAAAACATAATTGCCTAGCGCTTTGAAAGTGGTGCTTTTAGTTAAATTTTGCAAAGTGAAGACATTAAAACATGAAACACTATTAGACCGCAGACTTGGGCGGCCCATCATCCTAACATTCATCATAGCTGTACACTTTACTCCGCTGCCACAATAAACTCACATTACCCCCCCCCCCCACCCCAACACACACACACCGTCACCATGGCAACCTGTCAACACAGCAGCTCATCACCCGGCCCCCCCCCCCACAGCAGGGACACGCCCCTCTGAGAGCCAAGCTCTCCCTTCAGACTCAGCCTGTTGAGGGCTCCCACCAAACTCGCACATTGGAGGTCTAATACACTGAAAAGAGATGAATGTGCATAGCGTGATATGTTTGGAAAATAATGAGCAAGGACGTCTCACCAATCTGTGCTGGCAGTGCGTCATCGCGCAGGTTATCAGGTTATCTCTTTGTCACCCTCTTTGGCCTCATCTTGGGAAGTCAGGCGGGTGCTGCTATTCACTCTGAGGTGATGTCTTCAATGATTGGCTGTGGGTGTGTGTGTGTGTGTGTGTGTGTGTGTGTGTGTTTGTGTGTGTGCTGCCATCTTGAGCTGCCATTTCTAATTACCTCTCTCTCTATATACAAACGTGCACACACACACACCACCTGTGTGTGTGTGTGTGTGTGTGTGTGTGTGTGTGTGTGTGTGTGTGTGTATGTGTGTGTGTGTGTGTGTGCGTGTGCGTGTGTGCGTGTGTGTGTGTGTGCGTGTGTGTGCCTGTGAAAAGCCATACGGAGAGGCGGGTGTGGGTGGCAGGGATTATGCATCCTGTTGTGTGGCTTCCTCCCCCTTGTGACGGACACACACACACACAAACACACACGCACACAGACACACACACACACACGCACACACATACACACACGCATTCAATTATTCGACAGTGGATCAATATAAACAAACCAATTTTCAAAGAAGACCCGGGCATTGATGTAAATTAAGTAATTAATTCGACGTAAGCTCACTATATCATCAGGGAAGCGTCGCATACGAACGCCTAGAGGTAATGATAATGCAGCAGAAGCAGTGGGGGGGGGGGCAGACACTTATGAATTATGGGTCTGCTTAAGAAATGTGATCAGCAGCTACCGGTGCTTTATTCATTCCGAGACCCCCTCTCTGTGAAGCCACCCAGTCGAACCTCAAAGAGTGACGGAAACACCTCAGACCAGAACAGTAGGAGGACAAGGCGGTCTGTAAACACCTCAGACCAGAACAGTAGGAGGACAAGGCGGTCTGTAAACACCTCAGACCAGAACAGTAGGAGGACAAGGCGGTCTGTAAACGCCTCAGACCAGAACAGTAGGAGGACAAGACGGTCTGTAAACACCTCAGACCAGAACAGTAGGAGGACAAGGCGGTCTGTAAATGCCTCAGACTAGAACAGTAGGAGGACAAGACGGTCTGTAAACACCTCAGACCAGAACAGTAGGAGGACAAGGCGGTCTGTAAACGCCTCAGACCAGAACAGTAGGAGGACAAGGCGGTCTGTAAACGCCTCAGACCACAACAGTAGGAGGACAAGGCGGTCTGTAAACACCTCAGACCAGAACAGAAGAAGGACAAGGCGGTCTGTATACGCCTCAGACCAGAACAGTAGGAGGACAAGGCGGTCTGTAAACGCCTCAGACCAGAACAGTAGGAGGACAAGGCGGTCTGTAAACGCCTCAGACCACAACAGTAGGAGGACAAGGCGGTCCGTAAACGCTAAGTGACCCCATATGTCTGCACAAGTCGAGCCCTTTCAAAGCACGTGTGTTCCGCGTTTGCCTTGACTTGTCTTGTCGCGTGGGCCAGATGCTACACAGATGTTGCTGCCTCTCACTGGTGATTCTCACCCAACCTTTTCCACAAACGCCTGTTTTTTGTTTTTTTTCACAGCGACCCGGGCATTGATGTAAATTAAGTAATTAATTCAACGTAAGCTCACCATATCATCAGGGAAGCGTTGTTTATAACAAGTTTATAGCAAGTTTATAGCAAGTTTATAACAAGTTTATAACGAGGTATACATGAGTGTGAATATTGTTCCTCCAGAAGGTACCCCCCCCCCCCTCCGCCCTTCACTCGTTATAAAGGCACATATACATGGCTTTCAGGGGGGCGCTGCATGAATGCCATCCTCCAGCAGTGGAACGTGTTGTCGTACACGCCCCCCCCCCCCCCCCCCCCCCCCGCTTTCATTACGGTCTGGTCTGACATTTGAAAACCTGACATTGTCCCTGTACCTGTCCCCGTCGCCCAGCTTCTCCAGGAGACGCTCCCATACACGCGCGGGTGGGGGGGGGGGGGGGGGGGGGGGGGGAACAAAAGAAGGAGCGGAGAAAAAAATGTCACCGCGACACTCATCTGTGGCTGGTCTCTCACCCTCGCGTCCCCGTAGCAGCAGCGCTCACTGCTTTAGCTCCTTGTAGCTAAAGAGAGAACACACGCAGGCCGGCC
>JAXIVH010000004.1:4032156-4082158 GCA_036785325.1 Urophycis tenuis
TCCTAGACCGAGTTATCTGTTAATTAACTGTCAGTTAATGATTGTTATTGCATACAACTAATATTAATGAATGGTTCATTTATGTACCTTTATTGTAAAGTGTTACCACTGTTATTAACTTAATTGGTAAGCATTAAAGGGTTCCTATAAAAGTTAATTGTGGCTGGTTGCAGGGCTTGTGATACATGGTTTAATTAGTTGGATTTTACTAGGCAATATTAGACAAAACATTCATATTTAATTCCTCCAGAGATTTGACTAAGAAGATAATAAACTAAAAGGAATTCAAAATAGCTTGATACACACATTCACTTGCACCTTTGTTATATTCTTGAGTAGTCTAGCAATTAAAGGCCATTGTCTGGTAGCAGTCCTATACTGTTATTTATTTTTATTTCATTCATATTAGCAGCCCTTCATCATCGTTAGATGAATACAGTCATGGTCTAAACCTCTGTACTTTTCAGCAACACATCAAATTTCTTGGAACTATTAGCTTTCCCACAATGCTTTGCGTTGGTGTCTGAGCACTGCATCACACCAGTCACTCATCACTCACGTCAACATTTCCTTTCCATCTGAGATCAGTGAGCTCTGACTTGAATATGTTCTCCCCGGCTGTAAATCAGTGTCTGAGGAGTGGATGTTTCCGGCAACGGTTCATGGATGGAGATGGATTTTAAATTGCGTTCTGTCCGACTATTCTGCGTCAGCGAGTGTTCTCAAAAGTGTGCGGATCTTGAAATAAGCAGCCAGTTAAGCACTTAATATTATTCACGTTTTTTTTTCACATTTAGAGGCTTGGCAGAGGCGTCCCTGTCTGCTCTTGACTTTCTGCGACTTGCGGAACTGTAGAAAAACATTTCGAAAAAAAAAAAAAAAAAAAAAAAAAACATTTGGCTACATGACAAACCTATCTCCACCGCCATGTTGTGTTCCAAGTATCTGAACATTGAGCCTGAGAACCTGAACCAAGAAAAACAGAAACAGTCAAAGCATTAGCGTGGTGGCAGATGAACACAGGCTGCGTGTACACGCACCGGAGCCGCTGCAGCAGCGTGCCACTGCGGTGTGGCGCCCCCTGTTGGCAGTGGTGTTGATCCAACGCCACAGACAGAAAACATGCTTCACACCCCCCCCCCGAGGGGGGAGCCCCCGGGGGGGCAGAGAGAAGTACTATTAGCATCCACCGCCGCGAGCCAACAGCCTCACCGCTATCCTGCCACAGCAGATACAGCCCTGAACCCACCGCATACATCGGGGGGGGGGGGGGGGCCCTCAGCGAAGGTACATGGGGGGCTGGTTCAGGAGCGTTTGATTCTGCACAGTGTGGTATAGGATGAGGGTCTGAGGAGGGGCGCGGGGTCCGTCACACGGGATCATGTGTCAGTACGTTTACATGCAGCAAGAAATTCGAATTTCTAATCGTATAAGACATCGTTCGGACTTTTTAAGTGCATGTAAACACCTTAATCCGACCTACTTCGGACCTACTTCGGACATCTCAAAATCGGATAACAACACCTGGATAATTCGTTCATAGTCGGACTTTTAACGGCATGTACTCAGCAATCGGATCTGAATCGGATTTTGCATTCTGCGCATGCGCAGTGCCATTCTGCACATGCGCAGCGCCACATAGCGTCCAGAGTCAGCCCATGCTCCGGCTGTTAATCCGATTCTCTGAACGGCATGTATACTCGGACAAGTGATCCGGTCTTACGCATGTCATTATCTGATCCGGTCAGAAATTCTAATTTCTTGCTGCATGTAAACGTACTGAGTGAAGCGCACAGCCCCGCACCGCCCGGCAGCTGTGCTGGAAATGTACCGCCCCGCTTTGCTTTTGCGTCACTTAGTGAAGCTGTCAATTATGGCCGCGCACATTGGTGGAGGGGGGGGGAGGACAGTCTTTGATCAGCTGAAATAAGTGTCCCTTAAGGACACCTCTTCTGCGTTAAGACGACAGCAGTGCAGCTGCACTCCTCCAGCCCGCAATGTGCGTTAGCTAATTAGTGTTTATGTGTCTATAAATGTATACTAAACTTCTCTCAACCGACTCCAGCACAGTGATGGGGTCCTGCCCTGGGCAGTTAGCCCCTTCAACCCCCCCCCCCACACCCCCCACCTCTGGTCAGCACTTTCCAGTCTTGCACGGCAGGATCGCTTATTCGATCAAAGATCAAGCTGAAAATGAATGAAGTGCATATTGACAGACGAATTCTAATCGATACTGGGTCTGGTGGCCTGGTGGCCTGCCACTGAATAACAGCATGTGCACTCAACAGCACCACCTAATGTCTGAATATATCATGACATGTATTTATGTACAGATGAGCAGCTCAGTCTCATGATCTTTCTTTCTTTGTTTCGATTTTTCATCTGCTTTTCTTCTGGCTTTGCTTATTCTTTGTTCTCCTCTCTTGCTTTCCTTCCGTGCTGGTCTGAGGAGGAGCTGTTCATGCCATCCAGCACAGGGTAGTTCTGTGTGTCTTCGCGCCAGCAGGGCGGCTGAAGACACAGGCACACTGCTTGGCCTCTGAGTCAGCAAGACTCCCAGCATCACCTCAGCTTGTCTCTGCAGTTTGCACGTGTGTGTGTGTGTGTGTGTGTGTGTGTGTGTGTGTGTGTGTGTGTGTGTGTGTGTGTGTGTGTGTATGTGGGTGTGTGCGTGTGTGTGTGTGTGTGTGTGTGTGTGTGTGTGTGTGTGTGTGAGAGAGAGAGAGAGTGTATATCTGTATTAGACTGTGTGTGTGTGTGTGTGTGTGTGTGTGTGTGTATGTGGGTGTGTGCGTGTGTGTATGTGGGTGTGTGCGCGCATGTGTGTGTGTGTGTGTGTGTGTGTGTGTGCGCGCATGTGTGTGTGTGTGTGTGTGTTTGTGCGCATGTGTGTGTCTGTGTGTGTGTGCGTATGTATGTGCTGCCATGCATGCTTGTTCATGTGTGTGTTTATCTCTATAAGTTACTGTGTGCAGCTATTCAGTTAAGCCACAGACAATTTGACTGTACTCATTGTAATTGTAATCATCATAATTATCATTGCGGTCTAGCGATCACCATGAATATGTGTGTGTGGTTAAAAGACAGTATTTATAAGTGTAAGCCTATGTGTGGGAGAGACTGTGCGTGTGTACGTGTGTGTGTGTGTGTGTGTGCGTTGTAAGCCTGATAGTTATGCAGTGATATTCATGAGCCTAATGATCGTTACCTGGGGATATTTAGGGAGGAAAATATCTCCAGAATGTTCTTAGGCGATCTCTGTTTGGCTCTATTGGGGAGCACTGATCTGCAGCCAAGCTCACCACTGGCCAGCACTGCTTCAAGCTGTGCAGAGCATTTAGCTTGTTTTTAAATCACACTGGTGAAAACGCTCTTTAAGGATGACCTAGCATAGATAAACAACAACAACACAGGGATGTTTAAAAGAAAATGCTTCATGCTAAGAATTACTCAGTTTTTTTTCTCCTATTTTTTTTTTCCAAAACCTCTTCATTCCTTTGCCATTCAACGTACAGGTCTCTTTATAACTCAGAGACACACTCTGCACACTGCCATCAGTCCACGAGGTCTGCTTGAAAGCCAGTGCTTTAGAGCCAAAGGAATACACAATATGATCTCTGACCCCATGTGTGACTCTCTCTCTCTCTCTCTCTCTCTCTCTCTCTCTCTCTCTCTCTCTCTCTCTCTCTCTCTCTCGCTCTCTCTCTATCTCTATCTCTATATCTCTCTCACTCTCACTCACTCCCATGTCTATTGATTTATTCTCATCAAGAGAGTGTGCAGCACACAAACACTATGTCAGTCTGTCTATAGCCTGGACCAGTGTGTACATACAGTATGAACAAGAAACAATATCTCTATAGTATATTGTATACAGTAGGAACAAGCTGTAACATAGATATAAAAGATCCCACTCTGTTAGTCCTTATGTCTTCATCCTGCATCCTTGGCCTCTTTTCACCTCCCTTAATCCGACCTTCTCAGTCCGATCTTCGACTTTCTCTCGGGCTCATTCTCTGGCCATTCACTCTCCCACGGGGGAAGCCAGAATCTCTTTCTAATGGTATAATTATGTCTAACGAGCCCATTTGATGATTCAAGCTGATTAGGGGGCATCAAAACAACTCTTCCTCCAAACAGAGGACATAAACAGAAACAGACAGAGACAGAGAGACAAAGCGGGAGAGAAGTTTGTATCGCCTGAGGATGTCTCTTCTCTTATGTGTCATGGTATCGAGTTAACTTGCCTCTCAGACAAATGACCACCTCGGGCAAAGACGCAGATGGATTGTTGGCTGTCGATGAAATGATCTTAACTGCTGGCCGGCCGGTGCATCAGCGAACAGTAGCTCTTGAGCAGAAGAAGATTTAGTGGATGCTTAATAATTTAGACTGTAGCATGATTACCTGTGCTCTGATACAGCACGCAGACCGATCGTCTAGCTAGCTAAGGATACAAAGTGTATTCCCTTTAAACCCCATATGCACCAAATTTGTCTCAATCTCCGCAACATCAGCGACCCACCAACACACACCCCGTCCTCCGGTCTCAGGGACCGCAGCCCCCCCCCCCCCCCCCCCCCCGATTGGTTCACCCGCCAGTAGATTTCCAAGGCAAATGTAATTCATCGTTCTTGTTCTGAAGGTAACACAGCAGCTCCCGCTCAGCTCCACTCACGGTGATTTTCCCCCAGGCTGCCATTGCTCCCGCGGGTTTTGTGCCCATCCTAAGGTTTCCCTGATGGAACCGAGCACCACGCGGAGGGTGTGGGGGGGGGGGGGGGGGGGGCTGTTTGCGTCAATAGGAATGCAAGGCGGCGCGTTTGAGGATGGCAAACGGTTGTTTGTGTAACGTTAAGGGCTCTTGAGTTGATGGTTCAATTTATTTTAGATAATAATTAGGACTTGTAAAAAATCACAGTGCCACAAAAACAAACAGACGCGGGGCAACTCAGGAGAGCAGTTGCATTGTAAACGGTTGCCGGGTGATTTTAAATGGCAGTTTGGGTCTTGTCGGCGTTTATGTTAGAAATTAACGGCGGGTAAGTAGGAATCTCAAAACCATGTTTAATTCTGTGTGAATATTAACTTCCCGTTTCCTTGTGCATAATAAATGCCGTCTCTCTCGGCGGACCTGCCTATATTTACATGCGTGTTCTCACAGCAGAGTCGAAGCACTCGAGACCGGTCTCAAGACCACTTTTTACGTGCTCTTGGTCTTGTCTCGGACTCGACTGTGTTTGGTCTCGGTCTCGTCTCGGTCTCGGACATAGAGGTCTCGAGGGGGTTTGTGCATAAACCGAGCAGCGAGCTCATGCTCATCACAAGACCTTATATATGACGCAGCACTCGTACACTAATACTACTTGGTGTAATTGGTGTAGTAATTTTTCCGGTCTCGACTTGGTCTCGGTCTTGGTCTCGACTTGGTCTTGACTTGGTCAGTCTTGGTCTTGGTCTTGTCTTGGTCTCGATACCCTCTGGTCTTGGTAGTGTCTTGGTCTCAATACCCTCTGGTCTTGGTAGTGTCTTGGTCTCGATACCCTCTGGTCTTGGTCTTGTCTTGGTCTCGATACCCTCTGGTCTTGGTAGTGTCTTGGTCTCGATACCCTCTGGTCTTGGTCTTGTCTTGGTCTCGATACCCTCTGGTCTTGGTAGTGTCTTGGTCTCGATACCCTCTGGTCTTGGTCTTGTCTTGGTCTCGATACCCTCTGGTCTTGGTAGTGTCTTGGTCTCGGTTTAGGCGGTCTTGACTCCAGCTCTATCTCACAGAGAGTCCCTCCCCGTCGGTGCAACACCACGTGGATGCTCTCCCCTCTGTATCGCCGCCGTCCACGCCACTGTCACGCGTGCCTGACAAACATGCCATGGCTGACCCGACAGCGTCGCTGTGTGTGTGTGTTGCTCTCTGCGCCGCTGTTCAAACATTCATGTGACTTCTGCTTCTCCCCATTCTGTGTTGCAGAGAGCAAGGAGGTGTACAAGAGACAGGTCCTGTCCATCACATCCATCGCCATGGCGATCAGCATCCTGGGCACCCTTTGTATGGCCCTCTACTGCCGCAACAAGTAAGTGGATGGAAATGCATGCACGCAACACACACAAATGCACGCATGCACTCACACGGGAAGCCCCCCGACACACACATACAAGGAAATAGCATATAATATACAAATAGCACATAGAAAAGAGATAGAGATGTTTTTATTACTATAAGATGTGTTTTGTACCGATACCCTTGGTCTTACCCACAAAAACACAAGGTACAAGAGCTGTTTGTGTTTTATAGTACCACTGGGGCCCCCTTAGGCGTTCATTGCTCGACATAACCCAAAGCGGTCAACCAAGCTTGGATGTCCATGTGTCCATACACTCTCTGCCAATCCCCCCCCCCCCCCCTTCCTCCTTCCTATCGGGTCTTCTTCCAATGCCACTCGATACGGTTAAGTAACCTTATGAATGGCTTACTAACATGTCCATCAATTCATGTCTGTCGCAATACTGAAAAGCTTGCCAAGTCCAAGACTGATTGTTTCCCTTTCGCGGGGACGGGTCAAACATCCAGTCTTAAATGGCCGTCAGTCATTTACAGGAGATGGAGCATGAGAACGGGCCCCTGATAGATGCCACTGAAATTCTATGCTTCCCGTGTAAAATAGGGCTGTGAGTGAGTGAGCGGGTAGACGACAAGATAATCACATTGACGCATGACGGACAGCCTCCCACCAATAGATACATAATTGAGTTGGGTGCAATACGTTATCCGCAGCAGATGTTGCGTGAAGACTTGGGAGGACGAGATGTGCCTGTGCATTTAACGGACGGATAATAAATTACGCAAAACACTTGGCTATTTGCAATGGGCTAACGTATGTCTCCAGGTTGGGTCGGGTGAACAAGGAGAGGCTGGTTACTGCAGGCCGATGGGGGGGAGGCGCTTGGCAGAGTCCAGCTCAAGCTCCTGGTCCAGCCACACACACACACATGAGCTGGACCAGGTCAAGCACTGTGTCCTCATGATGACTCATTTGTAATGGTTTTAGTTTAGTTTAGTTTAGATTTAGTATTTAAGTATTTACAGTGTGTTAATAATGCTTGATGAAAACAATTGTCCTAAACACATAAAAATGTAATTTATGATTAGTTAAGTAAAGCATTAGGGTGAGGTTTTCTAAAGGGATGACTATCTCTGCCTTACTTAACATTTATAAATTACATTTAAAGGCTGGAACTGCCTCAAGTATCATTGCAGCAGTTCCAATACTCACCCTCAAAAGTATATTCTTAACCAAAGAAACGACCTAACACAACACACTGTGATGTACAGTCAAACAACTGCCTCTGCGTTACGGAATCAACCAGATCCACCATCGCCGCGTTTCTTTTGCCAAGCCAATCATTCCACCCCCCGTGACTTCAAGGCGGTCGGAAAAAAAGCGTCCGATTTCCCCATGGGCCTCCAGTTGTGGTCCTCCTGGGCTCTCCGGGTCCTCTCAGCTGCACTGGGTGCCGGGCTCTGGTGGTGGGGGTCTACACCCCTGCCTGCTGCGGTCCACGGTGACGCACCGACGGTCCCCTATTGCAGGCGTGGGGAGTGCGCCACGCTCGTCACCGATAATTGCTGATCCAGGCGCCGCGTGATGAGCAATCAAGGGAACTAGATGTCTCCCAAGTTCTTCACTCCACGAGACTTAAAATAGGCTTTCCAGATGATCCCCCTTGATGCCTCACGTCCCCCGAAGACCCACTTCTTCCCTTCCCACCCACCAGCCCGTTCCTCTCACATGCTAACGGAGAAAACACGACGATGGTAGAAAGACGAGGAACGGACGCCGTGTTTTTACAATCGGAATTATTTGAGTATAGTGTACATTTTACCGTGCAAAGAGTCGATACAATTGAAGTCTTGTATTTCTGAAATGAACAATTATTTAAAGACAACTTTGATTTAACGTGTCTTTCTTTTTGTGCCGAGAGTGTCTCTCTCTTCTGCCTCGATGAACTCCTCTCTCCCCCCCGTTCCGCTGGCCTGCAGGCCGTCTCTTCCTTTGGCTCAGACTCAGACCTCCCGTGGCTCTTTGGCCATCATACTAAGCGTTGCTGAAGTGCAATGCTGTCATCCATCATGTCAATCAGTTCAGTTCAGATATTTGTTGGGCCCTGGAGGGGGGGGGGATTTGGATGAAAACACAGACACAACCTAAAAGAGGACATGGGACATTAATCTGAACAGTTACAGCAAACAGCCACAGAGGAAAACAAACCAACTGTTTATTAAAAGTTGGATGGCACCCATCCACAATGGTAGCCATAATAAAGTGCTGCTGAGCAGTGAAATCAAGGTCATCAAAATACTCAGCAGAAAAGAAACAGACAGTGTGGACATTATGCATGTCTAAAACCGCAAAATATCACACACATAATGTTTTCTTTAAATGACCAATAGAATGGCAAATCAAGTGAGCCATTGTATTGTATTTTATTATGTTATTACTATTCTACCTGAACATGAATTGCATCCAGTCACTGAAGGAGATCTTTAAGTGTCTGAAGAATTACTTGAACCTGACGGAGGTTAGCTTTGCCTTTCCTCCACGTGCTGCAGCATCAAAATAAAAATAAGAATAATAACATCAAATGCAGTCTAAATGCCCTTCACCCTCAAACAAACTACCTCTCATGGATGTAACGTCTCTTGCGACAAGGGAAAATCTGGAAACATTTGTCCAGCGGTCTCCAAACTGTGAAACTTACTCTTAGTCTGTGAAACTTAAACTTAGTCTGAAGGGTACTGAGACCCGGTCAAAACTAAACACCCACCAGGACATGGGAACGTTGGTGGAGACGTCTTTCAGCAGTGGTGAGTATGTTTGTTGTTTGTGGGCACACATTATGGGCTATTAAATGGGTAACCTATCAAACTAGCCAGCAACTGTAAGCATGGATTCTATTCAGTACAATACAGCCAATGTTTCACCAAGCATGATATCTCACCTAGCATGCTAAGTGCTAAAGAAAAAGTTTAGGGAAATGCAAATTCATAACTTCACAGCTTAAAGTCTTCCTTCCAAAATGCGCATATTAGTGCTTAAACGTACAGCGAATCTGACGATGAAAAAAAGTCATAAAATGGTGTCTCCGGTTGGCAAGGCAATTTCTTCGGTGTTGAGAGATGATGATGAGAGATGGTGAAGAGTTGCATGTCCCTGACCTATATAATACATCCATGGTTGTGATAGCATTGCATCATCTCTGTACTACTGTACAGTATTACTGCACCAGATGTAAGATACGTACTTATGTAATATATGTGGCTAACACTCGTAACAGGTAGCAATATTTGTTTTTCTCAGATGCCGATGACTCCCTCTATTCTGGCTCTGAAAGGCTGACCATGAAGTTCCTGACGTAGCCCTTGCTTAAAGAACATCAGGCCGTTGCTCTGTGCCGTCTCAAACAGTGGACTTTCACCCAGGAGACCAGGGTTCATCTCAAATTATTTTAGACTTAGTTGACTTATTTATTTTAAGTTTTCAGTTGCAGTTTAGGCAACACAACTACTCGGTTCTGCTGAGGCAACACAACTACTTGGTTCGGTTTAGTTTGTGGTGGGTGTATGGTTTAGTGTTAGATTTTGGGTGAGGTTTATGCATGGATTATAAATTATTTCTTAGCCTCTGCAGCTGGGTTGCTACTTAAACTATGAACAAATGGAATGCATTTAGAATGGAGGATCAACGAGTCCAAGCAATCTTGCCAAAGAGACAGTAGAACCAGCGAAAAACTGTTCTTCAACAAAACTCCTATTCCTTCAGCGAAGCCTACTTTACAAAGTCATCGGCGTCCTCAGAAAATCAGCGGCAGACCACAGCACGCCTTCACCATACTCTCGCTAACGGGCGGCGGCATGAACAGAATCGAGTTATTGGAAGTTTTAATCGGCTGTTTGTTCCATTGTCGAGCAAATAAGCTTAATAGGAGGTTGTGGATGAATTGAACAATGAACAACGACATTGTATTGGTGTGACCGTGCCCCATGCTGCAACAGCTGGCAGCCAGAAGACAGCGCAGAAGTCGGGGGAGTGCAGCGCTGAAGGTAGTGTGGCAACAGGAGAAGATGAATGCCATGACGACGGAGAGAGACGCCATCTGATAGAACGTTTAGCACGAGGTAGAACCACAGCACTAAGTCGTTATTTCGTTGAGTCTCATCACGAGTTCACGGCTGTAGGGAAGAAGAAGAAGAAAAAGAGGAAGAAGAAGAAGGGGGCGAGGTTAACAACGCTCCTCCTCCTGATGTATGGTTTTGCTGCCACTTAGCTCTGCTCTGCTGCACAGTGATCCTTCTGTCCACATGGCACGACACGACATGCACAATATGTGTCTAACGAACAAGTCGTACTAGCCTGGGAAACCATCTGGATCGCTCGGTTGTAATCATTCTGATCTTGCCTCTTATAGAAACTATCTTATTGAAACTAAGTGAGAGTGGTGGCTTGAGAGAGCGAGAGAGAGAGAGAGAGAGAGAGAGAGAGAGAGAGAGAGAGAGAGAGAGAGAGAGAAAGTGCGTGTGTGGGAGAGACAATGTCTGCCCCCTTCAAGTATGTGGGGGTGGATAGGAACACGTTGGTGGTCAGTGCTGCTAAAACAATCAGGTGAGAAACTGGCCGTGTTTGCCACAGAACGTACCTATGTGATTCTGGAGGACAAGGTAACAGGGGACAAAATGTGAAGCCTATAAGGATTCTAGAAAACGTTTCAGAAAAAGTTCACTGTGCAGCTGCAGCTGTCACAGACCTGTAATAAGGCCAACCAATCATTTTATTCTGCCCTAATTAAATGATTGGTACCTGTCTGACTACCTACCTGTGTGCACTCTGCCCACTCACTGCATGTGACCCGTCCTCTGCAAGGAATCTGTCTGGTGTCTCCAAATTGTCTACCCTAGCTTTAACATGCTGCTACCCATTAGCGATATATATATACTTTTTTTACAGCTCTTTATTTTCAAAAATGTCCCTTAGGATGAATGAAGTATCCATCTATCTATCTATCTATCTATCTAGTCTCTCTCTCTCTCTCTCTCTCTCTCTCTCTCTCTCTCTCTCTCTCTCTATATATATATATATATATATATATATATATATATATATATATATATATATATATATATCCATCTAACATATGACTATTTAATGTATTTACATTAAATATGGACACTTTTCTTACAAACATACTTGGTGTTGTGTCCATTTTCCTATTTTTCTGTTGAGAACATCATTTTGAGACGTGAGCATTATAGAAATGCTGCAATGTAAATAAACATATAGATGCTTTGTATGCATAGCTAGTTCTCACTTCAGATGAGCTCACACAGAAGAGCTAGCCAATGCTTTCTCACTACCTTAAAATTGCAATATTTTGAAGTAGTTATAAAGCATTATAAAATCATTGTAAGTAGTGTGGAAATTATTAACTTACGCTTCATAAATAATCTAATGAATCATGTCATTATTTTATTCATCTTTTAATACTGATTACGAACTGCTTACAAATAAGTATTCATGCTTCAAAAATGCTCACTATTGTCTACTACTTTAGTAATGCTTGGAAGTTGCGGTTATTCTAAAGTGCGGTTATTCTAAGTACCAAGGTAATTTATAAAAAAAAAAGTGTTATGGATTGATTATGGTCCAAATCTCAATGTAAAGGCAGAGGTTAGGACATGATGTAAATATGGACTCAACTCCGCTTAATGGAGTTGTTGGGTTACCAGGTACCCAGCTGCAACAGAGCAGCGCTTTAGCTGATGTGAGCCCTTTACTTGGTGGAACTTCCAGATAGAGGAAGACCTGTGGCCTGCTCAGTGGCTCTCAGACACATCGAACGTGTCCTCACTGCATGCTTCTTCCCAGTTCTTTACACAGGAAGCTCCATTTTCTAACCTACTTCTCTGTTAGAGTTGGCACAGCCAGTGAGGCACAGGAATGAAAAAGGTGCAAACCTACTTGGCAATAAAGTTCTTCTGAGTTCTGAGAGTTCTGAATGCACCTCCCAAAAAAAAAACAAAGGAGGTTTCACGTGTGTGTGCCCACCTCCTGCAGAGCGCTGTTGTGGTGGAAAGCCAACAGATGGAAAAGTACGAAACAGATGAGGAAAATAAATCGTTGTTTTTTTGTTGTTTTTGATTTAATATGCAACTTCTCTGTAAACAAAGCACAGAAGCAGTGATAAAATTAGTCCAGACGAAGAAGGTTCAGCAGTGTCCACTGTGGAATGTCCACTTGTTGTATTGGATGGATTTAAAGAGAGTACAAACCAAAAGACCAACCTTTTGCCCTGTTGTATCATTCTACTATATATATATATATATATATATATATATATATATATATATATATATATATATATATATATATATATACTGCATTCTGGATTTGAGAAGCAACAGAAGATCATCAAACCTTTAGAAAGGTTATCAGTGTGCAGTAGCAGTGAGGCCAAGAGGCAGGATGTTCCAGTTTTGCACGCATATTTGAAATACAAAAAAAAAAGAAATGTGTCTTTTGGTTTATCCCTCAAAATTGATCTCGAGGGATATTCAATTTCTTTTGGGTAAAAAAAAATCTAAGGCTTCAATAACAGTTTATTCGTTTTTGCTGATGTGTTCAATCTGAAATGCATTACTGCCTGTCTAGATCCCACGGGCAGGTGCTGTTATAGCATTGAGGAGAAATGAATTGGAGGTTATCGCCTGTCTGTTCTGAGCAGCTCTGGATGGAAGCAGCAGATAACATCATTTATGCACAATTTCAGTTAATTAGTCATGGTTAAATGTAGACCTTTGAGAAATTAAATCAAATAAAAAGATTGGGTGTACCTGGTTGGGAAATGGATACTTCATTAAGGCGAAGTATACTTAATGTATAACCAAGTTATTACAATAACTTTGTCATGATATAATGATAGATATGGCCCCTTTCTTATGCTAAGTCATGTCCAGCATCCCTTTTATAACAATTCTGCACCACTGTGTGCAAAATGCAAAGTTATTTTTGTGTTACCAAGGAGACAATATATACATATAAACAATTATACAGCCAAGGGCCTTGTTTTCTCACAATCTCAAACTACCTTCCTTGTTATTTACTGACAATCGTTTGTCTGATAACGGAGAAGCTAATGAAGATGTCAAACATGTAAATCAGTGTCATCTGGAATGCGTTTACACCTGGGGATGTTTGTCTTCTGATATGCTCGAGTGAACAGGGAGCAGACCTTTTAACTGAAGTGTGTCCATGGAAGCAGCTAGGCTAAAGCAGTGTCTGTAATGCCTTAATAACCTCATGCATGTCAGTGTTTCACTCTCTTCTCTCTTTCTCTCACTCTTATCTGACTTTCGGTCTCTCTCTCTCTCTCTCTCTCTCTCTCTCTCTCTCTCTCTCTCTCTCTCTCTCCAAGGAGACGCAGAGAGAAGCTCCAGGCTCATATAAAAGAGAGCCGAATCCTGAAGAACTACAGCGGCCATTCGGCGAACGCCCTGGAACCCAAGGCCAGGACGCTCACCACCAACATGCAGATGCACAAGGTGAGGGCCAGGGCGTTGTCATGACGACAGGAAGCACCCATCCCCTCCGCCTTCAGTCGTCGTCAACGGGCTGAAATTGAACGGCAACACGGCCGTTATGCACATTGCAGGATGGATACATGAAGATCTGCTGTGGAACAGATGTTACTCAAAGGCAGAGTAAAGGCAGGGGGGGGGGGGGGGGGGGGGGGGGGTGGTAAGGTGACAGCTCTGGTCAAAATCAAACAATAGAGTGGGATGTGGGAGGGGTCATCGCCAGAAAAACAGAAAGAAAACAGACCAAGAGCGAAAGCAATCATGAATGTCTTGGGGCCCTGAATTATTCATCCCGGTGTTGTGTTGTAAGTTAACGTTTCCACAGCCAGTCCAGTGTGTGCGGTGACGTCCACTGCCCACGTGTGTGCGGGGCACAGCGGGTCGTTCAGCTCTGGGCGGAAGCCCTCGTTCCTTCCCTCTCTCCAGAACGACATAATGAGATAGAAGTGGAAATGGCGTGCGCTAAACAGTCTGCAGCAGATTGACTGATGTATTTTATTTAAGTGTCCTGCTCACAAGGCACCATTACAAACCTGAGTGGTGCGGTGCAAAAGCACGTTCATTATTGTACAGATTGATCAAAAGTATCGTGTACATAATCACATATCCACATTGTATAGGGATGAGAACGTCCCTCTAAGTGGCCTGGTCCTCTCGTCGTCCTGTTTGATTTGTCGCCGTCTAACAGTGGTATTGATGAGACACAATCAGTCTCAGCAAAAGACTTTTACAAAGCAGAATATTATATCATCAGTCTATTGGTCTGGCTGAGTTTGTTGTCTAGACAGAACTCTTTGAGTGGATGTATCTTTTATGAGGAATAAAGGAAATTCCCTTGACATTACCTTTCTAGGTCAGAGAAGGGGCTAAAATACCAAAAATGTCTGCTTATCAGCACAAGAAAATAGAACAGAATAATGGAACAACAAATGGAAGTTTTCTCTTGCCTGTTCAAAAGTAGATTGTAATAATTCTCCACTTGGATTAGCCCGTGTTAGCTCTATTAGCATAAGTTCAAATCATTTATTTACAAGCTCTGCAATATCTATTGTTTGGAACAACAAGCAAGGTTAATATTTAGTCCTGTTGCTATTGTGAATGCTGTCTCTATTATTTATTCATTTTCAGAAGAGCCCCATTGGGATCTAATGCACATAAATCCAACTTGCTTATATTCTGCCAACCCATATAGAATCACATTGATTTATGTCCTCAGGCAATCAATCAATAACCAACATTTTTACATTGCATACTAACAAGTTTGGGATTGCTGGTGTTGACACATACAAAGTCTTACTTTAACTGGCATGCTACACATGCTAGCTCAAAATGCTAACAATTTATGTAGTCATATATGTTAAAATATTTTTTGTATTCAGAGTATACATACCACACACGTATTAGCTATGGGACATGATGCATTGTCCCCTATCGAAACACTATATTTGAGAAGATAAATAGCATGAGGCCCTTTAACTGCATCTCTCACCCGATAAAAAAAGGCTGTATTCACTCCTGAAGATCCTCTGGTTGCAAATCAATTGGTTGCATTTTGCATGAGGTTGGCAAAAAGACACAACATATGCATCTATAATCTTTCACGCCACACAATCCACCCACTAAATAGTTCATTTCAACTGGACCACCGCAGAAGTGTGAATACCGACAGAGAGTGGTCCATAGCGTGAAGGCTACGGCTATGACTGCGGGGACTGTCGAGTTATTTGATTAGGCTGTCATTATCAGTAATCTTCCCTGCGTTGGTGGACAGGGAGGTGCTAGCCCATCAGGAATGCTACAGGTGTTCCACATCACCGGTGGGCCATAACCAGCCATGCATAATCAGAGATGCTCCATTTGTCCCACGATACCAAGGTCATTCTACCACGCCCGGCTGCTCAATCCACTCATGCTTGTGCTGCGTGTGTGTGTGTGTGTGTGTGTGTGTCCTCTCATTTGTGCACCCCCCTGGTGATACACCAGTAAATTAAGCCCTTCAAAGGACCACATCCCTCCCTCTTTCATTATATTAAAACATCCATTTCACCAGAAATATTTAGCTACTGCACTTGCACACGCACGCCCGTGCCTGCGCGCGTGTCCCCACGCGGCCGATCCCCCACGGACCCCCCCCCCCCCCCCCCCCGCCGTTAATACACGCCGTTACCTGACCGGAGGAAGCCGTCACAGGGAGATGGAGGGTGGCTGTGGTGGCTCTGGGGGGGGGGGGGAGGGGGGGGGGGCGACGCGGCGCGACATGAAAACCAGCGCTGTGTGACGTGCGCCGCTGGCTTCCCCCGCACCGCCGTCCGTCTCCCGCCGAGCGAGCGGACCGCGGCAATGCCTCCGTGGAGAGGAGCCGACGAGAGAGAGAGAGAGAGAGAGAGAGACGGGATGCGTGGAGCCGGCTAATGAAGAGCGGGGATCAAACGTGCGGCACGCCCGCCGCCAGAGAGCTTGAGATGGGCTGGTTAGCGATGAGAGCCGTTTGACGTGACTCAGGTTTGCTTTGAGATAAGGCCCCCGATGCACTAATCTCATCTCTCGTCCTGGTAATCCCTCGACTGCTTTACAACCACGGAGAGCCCCCCCCCCCCTTGCAGCTGGATGGCCGGGGTCTCGCTCAGTCTCACAGCAGTTTTTTTTTGGGGGGGGGGAATTTTTTTCTTTTTTAATCGCAATCACCATAACGAACGCGCGGTCGCTGGGAGCAGAGGCGTAATTAGCGGCTGGGCTCGGGCGCTGATATGGTGTGAGAGCGGCATAAAAGACGAGGGAGGTTTTAGTCATGGCGGCACAGATGGCAGACTGTTGGGGAGATAGAGAGAGAGAGAGAGAGAGAGAGAGAGAGAGAGAAAGGAAATAAGGGGGATGGTTGAATCGAAGGAAGGCAGATGGGGCGACAGATGATTTCCCTCTGCATGTCTTGCTGTATGGCTGTCTAAATGTCTGTAATTGTCTATGTATGTATGTATATATGTATGTATGTATGTATGTATGTATGTATGTATGTAGTACGTATGTATGCATGTAGTATGTATGTAGGTATGTATGCATGTAGTATGCATGTCTGTCTGTCAGGCTGTCTGCACCTGTCTGTGCTGTATGGCTGCATGTCTGTTCAGTCTGTCTCCCTTCATGTCTGTCTGCGTGGCTCTCTGGAAGTGTGCCTGTATGACTGTCTCTATCTGTCTGTCTGCCTGTCTATCTCTCCGCCTGTCTGGCTGCCAGGGAAAGAAATAGCCATCATGCGCAAATACAACATTTCACCAGGTTGTCATCAGCCGAAATTCAGGCGCTTCACTTCCAACCTCTTATCTCGTTAAACACGTTTTAACAGGATCACACGTTCACCGTCTTCCCCTCGCTGTTCTCACAGGCACCCCGGTGTGATGGGGGGGGGTTAGGGGGCGGGGCCTATTAAGACCCATTCCAAGTTCCTAGTTTTGAAATGCGTGAGTCATGATTCGTATCAATATGCTGTACAATCCCCAGCCATGATAATAAATGATGCCCCGTTGCCATCCGGGCGTAAACAAACAGGATTATAGGATTGCAGACGGGGAGTGTTTGCCGCAGCACCGTAATCGATTTACACAGCCTTCAACGCGCGGCTCGCACCGAAATGCCTCTGGTTTAATCACACTTTCCAGCTCCACATATATGTGTTAAAGCTACTTATAGTTGCTGATTTCGAAGGTGTCTTGTCTCCTGTGCCTCCCATTTCCCTACGAGGAGGAGGAGGGCGTCTTTGGTGCATCGCGCGGCCTCGTGCCGCCACGCTAACCACCACGCTAACCGCCACGCTAACCGCCATGCTAACCGCAGCTGGAGAACGTGTCGCGAAAACATCGGGTTAGCCTCTACGCGCGCACGCCACCAGCCGTGGAATCGATCCGTTCCCGCGGAGAGACGGAAAACAACATCAAATGAAAAATAAACGCCATCAGAGGCCAAACAGCCGGGCTAAATAGGTCGGCTTAAGCCGGCTTTTTGAAATCGACGACAGATCCGGGACCGCGGCCGATCACCGCGGAACCTCGCCCGGAGACCGCCTCGTTCACGTGAACACCTCGCCCGGAGACCGCCCCGTTCACGTGAACACCTCGCCCGGAGACCGCCCCGTTCACGTGAACACCTCGCCTGGAGACCGCCCCGTTCACGTGAACACCTCGCCCGGAGACCGCCCCGTTCACGTGAACACCTCGCCCGGAGACCGCCCCGTTCACGTCAACACCTCGCCCGGAGACCGCCCCGTTCACGTGAACACCTCGCCCGGAGACCGCCCCGTTCACGTGAACACCTCGCCCGGAGACCGCCCCGTTCACGTGAACACCTCGCCCGGAGACCGCCCCGTTCTCTTGAACACCTCGCCCGGAGACCGCCCCGTTCACGTCAACACCTCGCCCGGAGACCGCCCCGTTCACGTGAACACCTCGCCCGGAGACCGCCCCGTTCTCTTGAACACCTCGCCCGGAGACCGCCCCGTTCACGTCAACACCTCGCCCGGAGACCGCCCCGTTCACGTGAACACCTCGCCCGGAGACCGCCCCGTTCACGTCAACACCTCGCCCGGAGACCGCCCCGTTCACGTGAACACCTCGCCCGGAGACCGCCCCGTTCACGTGAACACCTCGCCCGGAGACCGCCCCGTTCACGTCAACACCTCGCCCGGAGACCGCCCCGTTCACGTGAACACCTCGCCCGGAGACCGCCCCGTTCACGTGAACACCTCGCCCGGAGACCGCCCCGTTCACGTGAACACCTCGCCCGGAGACCGCCCCGTTCACGTGAACACCTCGCCCGGAGACCGCCCCGTTCACGTGAACACCTCGCCCGGAGACCGCCCCGTTCACGTGAACACCTCGCCCGGAGACCGCCCCGTTCACGTCAACACCTCGCCCGGAGACCGCCCCGTTCACGTGAACACCTCGCCCGGAGACCGCCCCGTTCACGTGAACACCTCGCCCGGAGACCGCCCCGTTCACGTCAACACCTCGCCCGGAGACCGCCCCGTTCACGTCAACACCTCGCCCGGAGACCGCCCCGTTCACGTGAACACCTCGCCCGGAGACCGCCCCGTTCACGTGAACACCTCGCCCGGAGACCGCCCCGTTCACGTGAACACCTCGCCCGGAGACCGCCCCGTTCACGTCAACACCTCGCCCGGAGACCGCCCCGTTCACGTCAACACCTCGCCCGGAGACCGCCCCGTTCACGTCAACACCTCGCCCGGAGACCGCCCCGTTCACGTGAACACCTCGCCCGGAGACCGCCCCGTTCACGTGAACACCTCGCCCGGAGACCGCCCCGTTCACGTCAACACCTCGCCCGGAGACCGCCCCGTTCACGTGAACACCTCGCCCGGAGACCGCCCCGTTCTCTTGAACACCTCGCCCGGAGACCGCCCCGTTCACGTGAACACCTCGCTCTGTTTCGCTGCACTGATGGGTCTGCACTGTCGAGCCTGTTGCAGTGGGCGGTGGTGCTGACTTAGTGCAGACTCATTCAGCCCATCGGTGGAAGGAAAGATGTGACGTGAAACATGTGACGCTCATGTGTTGTCCCTTTTGAAACTCTGGTCCTGGTACTCTTGTTCTTAGTTTCATGTTTGTTAGTGAGTCTATTTCTGCAATAACTGCCCTTATGGCTGTGTTTGCTCTACTAATGTTAATGTATCAACATTATGTGGATCAGGATGGTCTCCAGGCTGGACAAAACCTGCAAAGAGAATTTTACTTATTTGAAGTGTAAGACAGCTGCTTTTGACACAGTTTGCGTTTGACTTTTTTTGGATCATCTTAAAATTGGCTGCCAAACTTTAGTCGTTTTCTTTTTTCCTCACTTGATATTGTTTAACCTTCTAGGAATGGATCGGATAGTGCCACTGCCATTACACAAAGGGGACATTTATCAAAGGCAAAACATAACGCAGCAAATTGCACTAGAGTGCAAGAGTGCGTTTGCTTTTCTGTTCAAGAAGCTGAGCGATGTCGTGGTGTCCCTCATTCAGCGTCATCGTCCCGAGGTCCCGCGGTTACACAAGCGCCATATCTCCGACACGGCGGTTTGACAATTAACAATGATGTCGACCGTGTATTTCTGATGAACATCTGAAACGTCTGAAGATTCAAGGTCACCCCTAATGTGATGTGTTGATGTTACGTGATTCCTCATCATTACATTAACGTGAGGCTACATAAGACCATAGGTGTGTATGTGAGTGTGAATGGTTGTTTGTCTATGTATGTTAGCCCTGTGATAGGCTGGCGACCTGTCCAGGGTGTACCCCGCCTCTCGCCCGTTGCAGCTGGGATTGGCTCCAGCCCCCCCGCGACCCTCGTAGAGGATAAGCGGTCACGATAATGGATGGATGGATAATGATATATATATTTTTATATTTGTCTGATTCTGTTTCAATTATTGAGCAGAGCACCTGTGACAATAGATACAATTTCCCCACGGGATCAATGAAGCACTCTCTAATCTGAATGTGAATTCATTGTAAAGGTCTTTAAGTATCTGTAGTGGTTGGAGAATGCGGCCCATTCACCCATTTACCATCTAGTCTTTAATGAGCCAACAGCCGGCACCATTTACCCTAACGATTTCTGGTCCTATTCCCCCTTTACACCTCTGTTTTATTTCTTGCTCTATCCTTCGTCATCATCGTCTTAAACTGCAAGAGGGTTGGGGAAGATGAAGGCTTTAAGGGGAGGAAATGTGGGAGCATGCATTATCATAGCAGTAGGGGATTTTAGAACAATATGAATAAAACAAATCACAACCTATTTAGGGAATTTAGCAGACTCTTTTGTCCAAAGCGACTTACAAGTACATTTGTCAGAAGAAGGTGAAACACTTATTTGCTGTTAATGCTGTGAGGAAGTCACCAGAACAAGTTTCAAGCATTCCAATTGCTAGGTGAACCATTACTAGTATACAACAGCTCTGATCTAAGATGCTAATACACTTAAAAACTAATTGGAGTCATTAGAGGGCTGCTCTGCAAGTGTGGGCTCCCGAGCTGTTCTCGGTCGCATTCCAAGAGAGGTTTGAGATTCCCAGACACCAGAGGGAGCTCCACACATCCACACACATGCTGTGGCGTTGCTATATAACTTCTGGTACAATGCTACTGCCCGCCACATTTCATATACAACGTGGGCCGTAACCATGGTGATAATGCATCCCCCCCTCCTTCCTAGAACTCTGTGCCCAAAACACTTCATTATCTATCTATCTGATCTGAGCTGAAACAGTTGAAGTGATGCCAATGGTATTTCAGGCCTTCCCTGTTAAATGACACTGTTGGTCTGCTGCACAAGACTCTATGCTGAGCAACGCTTTCTGGCGCTGTGTCCACCCACGGTGGGTAGTGTGTAAATTAGCATTCAGATACTTGCTGTTAGGGCACAAGGGCACACGCCCTCAGTGAGCGCCTGTCTCTTGTACTGAAAAGGAGTACAACTAAAATTGACAGTCAATGGGGAAAGATTCTTACACCCCAGGTTGGAAGTATGTGACCTGTCAGTAACGTAAGACTCGTTTTCTCTACAATTTCTCGCAGACAATACGTTTTACATTTCAAAGTTATAGAAAGTTAGAAAGGCTTCTATTTTACCACCAGGTGTGATAATGAGCAATTGATTACAAGCCATTTAAAATCCCTGCACTATGATTTGGTTACACCACAAGTGGGAGTGTCCACCTAGATGTATGATACATAGATCAGTGTACCAGCCTGCCCAGTGCACTGTAGAAACTGGTATGCTTATCCATCTATTTATATAGATTTAGATATTTTAAGTACATCATAGGTTCACACGTGAGTAAAGCTAAAATATAACTAAAAAATAATACAATCACCGTTAATTGTTGCCCATTATTTTACTGCTGCAATAAAGCTTTATTTAGATGCACAGTTCACACAGTGAACTGTGAATCCTAACAAATCCTAACAGTGGAAGCCACCATAAAACTGCACCTGGATCGAAACATTTGCCTACAAGTGACCAGTTTGTTTTAAGTGTCTGCAGCACCAGGTGGACTAGATTTTTATTGCTTGATTTTTTAAATAATTTTTTCAAGATGGGCAACTGTTCTCGTTCACTGTGAACCTTAGCTGCACCTGCTGTAAACTGTACCTGGATTGAAACACAATTAATCTGCCCCAAAGCAGCCAATTGTTGGAGGTCTGCGGCACCAGGGGGCCTTGCCATGTTAAGTGTGGTTCTAAGTTTAGGGTACCCTTGATTTACTTGCTAGATGTTTTTTCAATTTTTTTTTTCTTTGTTGGACTCCTGAAAACCCATTTGGCACTTTTTTTGGCACAGAGTATTTTCATTCGTACAACAAATTGTTAGAAATTGCAGATTGTTAGAAATTACAAACAATTTCAAGTTTTGTAAGCAAAAAGGTTGCAAGGGAGCCAACTGTTTAAGACTGTTTAAGAGCTATTATTGTAAGCAAAATGTCATCATTCTATAATTTGCCATTCAACCACAATGCCAGATTGGAGGCCAAATGCTTTCTGTAGTTCTAAACAAGCGACAATTTCAAACGGTGTGTGAGTGAAGTGGTCTTACATTAACAGTAGATTTTTGTAATTATAAACCTAATTATATGTTGCAAAAGTTTTTGAATATTATTTTAAAGGTATATTTAATTTATAATATTATTATTATTACTATTTATAGGTTGATATATCCTTTGTGAGATTGCATATCCATTCAATTTGAAGGATTGTATGTAAACATACACAAAACACATTATACTTTGTATGTTCTCAAATTATCAGAGTATATAGAATATTGTAAATATAAATGTGGGAAAAAATATATAAAAAATCCCTTGTAAAATGAATGCTACAAACTGTATTCTAATTAGTATTTCTATGAGAAAGATATTTCCCGTTATTTTACAGTATTTTTTTGGTGCCTGCGCTGCCTGAATATAAGCGTTTGTTTTTTTTACAGCCTATATCCAGGTGGACATTTCCATTTGAGATGTCATTAAGTAGCAGTGCCATACCAAAAAAACCCACTCATGTCACAGACCTAGGGAATGCTGGGTAATGCAGTCCCATGTGCCAATTCAACACCACCAATTACAAATAACGGTTGAATCCCAAATTATGCTTCGAGTCAACCAACGAGAGCTAGAAACCGAGTGGTCATTTGTAGTTGAACACAATGTCCTATGTTTGCGGCGTATGTAAACATATTCGGGTTTGTTTGTTTTCTTCCCAGTTTTGTAAGCGGTCCAACCATTCTTCACCCCAGGCTGGCATCTGTGAGTCAAGCTTTGCAAACGCAAACAGAAAAGACATGAGCAAGGAAAGAGGACCAACAAAACACCACAGGTATGATTGTATGCACACACACACACACACACACACACACACACACACACACACACAAATGACAAACAAAACACCACAGGTATGATTGTATGCACACACACACACACACACACACACACACACACACACACAAATGACAAACAAAACACCACAGGGACCATTATACACACACACCCACACCCACACACACACACACACACAAACACCAGGCAGCATTCCGACTGATCAAACAGCCGTGCAGATGCCAGCAGGCCTAATGTTCAGAGTGCATGTCCCCAGCAGCCAAAGCCGCTCTCTGATTATTCCAAGAATACACTACTTTTATACACACACTCCCCTGCCATAATCAGCTGAGACCCAGCGAAGAGAGAAATTGAATTATCCACATAATGACACAGCTGAAACTAATTGTTGATTTATGGGAGAACGACGGTAATTATAATTAGAGCCATAAACATGTTAATATGCATATCTGTAACTGTTGCGAACAGGCGAGGCGAGAGATAAGAACGAGAGGCACGTGTGCTGATTTTCTGTGTGTTGTTAGGGGACCTGGGAAGCCATTTTGATCCCAGCCAGCTTTTTTTTTTTTCAGGCGTCATTTAGTTTGCTGGCATCACTGCGGAGAGGGGTGTCTGCGGTAGCTTCCAATCACTGGAAATGGAAGCACTTAATGGAAGACACTGGTTATTTAGCTCAGCGCCACCGCACTGAAACTCTGCCAAGATGAAAAGTCTCTATTCATTTTTTTTCCTCCCTCCCCCATTATAATTTGAGTTCAGGATAGAACACATGCCAGAGGAAAGGAATACTTTTTTAAAAGTTTCATTCTCTGCTGTATTTTTTGTCTATATACGTTCTTTAAAACACAAACTCTCACACCACACACACACACACACAGACACACACACACACATACACACACACACACGCACACACACACGCACACGCACACGCACACACAGACACACACACACACAAACACACACACACACACACACACACACACACACACACACACACATACACACACACACACACACACACACATGCTGTGCCGAACAGAAGAGATGGAGTATTTGGATGGCTCTGCTGGTCGACTGCCACCCACACAAGTGACCTGGCCAGAAAGGTTGATTAGAGTTTGTTTACAGGTGGATTGGCTCAGGTAGAACTTCTTGGACATGACTGGCAGAGTACAGGGTCACGGTCACAGTCTGTCGCAACAGCAAAGCCAGAGAGACATTCTGATGCTGTCCAGACATGGATGCGGTGTCAGGGGAGTGTACTTGTGTATGTGGAGGACAGCACGCAGCTCCTCGTGACGGCTGTTTCTGTTTCCCTCACCAGAACCGCTCCCACGACTGCACTCTTACATTTAGCTGTGGTTATTGTTATCGATGATAGAATGCAGTTGACATAAGAAGCTAGGACCTGTATGTATTTAAATATAGACCTAACTATTTATTTTGTTTTTCTGTTGTTATTGGTCGCTCCTTGTCTTACAGCCCAGACCAGAGATCCCGGGCAGCTCATTGGTCAGCTCCTCGCAAGATGTCACCCATACCCAAGAGGCTACATCCAATCGGAGGATCCAAATATTCAGGCCCCTCCTACCAACACCTTCAGGAAGTAGAGACATCTGAGAGGGAGATTGAAGTACAGAAGGGGTGAGACGATAGGGATTTTAGAAAACCTAGATCTAACACCAGAGCTCTGCACGATGTGTAATTGCTGTGTTCCGTTCTTTGTATTGAAGCCCTTTCAATGAGAGGCAGGAGGAAAACGAAGCCTTGCGAAGGACAATAAGCACTGGAAATGTCAAAGAAACCACTTTTTATTCAGTGTGAAAAAAAAACTCACCGCCTGCACATTTTTGTTGTTTTTCAACCTTTCGCTCCCTTCCTCTCCCTTCCTCTCTCTCTCTCTCTCTCTCTCTCTCTCTCTCTCTCTCTCTCTCCCTCTCTCTCTCTCTCCCTCTCTCTCTCTCTCTCTCTCTCTCTCTCTCCCTCCCTCTCTCTATCTCCCTCCCTCTCTCTCTATCTATCTCTCTGTCTCCATTTTCCAATCTGCTGAGGCGAGATAAAAACAAGGTTGTGTTATGTGTTGATCTGCACTGCAGTGGCATCAGTTCAAAGTAAAGTAGCTGTGCCTGCCACGCTCCCGCTACAAGAAAGTCAGACGGCATGTCGGACCCGCGCTGTAATCCACAGTGAAACAGACGCGGTCATGTCAGTGGTGCCATGGTGAGAGAGAGAGAGAGAGAGAGAGAGAGAGAGAGAGAGAGAGAGAGAGAGAGAGAGAGAGAGAGAGGGAGAGGGAGGGAGAGAGAGGGGGACAGAGAGAGAGAGAGAAATTGAGAAGGAGTGAGAGAGAGAGATGGAGAGGGAGCAAGAGATTGTGAGAGAGAGAGAGAGAGAGAGAGAGAGAGAGAGCGAGAGAGAGAGACCCTTGCCATGCATCCCCTCCCCAGAACAGAGGAGGAGATTAAAAGATAAATGTGTCAAATAAAGAAATTGATTGATAGATGAGATTCTTGACCGCCAATCCACAGCTCTGTCTTCTTTAATTGCAGGACTATGTTTGGTCAGCGTGTGTCACACCAGCAGTCGGTCCTCTCACGTGGGCCGATGTCATTTCAACCCACACACTGATTCATTTTGTTTTCCCATTTCATTGTGTTTGAACAAATCAAAAGAGGGATTTGGCCGTTAATGTCATCTTGGGAATCAGCAACCTGACATCACTCTCGCTTGGCCGGCATGGCACTCTCTCACTCTCTCTCCCTCTCTCCTCTCTGCTCTCTCGTCTCCCACTATCGCTCTGCTGCTTCTCTCGTCTCCCAAAGCTCTCTCTCTCTCTCTCTCTCTCTCTCTCTCTCTCTCTCTCTCTCTCTCTCTCTCTCGCCTTCTCTCCAGACCTGCCTCAATCCCCACACTGGGTTTGATGAGTGTATTTTTATGTCCGGATGAAGACACATACAGCGATAAACCCAGGCCGTAGTATCCTCTGAAGCTGATCAAAAGCTTCCACACCCACAACTGTCTTTACACGCCTTGATAGAGGCATAAATGTGTGATTACGCTATTACGCAGAGAGGGAGCAGGCAAGACAGAGGGAGAGTGAGAGAGAGGGACTCATGTTTTAATATTGATGCGTGGAGAGCAGCTAGCGCTTGTCGAAGGCTATGAATTATTACACAAAGATAATGAGGTAGAATGCCGCAGAATGCTCTCCGGATTGACACGTTGATAACGCAGAGAGAGAGAGAGACACAGAGAGAGAGCGAGGGGAGACAGAACGAAGGAAGGAAGGAAAGAAAGAAGAAAAAATCAATATTGGATGTGTCTCTGAGCTGGCTGGCTCCCTGCACAGAGGCTCAGGTTGTGTTGCACCCAACAAGCAAGGCTCAGATCATGGATGAATCAAAGATTGCTTTGAAAACAAAATGAGTGGTCTTCCTTGGCACAGTCAAACTGTCTACTGGTTCGCTGAAAGGCTCTTCAAAATCATTCAATGGCGTGCTTGATTATAGCACATGACCTAGACCGCACCTTATACCCTTTGAGGATGTTGAACACATGTATTTTCCTTTGCAATCACACCTTTTTTCATGCTGAAACTTTGTGTTGCCTCAAAATAGCTCCGTCTTCATTGGCCTGTGTGCATGTGTCCGGGTTAGCAGTTAGTTTGTTACTTGCTTTTTTTACGGAGCAATTTCTGCTGCAAAAGTGGACTAGCTCGCCAAGTCTAGTTTTTCGGTTTTTGAAAATGCTTGGTTTTTAGTTTAGTTTTTATGCGTTGCAGTGAGAGTTGGTTTTAGTCCTTTTTCGTTATGTGGGGAATTTTTCAGGGGCGAGATTCAAAAAGGTCAGGAAAAGTATTGCAATAAAAACTCAAATCAAAATACCATAAAAGAAAAGGGGAGGAGAGGACAGATGAACAACCATCCACAAAAGACAAATTAACAAAGATAAGAGAACTAAAAACATTTTCTCTATAATTTTGGCTTGTCTTAAGTTTTCTTTTGTTTGTATCACACAATAAAGTTATATAGTTCAAATAATTATTGGGTTTTTTTTTATTTCAGTGAACAAATGTGATGTTTTCCATCCCTAGTTTTCATTATTTCGCTCTTTTCGTTAGCTAGTGCTGATAACCTTGATGTATGTGTGCGAAGCGTCCGTAGGAGTATTTTCCTCCGTCGGCTCCCCATGTTATCCTGGTGTCTATAATATCGTGAGGTGCTTGTTATGCGTTCCTTTGTGGAATCCGTTGAAGCGCAACCGTGGGCGTTTCGCCAACACTGCGGTTCAAACTCGCACAAAAGGCAACGCTAACCTCTTCTTCAAGGATGAGTCGGGGCGAAGATAGTTTTGTACACAAGTTTAGCCTTGCTTGCACTCAAGTACCACTCTTTTTCTTGCGTCTGGCCTCCATGCATCCCTCGCTCACTCCCACCCTGTTTCCCTGTGTCTCCTTGTCTCCTTGTCTCCTCTCCTCTCCTGTGTTTTGCACGAGCAGATACCAGACGCGGCGGGAGAGCTTGAGCGACAACGACCCCCGGCACGACAACTTCCTGCGCATGCAAGCTCCCGTTGCCAGGGATACTGTGTTGTCGACGGCGGCGGCACTGTCCTGGCCGGGCCGCGAGGCGGCGTGTTCCGGCAAATCTCTGGACCACACCCTCGCCAGCCTCGGCCACCTCCGGCCCCCCGGCCCCTCCTCCGCTCCTCCGCCCGCCTCTTTTCGCTCCTGCTCCGTTCCCATCATCCCCTCCGTCCAGTGTCACCATGACGACGAGGCGTCCTGTATGCAAACCGGCCTGTACCCCTCCAACGCCTCCCCGTCGGCCGCCCCGGCCCGCTCCGCGGCGCCGTCGCCCCGTCACGGAGATGTGAAAGCATGCGACGCTTCGTGTTACTCGGGCCGTCCCGCTGCCGTGGGCCGGAAGCAGGACGAGGTGACCCTGATTCTGGAGGAGGCCCAGCAGCAGCTCCGGGCTCTGGCTCTGGCCCATAAGAAGGAAGAAGAAAGCCTAGGCAGCAGTTGCAACGGCTCAATGGTGGTGTTTGTGGAGGGCAAGGAGACTGTTTGCTTCTTGAGCCCTAATGGCGGAGGATCCGGCGTGTTGAGTTGTAACGGACCCACAGAGACCCAGTTACTGAGCCACAATCTATCACACAGAGACTTGGGGTATACTGGCCAATGAAAGGACAGGATTTAGGCTGTTCCCTTTTTTTTGTTTGACAGTATTTGACAGACTGGTGTTTTTGTCTCAAAATGGCAGACATTTTTGCATCAATGGGATGGAATGGACAATATTGAACTTTGAAATATTTGATTGATGGTGAATCTGGTATTGTGCTGATGTTATGCATTCTGTATGTATACATAGGGGAGGCTGCTTCTTCACCGAATTACAATGTGGAAAAAGAGAAAACATATTTACATGCATTTATTTAAAAATGAGAGACTCTTCTGCTTAGACGAAAACAAACCAAATAGTCTGTCAAATCCATGGTGTTTTTAATTGTAAAAAGAATATATAAATATATATATAAATATATATGGATATAAATATATGGAATTCAAAAAGTGACCAAGTACAAAGTTGAAGAACAGAAGAATGATGTAATTTTGTTTTATTTGTTGCCTTCTTATTGGTAATACCCACTTCACACTTTTCTGACTTGGTTATGACCTTCAATCTTAATACGACCCCATTAAATTGCCCTTCTCAACAACACTTTGAATCACAATCCTACGAGCCACAAGCCACCAGAAAAAAAATGTCAGACAATGGCGGTGCCCCCCAAAGACAAATGGCCCTTCATGCCTTTCAAACTTTGTGTTGCGAATTAAATTGCAATCTCCTGTGGCAACAGGCATCACCTTGGATTCGCTGTACAAAATAAAAGTTCCCTGGATGAAAGAAACAGTGATGGAAATGATAAACTATAAAGAAAAGATGGAAGAAGAAAAAAAAGACACAAAAGCAATGGACTTCCTCAGAGACTTTGATTTGGAAATGCTGATTGCCAATCAATTGTAGTTTATTTTACAAGTTCACACACAAATGCACATGCCCCATAAACTGCTGTCGAGTGTGCTTGTACCCAAGGGGTGTGTTTGTTCATGAATGGCAGGAAGGATGGACTGATGGAGGGACAGAGGGCTATTTGGAAACTGGAGTTTGTATCTGCCATCGTATAATTTGGTTTTGTTTTTTTATTGTTGGTAACTATGCTGCTTTCAGGGGCTGGTGGGAGGGCAAAACACAAGGATTGGGATATTCCAGGGTTACTTAAAACAAGAAATAAATGTCTATGTTGTGTCCTAAGCATTGGGACTTTCTGAGTTTCTGTCTGTGTCAACAACAACAACACAAAATGGAGCCAGTAGACAGAAGCAGTTTTTTTTCCAGAATATAATATATTTGGTACAAAAATCAACTGGTGGCAATTTGTACATCTGTTGTCACTAATATTTGTTAAAGAAAATGTGGATAGCAATTTCCTTTCAGACATTATTTACCTCCTGGTCAACTAAATTAAATATTTACGAATGGAATAAGCCCTCTTTGAAAAGACATTTTCAAAGAGCCTAGCCACTAAATAGACACTGTTTAATGCACAAGGTCGATCAGTGAATTCTAATTTGAGCAACTTTGGATCAACAAAAAAAGAAATACAGCAGATAAAACAAAAATCAAAAGACAAATTTGGCACAGGCGTATACTAAAATCCTATAGAACAACCAACAATTCTATTCTATGAAAATGTGACTTAAAACCAACCATATATTGATTTTTGGGAGCCCAAATAAGTTGGACATTTTTTTTGATCAGACTTTTAAATGGAAAGCAGTATTTAGTTGTTTACAGTGTTTCAGGGTTGATGGACTTTAACCTTTTAATTGAAGTGAGCATGCTGCTCTTTCCTGAGTGTCGTGCAATTTGAAGAGGTTTCGTTATTTTGGAATCGAGCACGCACATGTATTGGGGAAAAACATTCCAAAAGGACTTATTTTCGTGTACTCTCACGTGACAAAAATCATTTTGTGTAGTTGTAGCAGTGAAATTAATTGTAATAATTGTATGGGAGAGTTCACCTCCACAACTGCTGCAGTATGCTCGCAAGCAAGAAATATTGGGTTCCATGACACACTCGTGCTTGAAATGTGTTGAAATATTCATGTCTGTTTCATAGCTTATACGTTGCTTAATTAAAATCAAAATGCCAGTTCATACAAGCTAGCTTTTCTCTAATCCTTAGGTATACACGTCCGATAAATGTATGAAGCAAATCTTTCACAACCTCACATTTCGTAACTTGGGAAGGTCAGCTGTTTTTCAAAATGATCTGAATAAAGAGAACTGAGAAATGACTGAGATCTGTTCAACTGTCTGTTGAAAAGATGGCCAATGACCATACTCAGTCTGCCTTTATGTATGTAATTACATTGGAAGAACAGTGTGTAATTCCAAGAACAACATGCTCCATACAACCATTGAAACAATCAGGAAAAGCTTGTCTTTCCTTTTCAACACTAAGACGCCAGATATCCACATAACCATGTTGAGAGATTTCAATAAGTCTCATTTTCCCATATAGCATTCATTTACTAGTTAATTTGCTGATGCGCTTCAAAGGACCTTCATTGGTCTCATTCTATATGAAAGAAGCTCTCAGATTTAGTTTTGCCCTCTAAACCAAGAAAGCAAAGTGCACATTTTTGACAGTAAAGTCCAATTTGGAGGTTTAATCTGACAGGTTGCAAGCCAAGAAAGTGCATTTAAATCAGCGTGTGAGTTCAGACATTTCCCTTCCAATATATCTTGTGCATAGAAGTTATTATTTTGCCTTGTGTCATTTTCCATTCATTTTGACTGGCAGGTACTTCAGTAAACTATGTATTTATTATTTCCATCGACAAATTTAATACGAGAAAAAACTAATTTAAAACGGCCAACTCCATTTTCCAGGCTGAACATCTTAATGGGAAATATGTGTGTAATTCACCAACGTCTGAGTAATTGCACACACTTCTCATCCCGACAATTACCTTGCAAGAACAGGAGCACAAAGTGAAATTAGTGTGTGTCTGTGTGTGCAGAGACATGCATGTGTGTGCATGTCTGATGGCAGGGTGTCAGGGTTAGAGCAGCAGAGAAATAAGGGTATGTCTCTTTTTCCCTACAAGGTCATCTGTAAGGAAATTAGTGTTCATGAAGAGTGAGTTTCTGTGTCGGTGTGGACTCTCACGTCTGGTCGCAGGGTTTGTTTCTCCGAGGCCTCCAAAGCATTCCAGACTCTTAGGTAAACCACTCATTCTTATAGTTTATCACATCCTATCTTGAAAGGGAAGGGGATTGTTCCTCAAAAGGTTTTAAACAGAGCCACAATCTCGAAAGCACATCTGAAAAGTACTAAGGATTTCAACCATGTGCACACCCACATCAAGGATATCTTGATAAGAGTATCAAGATATAACAATTGAAGATAGGGGTCTTTTTTTTGTTCAATTTGCTGAATAGCATCCCCCATGTAAAATGTACAAATCGGGACGTATTTTTTTTAAATCCTTTAATCTTCACCTTTTGAAAACACGACAGTACATAATTATCACAGGCTCTCTCAGTATCTCTCAGTATTTCAATGAGAAAATGTTTGTGTTCTATCACCGTAAAATCTATAGGCTCTATAGGTTTTCAGAGAATTTCTCATACTTTTTGTGAATTCATAAGGGGCAAGAATCTGAAGATTCTATACAAATGTGCAAGAAATCAATTTATGTTTTCCTATCTACTTTTTGTTTGCTATGATGTCATTTTTTACGCAGAAGTGTATATTTCACATTTCATTGCTGATGGGTGGTACACTGCAAAAAACAACTATAATATTAATACTGTTTTACATTCCAGTAAATAACTGGGTTTCATATTGTGTCAAGATTTATTATGGGAGAAGATATGCTGGTGACAAGACCCATTTTATTACTGTGTGTGTTTGAGTGTGTGTGTGTGGGTGTGTGTGTGTGTGTGTGTGTGTGTGTGTGTGTGTGTGTGTGTGTGTGTGTGTGTGTGTGTGTGTGTGTGTGAGTGTGTGTGTGTGTGTGTGTGTGTGTGTGCGTGTGTGTTTGTGTGTGCATGCATGTCTGTATGTGCTTGCAAGATGTGGTAACTATCCTAGCCCTTGGGTTTCCATTGTAAATGTAAATAAGAAAGGATTGGGATGTGAAACACGAGACCCATTCCTCCTGATGAAAGTGGTGCACTGTTCATTCAATGGTGATGGCCCCTTCACCGATATAGTGCAATTTTCTGTTGGTTTTATTTTTTTATTGGGTTTTTTTTTCAATAAAATGAGTATTTAGTGTTAAGTGCCTCTGTTGTCTTTACTCTACACATTGTAGAAGAAAAAGACTTAAAGAGGAGGATTTTGAAAGTGTTTTTTAGCTTTCTGTTTTATATTGAAAACTAAATGCCAAAATGAAGCAAGCAAGAATAAGTCTCATTTGTCATGTGCTGAGTGGGATTGTGACATCGCATGCGACTAATTCCAATATATTGCTTCCCAGACACTTCGTAGCAGTACAATGCCACGGTGTGTGTGGATGAGTGGAGCTCATTCTTGGAAGCCCTCTGCTTAACGTCCGTGTCTGAGTGAGGGTTGGGCTTCCCGGACACCTACAGTATTACGCTACGATGTGTGGCGCATTTCATAGCAGCATAGCTCATAATAAATGCTCATAAACAATGACTGTATTAATAAACTATCACAAAGTTGGTGTGGGTGGAAACTATGGGGATAACACACACCCCCTCCAACTCTCAACCCAAAACACTTTTTTTTCATCACATGGTGTTCGAATTCGAAATAGTAGGTTAATTTTTTTTTGTTTGGTCTAAAGTAGTAAGATGGGGCTCAGATGGCCATTCACATCTGGCTTTTGTCGTCAGTGGGAAAGGCTACAATCAACATTGATTCCCAGGGCAAATGACTCTGCAGCAGTCACAGGTATTTATTGGCTCCAGCTCCGATCGCCAGTGTAAACATGACACATGGGCCGTGTTCCGATATCCATACTTCATGAGTACACTTAATTGTAGTACACTATCCGTACTCACTAAGTGTGCAGATTTTCAGATGTTAGTGTTGTTCCAAATGGTGCACCTACCGGAAATTATTATCAGCTGGGCGGCCGCGTCACCTGCCAAACACACGTGTTACTATTATGCCCACTGACTTCCAGCCATTTTCGAACTGAGTGTGTGAACTCAGCCTGGCTCAGCCTCTTCCGCTACGTAGCTAAAATGGCTGCTGTTAAGTGCGGATAGTGTATACCGTTGGATACTATGCACACTAACCATTTTGAGGGCAACATTCGTATCCTTTGAGTACACTCAAAGTCATAATCAGAACACCCTACATACTCAAACTAAGTACACTAAGTACGGTAATTATGGATATCGGAGCACAGCTCTGGACACAAATGTGGACACATTTTCGGCCCTTTGTTGGCATGATGCTATGCTATGCCGGACTTTGGTGTGTAAATATCCAGGAACATTTTGACTTTGAATCGCACAAGATGCAACGCTGTCAAGACAGCGAGGTGCGAGAGCTTCTACAGATTACTGGCACTGTGAGAGACTGTGATATACAAGAACATTGAGTGAAAGAGGCTCACAGCCCAAGGTAAGTGGCAGCCCAAGGCAAGGCAAAACTGAAGAATAAATATCTTGCAATTAATGACCAGAAGTGGAATGGGTCGTGTGGATTGTCTATTCTACAAGATTTGGCAAAATACCCAACCTATCAGGCCTCTCTAGTTCTTCAGTGGAGTCCTCGTCACCTTCATATTCTCCCAGGTTGTTCTCTTGGCTGTGGAGGACGATTGCGGAAAAAAAGGATACCTCAATGTTACACTCTGGCAAAAAAAACAATTTTTGTATTTCACGTACATTATGTAAAATGCAACAAGCAGCGACAAAATTGGGCATTAGAAAAAGGTCAATGTCATTTCTCTTCGTTAAGAATCACCAACGTCCTTCCAGTCAAAAGCATTCTCAAAGGTCACCTTGGCTGGACTTAGGTCATGGTGAAGCACGTTTGTTCTTGCAAAAGTTGTAGATCCTGGGTGAATCCTTTTATCAACTTCAATGGGTAGGCAGTGATATGCACAAGGATCACAGCCCATCCACCATACTTTATTTATGTAAGGAAAGGACATTACATTGTGTGCTCGATCACAGACCCACTTAATGTAACTGGTTGGGCCCCCTCTATCAACAATAGATATCATGGTGCCAATGAACACATGTCCCCTTTATCTCAGCCACAAATTTGACTTTAATTTATAGAAGTTGAAGTAGTTTATAGAAACTGAAAAAAAATAAATAAAAATAACCTCCAACATTGTCACTGGCCTCCATGCGTTCTACTGTTTACTACTGTAACTGTAACTAACCTGGCACATATATGTGATGTTGACACACATCCATAACAGCACACCTATTCATGGATTATCTCTTAGTTATACCTCAACATCGTCAATTAATTGATTCTGATTGGTCAATAACACGGCCTGTTAACAGTTCAGATCAATGAGCTACAAATCCAACTTCAACAAAACCAAATGCAACTATTGACCATCCATCCATCCATCCATGTCTGCCGCTTATCCGGGGTCGGGTCGCGGGGGCAGCAGCCTGAGGAGGGAAGCCCAGACTTCCCTCTCCCCAGCCACTTCGTCCAGCTCTTCCGGGGGGATCCCGAGGCGTTCCCAGGCCAGCCGAGAGACATAGTCCCTCCAGCGTGTCCTGGGTCTTCCCCGGGGCCTCCTCCCGGAGGGACGTGCCCGGAACACCTCCCCAGGGAGGCGTCCAGGGGGCATCCTCACTAGATGCCCGAGCCACCGCAACTGGCTCCTCTCGATGCGGAGGAGTAGCGGTTCTACTCTGAGCCCCTCCCGGATGACCGAGCTTCTCACCCTATCTCTAAGGGAGAGCCCGGACACCCTGCGGAGGAAACTCATTTCGGCCGCTTGTATTCGCGATCTCGTTCTTTCGGTCACTACCCACAGCTCGTGACCATAGGTGAGGGTAGGAACGTAGATTGACCGGTAAATCGAGAGCTTCGCCTTTCGGCTCAGCTCCTTCTTCACCATGACGGACCGGTGCAGGGCCCGCATCACTGCCGACGCCGCACCGATCCGTCGGTCAATCTCCCGCTCCATCCTCCCCTCACTCGTGAACAAGACCCCGAGATACTTGAACTCCTCCACTTGAGGCAGAATCTCCTCCCCGACCCGGAGAGTGCACTCCACCCTTTTCCGGCCGAGAACCATGGCCTCGGATTTGGAGGTGCTGATCCTCATCCCAGCCGCTTCACATTCGGCTGCGAACCGCTCCAGTGAGAACTGAAGGTCACGGCCCGATGAAGCCAACAGGACAAGATCATCTGCGAAAAGCAGTGACGCAATCCTGAGGCCACCGAACCGTAACCCCTCAACGCCCTGGCTGCGCCTAGAAATTCTGTCCATAAAAGTTGTGAACAGAATCGGTGACAAAGGGCAGCCCTGGCGGAGGCCAACTCTCACCGGAAACAGGCTCGACTTACTGCCGGCAATGCGGACCAAGCTCTGGCACCGGGAGTACAGGGACCCGATGGCCCGTAACAGCGGGCCCGGTACCCCATACTCCCGGAGCACCCCCCACAGGGCTCCCCGAGGGACACGGTCGAACGCCTTCTCCAAGTCCACAAAGCACATGTAGACTGGTTGGGCGAACTCCCATGCACCCTCGAGTACCGCGCCAAGGGTATAGAGCTGGTCCACAGTTCCACAGCCGGAACGAAAACCACATTGCTCCTCCTGAATCCGAGGTTCGACTATCCTACGGACCCTCCTCTCCAGGACCCCCGAATAGACCTTACCGGGGAGGCTGAGGAGTGTGATCCCCCTGTAGTTGGAGCACACCCTCCGGTCCCCCTTTTTGAAGAGGGGAACCACCACCCCGGTCTGCCAATCCAGAGGCACTGCCCCCGATGTCCACGCGATGCTGCAGAGACGTGTCAACCAAGACAGCCCCACAGCATCCAGGGCCTTTAGGAACTCGGGGTGGATCTCGTCCACCCCCGGGGCCTTGCCACCGAGGAGCTTTTTAACCACCTCGGCGATCTCAGCCCCGGAGATAGGAGAGTCCCCCCCCGAGTCCCCAGACCCTGCTTCCTCAGTGGAAGGCGTGTTGGTGGGATTGAGGAGGTCTTCGAAGTATTCCCCCCACCGATTCACAACGTCCCGAGTCGAGGTCAGCAGCGCCCCGTCTCTCCCATACACGGTGTTGACAGAGCACTGCTTCCCCCTCCTGAGACGCCGGATGGTGGTCCAGAACCTCCTCGAAGCCGTTCGGAAGTCCTTCTCCATGGCCTCACCAAACTCCTCCCACACCCGAGTTTTTGCCTCCGCAACCGCCGACGCCGCGCCCCGCTTGGCCCGCCGGTACCCATCAGCTGCCTCAGGAGTCCCGTGGGCCAAAAAGGCCCGGTAGGACTCCTTCTTCAGCTTGACGGCATCCCTTACCGCTGGGGTCCACCAGCGGGTTCGGGGGTTGCCGCCGCGACAGGCACCGACGACCTTACGGCCACAGCTCCGGTCGGCCGCTTCAACAATGGAGGCACGGAACAAGGTCCACTCGGACTCTATGTCCCCCGCCTCCCCCGGGACATGGTTGAAGCTCTCCCGGAGGTGGGAGTTGAAGCTCGTTCTGACAGGAGATTCAGCCAGACGTTCCCAGCAGACCCTCACAGAACGTTTGGGTCTGCCAGGTCTGACCGGCATCTTCCCCCGCCATCGGAGCCAACTCGCCACCAGGTGGTGATCAGTTGACAGCTCCGCCCCTCTCTTCACCCGAGTGTCCAAGACATGCGGCCGCAAGTCCGATGATACAACTACAAAGTCGATCATCGAACTGCGGCCTAGGGTGTCCTGGTGCCAAGTGCACATGTGGACACCCTTATGCTTGAACATGGTGTTCGTTATGGACAATCCATGACGAGCACAGAAGTCCAACAACAAAACACCACTCGGGTTCAGATCAGGGGGACCGTTCCTCCCAATCACGCCCCTCCAGGTCTCACTGTCATTGCCCACATGGGCGTTGAAGTCCCCCAGCAGAACAAGGGAGTCCCCAGACGGGGCGCTTTCTAACACCCCCTCCAAGGACTCCAGAAAGGGTGGGTACTCTGAACTGCCGTTCGGTGCATAAGCACAAACGACAGTCAGGACCCGTCCCCCCACCTGAAGGCGGAGGGAGGCTACCCTCTCGTCCACCGGGGTGAACCCCAACGTACAGGCGCCGAGCCGGGGGGAAATAAGCAATCCCACCCCCGCTCGGCGCCTCTCCCCAGGGGCAACTCCAGAGTGGAAAAGAGTCCAACCCCTCTGAAGGACGCTGGTTCCGGAGCCCAAACTGTGTGTCGAGGTGAGCCCGACTATGTCCAGCCGGTACCTCTCAGCCTCGCACACCAGCTCCGGCTCCTTCCCCGCCAGAGAGGTGACGTTCCACGTCCCCAGAGCTAGCTTCTGCAGCTGAGGGTCGGACCGCCCAGGTCCCCGCCTCCTGCTGCCGCCCAGCTCACATCGCACCCGACCCCTTTGGCCCCTCCCACGGGTGGTGAACCCATGGGAAGAGGGTCCCGCGTCGTTCCTTCGGGCTGTGCCCGACCGGGCCCCGCGGGCGTAGACCCGGCCACCAGGCGCTCGCCAACGGGCCCTTCCCCCAGGCCTAGCTCCAGGGGGGGGCCCCGGTGACCCACGTCCGGGCAAGGGAAACTCCGTGCCAAAGTTACTTTTCATCAGGTTGCTATTGACCAGATGTTTCTTTTCATTACAGCTTGTTGATTAAAACCCAATAATACGACAGATATAAGTAACTAATATCCTATCCAAGTTGGTAATTGTGATATAAGTGGAAGAAACCACTTCAGAGTGGTAAGCAACCTGGGCAGCATCACCACCCTTGTTGTATATTATTTTCCAATTGGTACCGGGAGCACCTGTCGTGGTTCATTCCTTACATAGCCAGTCAATATAACCAATCATCAACCTGCAATCTAAATCAGCCAGTCCACGGTGTGGCCCAAATATGTTGGCTCCTTAATATGAATCAGTGTAAAAAACAGTTTTTTCTTGTAGCAACTGCTAACCGCAAAACAATTCATAAAACAATTAGCAAAAAAAAAACTCACAGGCTTATTTCACTGTTACAGGGGTAGAAACCATTGAATTGCACTAGCCTAGCACCAGCGAACTCTGCAGTAGAAGGACTGAATGATTTTTTTTTTTAAACGTCTCCAATAATAAATATCACACTGGCTAATTTGGAAATGAGGTCTATATACAAAATTCCAAACTACCCCATTAACAAAAAAAAAGCAAAAGGTTTAACTTACTCTACCCATTAATTATTAATAAAATGAACTTGCATCTTTCTTTTCTTGAGGAATTATTTGACATTAATGATTAAAATTTTGGGGATTCTACAGTGGGTTCTCAAATCTAGATTGTCGGACCACTTTAGAAAATAAAAGATATTAGATCCTAGATTGTAGTTCGTATCTCATAAAGGGTTTAACATGCAAGGTGGAACTTGCTCGTTCAAACATATAAAAACAACGAGACTGTAGTGCCACCAGCCATTTCCTTGTCCTTTCCTTATTATGGATAACAAAATGGTAGCTTGGGCCATGAATTGTGAAAAGAAGAACTTCAAGGACATCAAAATTGTGCTCAGAATCAAAAGTAGTCAGACATTTGCAGGCAAGGTTCAATAGGGAACATTACACAAAGTAGCTTGGGCAAGGATGTAGACAACTGTCCTCAGGGTCAACACAAGAATCGATACAAAGAAAGTAAAGTTATATGCTACTTTTACGCAAACAAATTCATACATTCAGAATATCAAAAAAAATAAACGTGTGATCTTATTTGCAGGCTTGTGAGCTTTTTGTATTGATGAATCCTGAGTCTGATACTAAGGAAGGTAGCCTAAAATGCATTACATGCATTACATTTGTTTAGCTTTATTTAGACACTTTTATTCAAGGCAAATATGATGCTACAACCCAGAAATTGCAAGTATCATGCAATAGTACAATTTGAAGCAGACTGCTTCAAGTGCAACATTTTAGAAGAAAGAGATAAAGATAGTTTATTTATTTATTTTATTTTTTACATATTTGTCATGGTCCGAGTTTAGGCTGCAAGTTTTCAGTCTGCAGTGGAAGACATGTGGGGGTTCTCCTGTCCTGATGTGGAGCAATGGGGGGCTTGTTCCACCATTGTACAGCCAGGACAGAAAACAATCAGGATTTTGTCGCGTGGCAGCTGGGGTCCCCTCAGTGAAGAAGTAGCAAGCCAATTGGCAGTTGCAGAGCATAGTGGATGGTGTTTGACCATGTGCTGGATGATGTCTCCTGCGCTGATGTATCAGTTTGGAGCAGCCACCGATAACCAGAGTGTGGAGGACTGGTTTAGAGTGGGAGAACTTTGGAAGGTTGAATACCACTCAAGCTGCTGCAATCCTGAATCAGTTTCAGAGGTCTAATGGCACATGCATGTAGACCAGCCAAACGGGACTTACAATAGCCTACCTGTGAGATAAAGGGTAAAGGGGCATTTACTAGACACTTTTTTCCAAAGCGACTTACAATGAGATGACATGAGAAAAGAACCAAAACCTGTGAGGCCTTCTCTGTGAGGTGGAACATGAATCAGCAGGAGAAGGTTGTCACAGCATCGTTGGCAGCGAAGGACAGCTGGTCATCCAGTGTCACACTCAGATTCCTTGTGGTCCTGCAGAGTTGTCAAAATTGATTGAGAGGTTGTGGATGGTAGATGCCTTCCCTGGAAGGAAGAGCAGCTCAGTCTTTTCGGGAATGCGCGGCAGGTGGTGTGTTGACATCCAGTGAGAGATGTTGTCCAGACATTCAGAGATTTGTGCTTCTACATGGGTTTCAGGCCGTGAAAAATATACAATTAGTTGTGTGTCATCTGCATAAGTAGGAAATGCCATGTAACTGAGTTACAGAACCCAGTGACTTGGTGTCAGAAAGAAGGGGATTGGACCCAGAACAGAACCCTGAGGTACATCAGTCGTCAGACTACAAGGTTCAGACAATATACCTTGTATGTGTTATCCTTGAGGTAGGATGTGAACCGGGAAAGTGCAGTGCTTGAGACTCACAGTTCTTGAAGGGTGGAGAGGATGATGTGGTCATTCACTGTGGCAAAGGTTGCTGAAAGATCCAGCAGCATGACGACAGGAGCGTTCTGGCATTGTGAAGTTTCTCTGATGGCAAGGAGGACACTCCATTGAGTGGCATGCCTTGAATCCAGACTAGTAGTGATAATACTGAGGATTGAGATGGTTGTTCTGGTGCAGATATGCAGAGGGTTGGACAGAAGAGAGACAGATCTGTAATTCTTTACATCAGATGGGTTGAGTGTGGGCCTCTCTAAAAGTGGGTTCACTCTCGTTGCTTGAAGAGTGTTTGGAAAAACAACCAGTAGTCAAAGAAGTGTTTATGAGATGAGTGAGGAAAAGGAGGAGGTCAGGAGCAAGTGACTGAACAAGGTGATAGAGGATTGGGTCAAGAAGGCAGGTGGTTGGGCAGTGGACCAAGGAGAGTATGTCATTGGGAGTGAGTGGTGAAAGGTGAAGTTAGAGTCGGAGATGAAGAGGTGGATATATAAGTAGTTAAGAGAACCGCTAGGTAGTGGGGAGGTGGAGAGGTAGTGGGGATTGTAGAGAAGATAGAAAAAGGGGGTTTTGGGATTGGAGAAGGAAGACATCAATATGGAGCTTGGAGCATGCTGATATGTTAGGGGACAGAGAGTAAGGTGAGGGATGAGAAGAAGGAGGATAAGTCATCAGGTGAATGGCTAATAGATCAGAACACCGGTAGAGAGGAGTGAAACAAGGAGGGGGATGGTGGTGGATAGGGACAGTATGTGTGAGGGGAAGTAAGAGGTCTGAGGGTTTGAGAGAAGGGAAAGAAAGTAGGATAAGAATAATTGGTCAGTGGCATGAAGAGGAGATGGAGAAAGGTCAGTGGTAGGGCGGTTCCTGGTGAATACAAGGTGGAGTTGGTTACCAGCTTTGGGAGTGGTGGATGGGGGGAGGGGAGTGAGCGAGCGAAAGATAGTAAGAACAACGACTCAGGCGTTAACTTCTCTGTCTGGATATTGAATTCACAGAGAAGTATCAGCAGGCGGGGGCGTCTTTGGGGATTTTCCTCCAATAATTCCCCGAGAGGACTTGGCGGGTGGTAGAGCGCTGAAATGTTTGATTTAACCTGGTAAGTTACAGACACAGCGTGAAATTTGTAAAAAGAAGGAGGAGAAGGAGTGAAGTTTGAACGGGGGCAGAGATAACGTTTCCATTTGAAGGATATTAGCAAGCCTGGGCCTCTGCCAGCCAGCCTGGGTGTGTGGCTGAGGGAATAGGCTAAGGAGAGTGCCGCCGGTGTAGAAGTGTTGTTTGGTGAGAGCAATGGAGTCCAGGAATCGTGGGGAGGCGTAGCCAGAAGTGAACACAGTCTTACAGGTAGCTGACTGGCAGTTCCACAGCCCCCTGGGACAAGGTGTTGGGTGGGTGTTGAGCAAATAACTTCAACTCTGAGGCAGTAGTAAAGTAGTAGTAAATACTGCATTCATAGTGACTAGTGACTAGACCATGCTTTATGAGAGCATTTATAAAGTGGATGTTAAGGATTTACTATTAAGGACTAACTATTAACAATGGATTAATAATGCTTTATGAAACCATAATAATGCTGCAATTCATGATTAATTCAGGTAATTAGAAAGCATTAGATAAGTCTTTTGTGTGGCCTCAACTATAGTTAGGACTATATTTGCCTCACCAAACATTCATAAATGGCATTTATAACATCTGGCCAGGTTGCTAAGACCCCAGGTAAATTGGTGACACGGTCATAGACATGTCAAAATGGAAATCAGCCATGATTTTCCTTTAACTCGCCCAGCGCAACATTTTAACGTCATGTTTCAACATCCCCTCCTACGAGGGTAGGAGGGGATGTTTTTTTAACTGATTGTTGGACGCAGCCTTCAGAAGTGTTTACTTCTGAATCAAAAGAGCTCAATTCCTTATATGATGTAGAACGAGGCGTCAACCGAACACGTATTGTGTCCCCCCACTGAGCGAGTCTATTGCACCCGTTGGGGCAAAGCTATAAAGAAAATCCACAATTCCATCCAAAATGCACCACCTTGCTCATGGCCAGGACAAAAAACGTTCAAGAATTCTAACTGTAGCCCAATCTCTCTGTCTGTGTGCATGCACAGTGCCGTGTAAACATAGGATCAAAAGTTTGTTTGTTTCTGGGCACTATTGGAGAAAACTATCAAGTGGGCACAGTTCATGTTTGTGTGCATGTGTTGGACAAAATTAAGATACAGCTCATTTGGAATAGAATGTACTGTATGTCAATGGCTCACCATCTGCCCAATTTGGGAACATGCATATTCCCAAATCCCCCCTCCCATGAGGAGGTGACTTGAGAAAGACCCATGGCTAATTTACATAGACAATGTTATCAATCAACCTGGGATCATAGCAAACCGGCCAAATCCTTTAAAGTGGAACAGAAAGCCGCACCGCTTGGCTTGATTGCATCCTCACATAACAACAATAACGGTCGAAAGGTCTAGCAGGGTGTGAGTGGAGGAGCGGGAGGCTGTTCCAGCAGGTTTCTCTCTCTCTGTTCTGTATCTCAGAGGTCCATCGTCAGCTCTAGCATTGCCAGATGGACAATCTTAAAATACAAAGTACCAGAGGCTTAAAATCATCGCCAAAACCAAAAGTGTGTAATTTCAGAAGAAAATGTTTTTTTGACACCGCCTAGCCCCATTGTTTAAATAATAAATAACAAACATTGCTGACGTAGTTATATGATGCGGGGAAGGGGGTAGTCTTTCGGGTTCAAATAAAAAGGTCTCAACATTGAAAACAAAGGCGTAGCTGTTCAATAAACTAAAGGCTATACTAGTAGACTATAACAGGATGATGTGTAGCCTGTTGGTGTTCCAACTACTACGTTTAAATTGTGCTTGTGAGTCACGTTCATCGTCACAACAAGCATGATTGGCTGGACAGACCTGAAGTGAGGAGAGATGCTTGCACACAGACCTAGGAGCGACATTGTACTATCCTGATTGTTTCAGGAAATTAATTAAAATGAGATAGCCGTAACCAGTTTGCAACCTGTGGTACACGTACCACTGGTGGTAAGCGAGGGTACTGCAGGTGGTATGTGGTATTGCACTTGTGGCTGCTATGATTGGCCAGCTGACCAATCAGAGCAGACCTGACATTTTGGGAGGAGGGCCTTAAAGAGACGGGAGCTAAACATAAGTTATATATGTATTTGATTAATTAAGGTTGAGCCATCGTGCCCCTCCAGTCTCCCTCAGTCCAAGTGTATGCACTCTAAAGGCTACTGAGCTAGTGGGCCTCTGTAACGAACGCCAAGGTTTCTGGGTAGTGTAGTTATGTTTCACGAAATGTGATTAATGGCAGAAATTCATTTTAAACGCATCAGTGTGTATATTATGCACTTTGTATCGAAGACAGTATATATTTACGTAACGTTTAGAAAATTAACTATGTCGTTAAACGTCCTCTGGTGACACATCAGCCAGAAAAAGTAAGGGCCGTGACTAACCAGCTCTCATGTCTCAAAGTTAGTAGTGTAGTTATTTATTCTACTAACTCTTAGCTACCTTTCGTTTCCTTTGCATTAGACGTTTTTTCTAAATGCACCTAATTAAGTAATTATGAAGTCAACAAACAGGGCTGTTAACGGCTCTATAAATGCCACTATGAAATGCCATAAAACAAACTGACAAAGCAAGGCATGTACAATTCCTGTTCAATCCATCCATTACAATAAATCTAGTATTGGCAGATTGATTCATGACGTCCGGGAAAATTACTTGCCTAATACATAACACCATTGTGGCTCGGGCAATACTAGTGGTTAGGTTTAAAATTAGATAGGTATATTAACACAATCAAAGCTAAGTACAACGTAAATGGCAAAGCTCCACATCACAGGGGTGTGTCAAATGAATGCTAAGGTTGATCGAGCAGATTTTTTTTTCTAACCAATCTAACCAATCACTCAATTTGCTGTGAATGTAAAATCCAAGAATTAATGTGGAATCAACATAAAGCAAGTATATTTTCATTAAAATACTATTGGAGCATTTGTTTTTACTATGAACACAGATTATTTCCTGTTAACCCCAGATTTCCAGATTGTGCAACAGAAATAAAACGCAGGCCTATATGTCAATGTGCTGGTTGAATTAAAAAAACCATCAAGGCCATGTGAACAATCACTTCTTATATGCACTAATAAAAATAATAATGAACAACAATTCAAAGAATGTTGAATGTTCTTCATTCCTTTGAACCACCTGTTCTGGCACGCAGTAGACCATTATTCAATTTTTAAAATTTTCAAATTTAGATAAAAAGGTGAGAGACCACACATGTACCAATAGATAAAGCTACATTTAACTGTTTTATTTGTTAAGTGTGTGGAAGGCAATGAAGTTTGCCAAAACAAGCGCACCCCACACTTCATTTCTCCAATCCCAATCCTGCAAAGTGTAAACAAGGGAGGCGGACGGGCAGCCATTTTACAACAGGTTTTTTTTCTATCGACACAGCATGAGTTGGACTGCTCCATTTGATTACCAGTCAGTGTGGCTCCCGACTGGCTGTGGGTTTTTCCCACGTGACTATCCCTATTCTGCGTACTTGGCTGACCTCAGGGTCTGCCCCCCCGCTATGCCGCACATGCTGCAGGATATCGGACCTAAAGCTATGCCCATGTCCTGGTCCGTCTTTAGCCAGCATGGTTAATGGTTTACAGTTACGGCATCACTCATCGCAATGTAGGTCAGCCTCCAAAGGAAGTAAAACAAAAACAGCTGTCACAGGAAGTAAATAAAACACTTAATAATTAAGTGTAGTTAATTGTGTTCATTTTGACAGCACTGATCAATACACATAATTAGGTAACAATAACAAGGTGTCTCAAGTGAAAACACTTCATCTTACACGATGATGGTTCAAGTAAGGTTAGATGCCGTCTGTATGGACACTTCACTTGCTGTGCAGAATTTAGTTGTTCCGAGAGAGTATCCCTCTTTTACAGAACGTAGAAGTGCAGTCGATGGTTTCATCAGGGCGTCACTACCCATCACTGCTGAATGAGTGGCCAATGCACTCCATGAGGGACTTGCTAGCAAATCACACACTTCAGTGTATGCTTTGTGCCTGTGTAATTTGTGCCTATGAGGCTAATAGATAAATAGGCTCACAGTACATTTAGCTGCTAAATAAAACACCACCACAACCAAATCCCAGCATGCACTTGTTCAATTTGTTAAATCATGATTGCCCAATGGCATTGCTGTCTGCTCAGTTTCTATTATGTAGTGAGAATCCAGGCCTTGCGTGCCAAATTTGTCTCATAATGTATTGGATATTCAGAATGTCTTGAACTTTTTTTGAATTTTCATTGTTAATGAGCATTTCTTTGTCTTGTAATGGTGGGGGTGGGTTCTCATCAGAATGCCTTGCGTCAAAAGTCTGTTCTCACCACTAATATACCTATACATACATACATAATACATACATACATACATACATACATACATACATTCATACATACATACATACATACATACATACATACTGTACATACATACATGTTACGTCTGGCACTGTTGCAACAGTGCAGTGTTCTGTTTAACCTCACTAGGTTTCTGTTGCTTACATTAAATCAAGTAGGCTCTGACGATGGCTCCGGTTACAATCTCCGTTATTTCGACATAACATTGGCGATGAGAGGTGGCTGATGTCCTCGTCCACCACCCTCTCCCTGCCTAGCCCTGCTGTTGTCGTGGCCCCGCTGGAAATCCTAGCTGGTAGCATATTTCCTAACTTGCAGCATATGTCTTAACTCTTAGCATATATCCTAGCTTGCAGGACATATCCTAGCTCTTAGCATATATCCTAGCCCCTATCCCACCCCATGACATATATGTAGGCTGTGGAGCTCACAAAAAAATATTTTCCACAAAGTGCTGTTCAACATCGGTTCATAGACTAAGAGAGACACCAATTGTCGGATGAGTCATTGAGGAATTATGTATATATATATATATATATATATATATATATATATATATATATATATATATACAGTATATATTCTGATCTATGAGGTTTGATTAGCTTGTGCAAGTTTGGGGGCGTTACAGGTCAAAATGACAAGTCGCCCAGTTCCTTGGGTCCACCAGTGTGGTATTCTCCAACCTGGACCTCTGCTACAGCTATCTTCAGGTGCCCCTTCATGTCAGAAGAGTTTGTGGGGTTCTGCCTCTCGGCTGACAGCAAGTACCCGCTCCACTCAAACACGGAGGCCGTCCACCGCGTTCCAAAGCCTGCCTCGGCCCGCTCGGGTGGCCGAGGTTCTTCTTGACATTCTCGACTCCCTTCACATTCCGCGGCCTGCCCAAGAGGATCACGACCGACGACGGCCCCCAAGCCCCCAGGAACTGCCCTCTGGTGGGCGAATGGATCTGCCCCATTCACACTGCCTTCTACAACCTGGCAGCCGATGAGGGGATGGAACGGCGGAATCCATAACAAAAGGCATCTGGCACCACCTGGCACACTAACTCTGCACGCTCACCACCAGCCTCCTCCAGCTGCTGCTGGAATACCAGGCCTCCCCAGCATAGCCCTCATGCTGGGGCAGATGCTTCAGCTGCCTCTGAATGGGGTTCAGTCCGATCACCGGCTTGGGCCGCAGTCCACCCGGTTCGAGCTGCGCTGCAGTCACCGCGTGTGCGCCAGCGCGTGACGGAGAACCGCTTCCACAGTGCCCGACGTCCGTGCCAGGCCACCTGCCGCTGCTGTCCGTGGCTGTGTGTGGATTCGACCGGCTCACCTCATGCTGGCGTCCCTGCGTAATGAGCAGGCTGCCCTGGGCGTGCCGCTCGTACCAGTACCGTACCGGTTTGATGCTGCGGCGTCCCCCCCCCCCCCCCCCCCCCCGCTCTCCGGCCCGGCCCAACAGCACAGGGCTCCCGCCGGCGGTGGTGGTATCGGCACCCGAGCTCCCGCCCGGACCGGACCCGCATCAGGCCCGAGTAGCACTGTAGCACTGCATGCCTACGTGCCATGTCCTGTTTAACCTGACTGGGTTTCTGTTGTGTGGATTGTGTTGATAAAATGGAGTGAGCTCCGACGACGACTCTCTGTTATTCAACAAGACAACAACTGCATTCATCCATACATACAAACATATGCACACACAAACTTTTGTATACACACATACATATAAATGGATAGATAGGTACACAGACACCGCTATTCCCGTAGTCTGTGCACGGCACATGAAAGCAAACACCTACGTCTGGATCCCAGGTGAGGAACACATGATGGTAAATGGAGCCGACGTCCTCAAGTTATAGTGCTGTTAATTCCTTCGCAATCTCTAATCAACCCCCTTGGCTGCCATGTCAAGTCATTTACATAAGCACATCTCATCACACACTCCGCCTGTAGCCGCAGTGAAGAGGTTGCTCTCAGCAACACTAGAAGCTTGTGTTTCCGGGCGCTGTTCAGTATTCCCCCACAATCTGCCCATGTTTGATAGTCGGGACATTTTAGTTCTTTATTCAGATTGCCCCCTTTTCAGGTTAGCATTTCAAAAGATGTCGCATACTTGAGCACAAAAAAAGATTAATTTTAGTCATTAAATCAAAGAGGCATTATCGCCCCCCTCGCGCCCAAACATGCATTAATCACACAGGTTTAATCTCGACAGGTAATCTCCTCTTTTCCTTCTCAAACCAGGCACGTGAAAGAGATGAATAAAGATGTTTACGGTGTGTGTGTGTGTGTGTGTGTGTGTGTGTGTGTGCGTGTGTGTGTGTGTGTGTGTGTGTGTGTGTGTGTGTGTGTGTGTGTGTGTGTGCGTGTGTGTGTGTGTGTGTGTGTGTGCCGGCGAGGAAAAAAAAGCGAAAAAAGACACACTGGCGTAATGATGTCATTAGCGCTGAAAGATAGCTTTCAGAGCTGCCAGGCCCAACAAGACATAGAAAGGGGGGAAAGAAAAAACGAGTCTTTTTTCCATTCAGTCGGCCGTGGCTCGAAATCCAAATCAATAATAACATTTTGGAGCACGCGGGTCCAAGCAGCAGAAGCCGTTTAGCAACCCGATCATCAAGGTAAACTGTGAAGTAAATCACCTCATCAAAGCCCCTGATGGCTTTCTGACGCAGAGCGCTCTCGTGCAGAGGCACGCGTGCCGATTGGCACGTGGAGATAGGTAATGTGATAGGTAATGTATGCACGGGCGCTATGCTAAGTGGTTTGTCGTCTGTGAGAGCGAAGGCGTCACCGCAGACACCGGAGTCTTCAACAAAAAAAAACAAGAACCGCGGCAAAGGGGCCCCGTCTTGCAGACGTCGCATCTCTCGCCTCGTGGTTTAGATGTTCATCTCTTGATGCTGTGACAGGATGTGACATCACCGGCCGTCTCATTCACTTCCTCTTATCAGTCTTTCAAATCGTGACAATATAGATGCATGCAATTAAATCTCTCTCTCACACACACACACACAAACACACACACCATTCTATGTTAAGTGAAATTTGAGTCTCAAGGATTTTTGCAAAAGTGCCATAGATACTATACATCTATGTGCTCAACACAGGCTTTTCTATGTGGGGATATAACATCATCGGTTAAGTTATTGACAGCACAGCATTGTTTGGTTTTGAGGGACTTAGAAATGATGAATAAATAGAGAAGATTAAGTTTAGCCCTAAGCCATTTGAATATAATTGCATATTCTTAGCATGGGAATCAAAACCATAGCCCAGCCATTTGAACTACACAGGACCACAGTGAAATTGAATGTAAAAGACCATTGGCATACAAAGCAGAAGAAGGAGTGTGATTTCTTATCCGCCTGCTTCTCTCAAGCTAACTTGGTTACGGCGAATGTTGTTTATGACTTATGAGTTTTGGTTCATGCCTAACATGAAGAGGTTTCTGCAACTCATTGGAGATAACCCAAAATATATTCCGGAAGAATTTTCTCAAGCGACAATTATTCAGTATTCTGTCTCTTGTTAACGGCAAAGATATGCAACTTATTTCTCAATGACGTGTGCCTGTGCCGGCATTTTAGTCTGTGTGTGTGTGTGTGTGTGTGTTTGTGTGTGCGTCTGTGTGCGTGTGTGTGTGTGTGCGTATGTGTGTGCGTGTGTGTGTGTGTGCGTCTGTGCGCATGTGTGTGTGTGGTGTAGGGGGGAGGGGGGGTCAGTCTGTGTGCATGTGTTTTGGTTTCAAGTGGATATCTGAGGATTGTGTTTCTGTTTTGAAGGAAGAAGAGATGATTGAGTCACTTTCTCCACTCCACAAAATTCATTATCTCTCTCTGACACACACACGCACACACACACACACACACACACACACACACACACACACACACACACGAACACACACACACACACACAACACACACACGCACACACACACACACACACACGAACACACACACACACACACACACACACAACGCACACTCAACCAGAATGTCAGGGCGATTTCTGGGATTACAATTGCTCTGTAAAGACACGTTTTTCTTGTATTTATTTATTTTTTGAAAACCAAAGCAGAGCTCCCCTTTGATTGCTTGAGTTCCGCTTGTCCAGTGTGCAAACTGTTCCCTTTGTTCTAGAGCTTTCCTTCCTTCCTTCTCTCCTCCTCCTCCTCCTCCTCCTCCTCCTCCTCCTCTCATCTCATATCAACTCTTCATTATCTCTCCATTATTTCCAAAGCGTGTCCCCCCCCCAACTCCCCCCGTCGCCCCACAGCTCCCCT
>JAXIVH010000004.1:4082358-4109858 GCA_036785325.1 Urophycis tenuis
CCCACTCTTGTGTTCCTCTGTCTGGCTGTCTGGGCGGGCGCAGGCTGAACACCGGCAGAACCAGTACTTCTCCCAGTGGACTGACCACCACCACCACATCGGCCTGGACTGGACAGCCCGACCAAGCAATAGCTAAGATCATGGACAGCCCCTCTCGCTGCCTGGATCCGGCCTGAAGCTGTGGTCTGTCCACCCATCGTGAGACGTGACCTGCTGCACCATTTAACGTGGCAGCATTCCACTGTCTGTACCGCTCACATTTCAGACCGCGAGACGGACGGCACGAGAGAGAAGAAAAGGTGGAGCAGAGAGAGGGAGAGATTACAGAGTAGAAAAGCCCACGCAACAGGCACCGCTGAATGCTGCAGAACACGCGACCGTGTTCTCCAGCAAGGGACCAGGTCGCATAATTATCAAAAACACTGCCAATACTAGCCAATACTCAAACACACCCAGCACGGCTGACAGCTAATTAGCTTATAGGCAACGGCCAGCTAGTATGCTTCAGTTTGCACGTCTCTCGTCTTGGTGGAGGAATTATTTAATCTTGGGATCCAGACGTTGCACAGTGCTATAGCATTGTGCAACGTCTGCAATGCCAGCGATTCTACAGCAGCATATGGGTGAAGACTGCACAGCACCTGCGATGGAAGCCAGAGAGGGGCGGAGTTACACAGTGTTTTTTGTTGTTGTTTTTGCCGTATATATTCTTCCAAAAATAAGCTAATTCGAGAGCACAAGATGGAGGTTTCAGAAAGGGACCTATACCTTCTTAAAATAAAAGCTGGCTCTGGCGGGTGGTTTCCTGTTGGGCAGGTCTGTAGGCTCCAAGGGGCAGGGCGGGGGGGGAGGTTACACACACTAAACACAGGTAACACGGGACCTCGGACACCTGCTACAGAAGCATATGGACCAAGCAGGTTGTGACGAGATAAGAGCCGACAGCCTATGACATCCCAGGAACTCCACCTGTGAAGGGGTCAGCCAACATAGCAGAGGCATCTGTGGACGCCATGAAAAGCTAAGAGTCAGCTTATATTTCTCGGTCCCATACCGACTGAGCTTTTGATTCCAACCCTTACTGTACTGACTTATGATTGCGGTTGCTATTACAGTAGGCTGTGCCAAATCCAAATGAAGCAACATGATATTAAATGGTGAATGGATTTTGGAGATGAAAATGATAAAGATTTGACATTCAGCCGTACATATGAACGGCCTCACAAAATATGAGTTATGCTGTTATCAAAATCTGCCTCACAAAATTGCAAACATTGAAATGAGCCGAGTCAGAGTCTGTGAGCAAGCGGAGGGGATTTCTGTATAATACTAGCTATGGGCTGCTAATCTCCCTGCTGAAGGCCCTGGGTTTTATCCCTGCCTTGATCACGATGCCTGCAAGCCAATACCTGCTCCTGATGACCTGCCTCTACTCATTGTCTGTTTGGCTATAAGCATCCCCTTGAACAGTCACATTCGTAGGGCTTCAGGCTGCGGGCCTCTCTGGAAATTGAAATGGTTTGGAACCTTTATGATTCCATTGCTGCAAATCCCTCCAACAGATTGTCTCTTATCTGACATGTGTTCGTCTGTGGCCTGTGGCTTTTAAGGGATGACTGCTATGGTGGGTTTTCGGTTGTTTTTCTCAACTGGGTGGCAGAGCATATGTCAAACCTGAATATTTAGAATGAAGCCCATGAATTAACTAATGCTCTAATGTTAAGTCATGTCAACCACAAACCGCTTTAGAGAGATTCCCCAGGTCGATGATCATGTGTGAATAGGTGTGAATATTCTTCGGACACTCCTGAGGTGATGAGGGCTGCTGTACAGTACAGCGGTGTGACAATACAGATACAAAAAGTTACAAAGAAAAAGGGGTTTGGAAAATAATAACTATGCGGCACGAAAGAACGCTTCAATAAGAAAATGCCTTCCGTCTCATGAAAATGTGCTCCTTCCCATCATGACGTGTGCGGGGGCTTGTGTTGATGACTCTGGCTCAGGGGAGAGGCTGCGTGAGTGTCAACTGATCTGTGATGTGCCAGCCTTATAAAAAAAAATCACAGTAAGATCAATTTTGTCGCAAAACAAAACCTACGAGAAGCTTTGTGCTCTGATCCCGGGTCAAAGCAGCACACTAAAACACCCTGGTGTGGTAGTGGCTGTGGGCAGTGCTTAGATCAAGGGGAAAGTGAAATAAATGGATCAACTTTTATTGTGAAGATTAATGTGCTGCAGTGGGTCGGACCGTGAACTGAAAATATAAATATGAATAATCCTGGCAGTGACAGTTATATGTGGAAGACATTAAACTGTACAATGAATAATAATATGCTGTATTGGCTGTCACACAATCTAGTGTGTGAGTGTGTTTGGGTGTGTGTGTGTGTGTGTGTGTGTGTGTGTGTGTGTGTGTGTGTGTGTGTGTGTGTGTGTGTGTGTGTGTGTGTGCGTGCGTGCGTGTGTGCGTGCGTGCGTGTGTGTGTGCGTGGGTGCATACCTGTGTGTGTTTAGCTTGTTGCTGTATATGTATCGTTGATTTGTTCTCCCTGTCTGTATCTGTTTCCTTGTAGTTGACACGTTTTAGTCCGTTTATTTTAATTACTTGTTCCCCTTATTTCTCCCATGATCAAAAATCCAGGATTCTAGTATGAACAAGGGAGGTGGGAAGGTAAATATTGGCCACTAGATGACAGTAGAAGCATCTTTCTGCAATAGAGAGATATCGGTTTCAATCTTTAATGATTTGAGATTTTTAGTATTTGGTGTAGATAATTGACGAGCCACATTGCTACAGTCATTGATACCGTTAAAGTTGGCCTGTGCATAATGCTTATTTTGCAAATGAACGACCTGAATGAAATGAAGTGGATCAAGGCTGTTTAAATCAAATCTTACATCAATATAGGATCCATTAAGCTCTGACTGTATGTGGTCGACCCAACATGTCGAAAGTGCAGTCTGCTTTTACGTGCGAGCCTTCACACATCCCATAATACGCACCGTTACGTAAATCAATTTTGTCTGTAATGTCCACCAACGGCCACTGGATGGTAGCGTTACATACTCCAAATAAATGTCACGACACAAATTGGGTTTATTTGAGCAAGAAACACTCTGGAATTTCTGTCACCGTCACTCATCAATATAGGCGTGCCTGTGTTGATTGTTGATTACAGACCTTTATTCTTCCTGCTCTCTGAGCAATACCTTTATAAAATTTGAAATAGGCCTACTCCTAGCTAATATCGTTAACATAATTAGCTTTATCAATAATTATAATAACACCATAATTACCAACACAAACGATTGTACTACATTCAGACTAATTATAACATTGCATTACCCATTCACACTGATTCATGTCTGACACTCTATCCTTCTCCTATGGGGAAGGGTCCCAGAAGGACAATCCCAGTTATGTGTAAACACAGTGGCCATCTGCCACTCAGCAAAAAGTCAAATGGGATTGAAAGAGAGTGAACATTAAAAAAAAAAAAAAAAAAAAATGTGGTGAAGACCAATGAAAGAGACCCATTTGTGTCCTCTGTAGCGGACATCAGTACTTTGTCTATATCTTCTTACTAATGTGAGCTACCCTATTAAGTCCTGATGTCCTCTAAAGAGGACATCCTGGCCTTCCCAATGATATCTCATGTGTTGGGCTGGGATGAGGGCTGTTGCATCGAAAAAGCACAACAATTTGAAGCGTTGCTGTTTTTGTTTTTTGTTTTTACAGTAAAATCGTCTCGTTGTCCACTACAATGGATTACATGTTGTAAAATTTAAAAAGAAAAATCTATGAAATTCTAATTTGTGAGATGTTGTTTTAACTCTCAAGAGGCATGACATCACAAAAAATGAATTGGAAGACACTTTTTTTCCCTGGGTCACAGGAGGATAAAGTTCCAGTTTTCACCTCGGCCTTTCATTTAAGCCTTTGTCCTTGACATTGATTATATTTCATGCTTTATTTATCAAATACTATGGTAGCGTGTGTGTGTGTGTGTGTGTGTGTGTGTGTGTGTGTGTGTGTGTGTGTGTGTGTGTGTGTGTGTGTTCATAAATGTGCTAATGAAGTGTTATAATTATAAATAACCATGAAAAGTGAGCAGTGCCTATAATAACAAACTTTGAGGTGAAGTCTTCGTCTTTCCTTCCTATTTGGTTTTGATATCCTAAAAGGAATGTCATTTAGAGGTCAATATGTTCACCTCTGAACTCAGATCATATGTGAGGGTGTGCAAACCTCTCACATTACGACACCAGCTGACTTTAATTACATCACAAGGAGGTTTTTTGTAGCCGTCGTAGCTAACTGTCAAGACACATTTTGGTGCTAGAGTATATGGACATTATAGACAGTAAAATATTCAATGAACAATAGTAATAGGTTAGGTGATGATATGATAGGATAATAGTTAAAGGGTCAAGCCAAAGTCAACACATTTGTCAATTGGACCAAAGTAATATTTTGTGTGAGCCATCTCATTATATCAACAACAAGTAGCCATAGCATATTTTTTATATTTCAATTGCATTGAGTTTACATACTTTATTTAACTATGCTTTTATTTAACTATATTATTTATGTATCTTCTGTCCTAGCCCTATACCCCCTGGTTCCCACTCACTTCGTATCCGCATAGGCATACTCAAACACACACACACATACACACACACGCGCGCACATGCACACACACACGCACGCACGCACGCAGGCAGGCACACACACACACACACACACATACACACACAAAGCTGGCACCCACACCTGCCAGTTAATCACATGTCAGTGCTAATTATATACCTCTACAGGGAAACCCTCTTCTACTTACCATTGGCTATGTGTGTGTATGTGTGTGCGTGTGTGTGTGTGTGTGTGTGTGTGTGTGTGTGTGTGTGTGTGTTTCTCCCATCCCCCGTTAAGCTAAGCATTTAACCGTTTTAAGAGCACATACAAACAGCGTCACATCTAATGAATGTCTATAAATAAAAGAAGGCGCTTTGTCCACTGGGTGTCACCCTCTCCCAGGCTGCCATCGGCGTCGTTCCGCATAACGTCCTAAAAGGAGAGAGCGAGACATCGTAGTCAGCTGACCGATTATTTGATAGACCTGCACTTTACCACCTCTGCTATCAAGTGGACTTTGGTCCGAGTGAGATATGCGTGGTAAAACAGGTGGCGACCGGCGACAATGTCATTCTCCAAGACGTCATAGCACATGTCACGTCTCATGACGCAATGTTCCGCATGGGAGGGTGTATCTTTGGCGTGGTAGACCCGTCACTGTTACACTAAGTACACATTAGTAGCAAATAGAGCAGTTCCAATGTCTCTCAGATGTTGATAGTTTTGAGATAAAGAAAAGCCTTAACGTTTTACACATGAGAAGAAAGACAGAGCCGCCTACATCAGGGTGGTCAACATTTTTATTAGATTGTTCTGTTGGTGACCATACATCAGAGACCACATTTGAATTTTTCACATGTGCACTTTCCATTCCATTTCCAAAATATATTTCAGACAGCCTAAGTACAGTAAAATAAGTTAAAACGGTCCACTTTCAGACCTGTGAAACCAGGTAAATAACATTGGTCTTTCATTCGTCGTATCATTGATACCGTTTTTGTCACTTGACAACCAGCTCCTGGGGATTGGCCAGGCATTACATCAGATAGTAGTTGGAGGAAGCACAATGTTGCCTGTTGTACTACAATCTGAGTAAATATCAATGCTTTCACAGGAAGGAGGGATAGAGTGTGAGTTTGGGGGTTTGATCCGACAGCCTGCTGTAGAGGGAGTCATTGAAAAAGGCCATGAGCATTGAACAGGCCACTCAATACAGACCACATTCAACCTGTCTTCGGTGAATAGAATCTGCATTCATGACATGCTGCTGATCTCACAGCACACAGAGTTTTAACCCTGGGGCCCTGATTGTAAGGCACCCCCCCCCCCCCTTTTTTGAAAAAGCTGAGTTCTGATGTTAAAAACCTATAAGCTGCCGAAATAATCCTTCATTCCAAAAGCCTTCATTGCTCCAACACTCTGGCAAGGTCTTCCTGTTAGAGGACTTGGTGAATATTATATTTTTGTAAAATGGTTCTAGAAGCAAAAGCTACAGGACGTATGGAAGCAGACCATCTGAAAGCTCCAAGAAGCAGTCAACACTCTCGCCATCTCTAACGTGATTAAGGTTTTCCATTGTTGAGGTACAGATGCTCGCACACACACAGAAATATACAGTTTGGGTTGTGTTAAGTCATTTTTTACAATAAATCACTTCTCAGCCTTAAGTATTCAGTTAAAACATTCTCATGGACAATGAAAAAAGGGGGAAAAGCAGGAACATGCCAACTTTTCCACATTTTTCCCCTTTGAAAATAAAAAGGCAAAAAAGTCACCTATTATACAGAAATCCACCTAGCACTAACCATTCTTTTGTTTTTTTTAGCAAATGAAAAGACTAAAAACCACGGCGAAAAGAAACCGATTTTTTTCCTTGGGATGCTCTTATGATGTGGCCGACTTCAGGTACGAGATAAGGTCCTGGCGCTCGCCCTTCTTCTTGATGCCGGCGAAGATCATCTTGGTTCCGGGAATGTACTTCTTCGGGTTTTCCAAGTACTCCATCAGGGTGTCCTCGCCCCATATGATACCTTGAGGGTGGGCAAACAGTTTGATTGATTCAATGTTCAAGCATATTCCACACTTTATCATCAGGTTTTAAAACAAAGAGCCAAGAGTCAGAGCAACGATGGCCTGGATGCCCGCACGTCACCACAAAGTGTCATCGCATAGAAACTAACCTTTGCTCTTGTTGGCGTCCGTGTACGAGTAGCCCTCTCCCTGGCCCGTCTTGCGCCCGAACAACCCCCAGAGGTTGGGGCCCACTTTGTGCTTGCCGCCCTCCTCAACAGTGTGGCACTGGGCACACTTCTGGACAAAGGCCTTCTTTCCCTTGGCAATGTCTCCCATCGTTGTCTAGAGGAAGTAAAGAGAATAAAAGATGAATAAATAAATAAAAAGGCCAGGCTTGCTTTATGAGGAGGTTAACGTTTTAATGTGCAGCGGTCAAGGAAATTCATTCACTCTAGCCTTCAGTGCCAGCTAAGTGAAGGTCATTTGAGGAACAACTTCTCCCTGTCTGAACTTTCAGGTATTGCACTTCAGCGACCACCAACTAGTCAATTACCAATAGGAACAAGCACCACATAACCTGCAAAGGTATAGTAAGTAATACATAGATGACATAGACAGTTACATCTTTAAATGTGTCTAACGTTACCATCATTGACAGCATTGACTAGTTCATAGACTAGGGTAGAAATCGAGAGCGAGATTGCTGGCAGATTCATCGGAAATACCGTTAAAGTCAATAATAATATCACTAATAATAAGTAACGCAATGAGCCAATAGGGGATTTAGGCTTATCATGTGTCCATTGCGTCAAAGTGTGTCGCCGACAGAAGAAAGCCCTACTTCCTTCAGGCGGGGAAAGTCTACGTGTGTTAAACGACTGACCCTGGGGAGCTGCCGGTGAACTGTACTGAAGGACGAGCTCGGGCTTCAGGTTCGACCTACAGACGGCCACGTTGTGAGGGTGCTGGCTCGAGTGTGACGGGACCCACTCAGGGGTCCTGCTAAGACCGCTTCCGCGACACAGCGGGATGTGCGTGAGGCCCACCGCCATCTCCAAGGGCACACGCCGCCACAGCTCGGCCGGCCCTGAACGGTTCGCTGTTACGTGTCGGCCGCCGACAGATACAGATACGTAACTTCACGGCTTCACGTCAAAGTCCGCTCGGGGTTTCACACACACACGAAGAGAATACGACTTTTCCCCGACCAGTTACGGCCACGGTGGCCGTGAAGCTACATGGTTATCCAGGCCTAGCCGGTCTGCTAACGTAACGTGCTCTCCGAAGGTTTTAAGATGTCTTTCATAGGACCTGAGCATTCATTTATGAACACATGCCCGAGCATATGAAAATGTACAGCCCTCGTCCACCAGGCGAGCGCCACAGCATTCGCTAATCTTAAATATAATTTGATACACTGTTGTCCTTGAATAAACCCTTAAACCAATGAATGGCGCCGTTACTCTACGGCGGAGACGCAGTGTAGCTATTCTCTAAAGAGCACTGCACGCCGGCAGATACATAAGCAGCCAATCTGCGGGTGTCCTCCTTCATCGAATTGTAACAAAAAATACAGATAATCATACGTCGTTTAGATGTGTAATGGCAATAATCCACCGTACGTACCTTTGATTAAGCGTGAGGGTGTTAAATCTGGTGGTTGCGGTGGCCAAATCAGCTGTAATCTGCTCTCAGTGCAGCGGTGATACTGTTATAGCGGACGGAAAGGTCACTTTACTGAGGAGGCTGCTTGCGTCATGTCACGTGCTGCCTGGGTGTCGTCGCTTCCTCCGTCGACGTAACACAAAATGGGCAATTACTACGCTTCACCCTTTACCCGCCTTTCGTTACAAAATATAATGTAATTGATTATAATTATTCTTTAGAAAATAGGATTGGTTCTGGTTGAGAACACACAGTAGTCGTACGATGTATGACCTCAACAAGGCACACATGCCACGCACCACAAACACAATCAAACACGACACACCTTATAAGGAGACCGTCTTTTTAATGTAATTGTCATTGCATTGTCAGTAACCTGATTATTAACCGCCATAATAATAATACATACATTGTCTTACTTATCTTCCCAGCCTACTCTATAGGTGTTCCCATGCAAACGTTGAAACAGCAACTCATAAAACGCATATTTTACACTTGACGTGGGGTAATATTTGCTTATTTTATTATTTGAAAAATATTCTTTTTCGTTATTCTATAGGAACTGAATACCGTTACTGAATACTGAATACCGTTACAGTTAAGTATGTTGCACTGAATGCCTTACATATCTGATACTAGTGCAAGGACTGCCCAGTAGGTGGCGATATGAAATATAATCGCCTGATTTGCATTACGGCCCCCGAAGAAGAAGAACCAGCAGGAGGCCACCACACAGACATGGAGGACTTTTCCACAAAGCAGGTTACCGAGAACCTCGACGAACCTCCGAACAGCCGACTGTTCATAGTGACATGTCGGTCCATGTCCGAAGATGTGATCCGAGACACCTTCGCCGTGTTCGGGGACATCCAGGCGGTGTGGGTGGTGAAGGACAAACAGACAAAGGAATCCAAAGGCGTTTCCTATGTGAAGTTCGCTAAGTCCTCCCAGGCCTGCCTGGCGATGGAGGAAATGCACGGCAAAGTCGTGATCGAGGGAACTAAACCTATAAAGGTAGTCGTTTAAAATCACTTCCGTGATTTATTGCGCAATGGTACTGGCCAAGAAGGTTGCACGTAGTGCACGTATACCCCACACACCTCCAACTGCAGTGTGCGATAGTCTACAGAGCCCGAGTTAACGTGCACCCACAGTTTGTTAATACAGAACATAACAGTAAACACATACGTCGTTTCTCATATGCATTACAATCTTACAGAGACAACGTTTGTATTTGTTTTCCATGGCAAAACGACCTGCAGTCATCCTGACTTGTTTCTTTGTTTAGGTGTTTATTGCCCAGTCCAGGTCATCTGGAAGACACCGGGACGTTGAGGATGAGGAGTTGACCCGAATCTTCGTCATGATCCCTAAAACCTTCACGGAAGATGACCTGAAAGAAACGTTTAAAGTAACTACACCAGCCTGACACCTGTTTCTCAGCATTGAGACGAGATTCCCATTGCTAACATGATACATGATGATGTTTATATCCCCCTGCCTCTCTGTGTCTCTTATTAGGAGTATGGCGACATTGAGTACTGTGTAATCATAAAGAATAAGTTCACTGGAGAAAGCAAAGGTCTGGGCTATGTCAGATACTACAAGCCATCCCAGGCCGCCATGGCCATAGAAAATTGTGACCGAGGTAAGACAGGGTAAAATGTCAATATGTGTATGATTAACTATTGCAGTGACTATTAAAATCTGAATTGTGATCAACACAGTTAATCACAAATGGAAATGTTTTTGTCTCGCTTGAAGTTGTAAATGCCATGCAGTGTTAAGCCAGATGGCCCACATTCAGAGATACATAAATGATGGTTAATGTTGCATGCGTTCATGGTGGCAGGTTACAGGGCCATCTTGGCTGAACCCCGTAGCAAAACAAACTCTGCCGATGGGGAGTACGCTGGAGGAGGAGCCAGGTTCGACCAACACGGCGGCGAGAACATGAACCCGTACCCATTCACCATGGGAGGTAAACACTGCTCCTTCTTAATGGTGGGGGTACGACTGTTGTCACCTGCTGAACCTCAAGGGTTAGGAGAGTGAAGAACTTGTGAAGAACACTACATGTGTTCTTCACATTGTGAAAAACACTACATGTCGGGGCTGAGAATCTTTCGGTGTATCGAGATTCGATTTGGATGATGTGTGTCAGGCTTCCATTTTCACTGTTGGAGTCATGCTTCTACACGGTAGCTGCTTCAAAATCAATTCTTGATTCAGTACATAGGGCCAAATTCAGGGTCTACTGCAGTCTGTTGTGCACTAAGAATGTGTGTGCAGAACATTGTTATATTTGAAGAACATATATAAACTGACTGCAATCATGTAAACACCTGAGGGAAATTGCATAAACACAAAGGCAAACCAAAGACAAAATATCAGTTTGTCAGTGAAGGTGTTATCATTTTTTTTTTTTTTTTTTTTCTTGGAAATCGGAAATATATTTTTTTTCCTGGAAATGATATACTTTTGTTTGGGGGGTATATATTAAACAGTTTTAAAACCAACACTTCCCCATGCTGTAGCCGACCCTGGCAGCTACCAGATGACCGACTACCGCTCCAGCGACGTCATGACCCGCTGCCTGATGCTGTCGTCGCGGGCGGCGCTCACCCAGGAGCAGGTGTACGCGCTGTTCGACATCATCCCCGGCATGGACTACTGCGAGCTCCAGAGGGACGCCTACGGACTCAGCAAAGGTCGGTCGTCAAGGGGCTTGATCGGACTCCTGGAGCCCTCGTACTGTCTGTGGATGGGGGAGGGAGGGGGGGGGGGGCGGGGGGGGGCTTGACTGGTAGCAAAGTGTTTGATGGGAGAGTCATTGCAATCATTATGGAGTTATTAAGCTGCCAAGCCAAAGTGCTGAAAGACTTGTGTGCTGTCTTCACCTGCTAGCCACGATGCCATGATGTTTCTGCATGACAGCTTAATGGTGGGAAGGTTAATGGTTGCACATGGATTGATTCAGCTGCATGCGTAATATATTACAATGCATGATTGCAATAATTGCATTTAAGCTTTTTTTTTTTTCTCTCTCTCTGTGCTCCCAGGTCATGCTGTGATTCGCTACAACAATCTTGGCTCGGCAGTCTATGCCAAGGAGAAACTGAATGGATTTGAGTATCCCCCTGGCAACAGACTGGCGGTGTCCTATATCGATGATGGAGACGATCGCAACAGGTATGCTGGATACGTGCGTTGCTAACCAATTGATGTTGGTGCTGAGGAACTCTTCTCACTACTTTTTGGTTCCGTCGGGTTGATTTTGTTGCCTTTCGTGTGTGTGTGTGTCTCTGTTCCATGTGAAGCCCCGTAGGCAGAATGGCCATGCAGTTTGTGGCTGCTCAGATGATGTCCACACTCTGGAATGGTCCCTCGGGCAGCCAGTTACTGAAAACCGCCACTGTAAGTAACTAATTCACTTTACAGAAAGAAACTCTCCCTTTGTGGGCAGTGACAACAAAGCCAAGGGAATTGACCAACATGGAAAGTTTTGGAGGATTGGCCATTGTTGAAACCAGCCATGGTGGGAGAGGCCATGTTCATTTGCAATACACTATGGGGGGCATGGGGGTTATTTATGCATGGATGGCAAGACAACTAAAGGAATATACACAATAAAGAAGTCAGGAAATTGGCATGGCCGCCGAACAAAACTTTGTGGCCAGAGTAGCAATGCAAATGCTAACTAACTTAACACTTTGAGTTGGAAAGAAGAATGGAGCTCTCTCTAGGTGCAAGGAGAATTTATTCTTTTTATTCTCTTTTAAATGACCGAGTAACAATGTAAAGAAGGTCATATCATTTGATATGAGGATAACATTTTCTGCGACACGTATCCAGTCGAAACACATGCATTCTTTGATTAATGGCATTCACACTTTTCACATCTTCCCATGTAGTCCTTGTTAAACTGCCCCACCCCTCCAGTCCGGCCATCTTACTCATTAAGCGTCTTTCAATGCAGAACCTCACAGAAGTGGTTGAGCGTCATCGGGGATCTCCGGTAGCTGACTTGGCTGTTTGGATCTCTATGTACTTTGAAATGACGATGATGTTTCTCCTCTGTGTTTCTCTGCAGAGTTTCCCCGGGGCTCCTGCAGCGCCACGCATTCAGGCAGACCTCTCTCTGCCCGCCATAAAGAAACTAGCGCCCCCAGACAGCAAGGTGAAGGAGCGCTTGTTTGTCGTTTTCAGCCCCTCCCCTCTGTCTATGGATGTCCTTGAAGATGTATTTTGGTAAATATCCTTTTCAACGTTTCTTCTTCATTTAGAGGTTTACAAAGTATACCAACTGCATAGTTTAAGTCGAGCTGTGGTCTGAACTTCCCTCATATATATTTTTTTAACGAATGCTGTAGGATCCACATATTATTTCATTGAGGAACATGGTTTTGTTTTGGTCTTGATGAAATAAGCACAAAAAAAGCAGCATCTAGCTTGATACATCAGACAAGACTTCATGATCTCTTCACATTGTCCAGGCAGGTAGCCATGACATTCCAATCCTGTGTGCTATTGCTTTCCTTGTAAATCTTCACACATTGTGTGGGTCAGGACGGCATCTTTCTAAAATGTTTAGTAGCGGTAGCTAGTGGACCCCAGTCGCATCATATTTGGGGTTTTCCTGAGCTCATCACGGATGCAATCATCACTCTCCCTCTGGGCTACACAGTGAATGACAGGCGACTGCTCATTATGCTAATTGCTCATTAAGATAATTGGCAATCTGAAACTGGTATGACTCAATTTACCGCGCTAATAGTCGTGTTTTCTTTCCAACAAACTATCAGCTAGCCAAGAGATGAGACTATCAAGTAAAAGTCAGATTTATATATGCATAAGTCATGCATTTTTGTGCAGGCATTAAGGCTTACAAAAGGCTTCGAAGTTTCTGTTCCCCATCCATATTTACAGACAGGCTGCATACCTGTCTGGGGGGCAACCCAAAACCCAACCATTATCTCATTAGGTTTTCATTGCCAGTATTGATTTGTGAAGGTCTGGGAAGGCAAAACACGCGGAATGTGAAACTCTTGTTTAATTTGTTTGCAAAAGTAATTTGGGTAATCTTTCTGAATTAGAATCCCTCTCTGCCTCTCTCTAGTCGATACGGCTCTCTAATTGAGGTTCATTTGGTCCCTGGGAGGAAGGTTGGATACATGAAGTATGCTGACAAACAGGTGAGGCGTTTGCACCACAGCTTAGTAGGAGGGGGTAATCTGTTAGTTTGTTTGGGGGGACTACTACATAGACGGAAAGAAATATGTAACATGCCCCCTTTTTTTATTGGCTTGTAACAAGCCAAGAGAGCAAAAATGAACACGGAAGTTAATTCTTCACCATCATGTCGAGGATGGGAGGACGCATGGCATAGCTTTTTATAATGTACAGGGTGTTCCACACGGTAAAACACTTTAGTACCTGTATTTTTGTATTGTCTGGTAAGCCAACAATTGCCGTCCACCGCCACTAGAGGGCAGTGGTTCTGAAACCGTCTGAAGTGTGAAACATCCAATCTGTTGCTAGTGTGCGGACGAGGCCATGGCGGCGCTCCACGGCCACATGGTCAACGGCGTGCGGATGAAGGTGATGCTGGCGGACCCCCCACGAGAGGAGTCCCACAAACGCCCGCGCACCTACTAGGGGGGGGGACGCTCTGCAGCCTCCGAGCCTGAGGTAAGTATCTCAACGCCGGCCGGCCGTCGCCGCCTCACCCTCTCTGTCCCGGCACGCTAGCCGCTCTGTGCGTCGCGTGGCTGCACCGGGAATTGGCCTGTTTGTAATTCACGGGGCACTAACATGCAAATTGGCAACGGTAATGGCGAAACCCCCTCGGCCCCGCGTGGGGAAACAAATTCTCCGGTGCAGCGACCGCATTTGGCAACTCATTCATGGCTAATTGAATGAAAGTTTGATGGCCTTGTGATTGAAATACAAGTCATGCTCGTGCAATATATCTTCAATAGCAATTGGCATGAAACTAGTCGGCCTAGTTGAGAAACATTTTGGATAGTGATTGCCTTTTAGCCGGTGGTAATTACAAGTATTTATTTATTTATTTATTTAATATATATTTATTTATTTTCCATTATCTTACGGTGGTTTGGCATATGTTCACAATGTCTTTCTTCTATTATTGAGTTGGTTGAATTTCTGTAAGGACCAGGTGTATATGTTGATAACTCTGTAGCTTCTTGTTTCCTAGGAGACTGTTGTCATGACACAATGACACACCTGACCTGACCGACCGACACCTGGACCCTCTCCTGACCCCAGACCCGACCTTTGACCTCTGTCTGACCATTTCCAGTGACCAGTCATGTCATACCTAGGCTGTGACATACCTGTGACCAAAGCCAACGTTTTTCACACGTTGTGCTCAAAGATTCATGTACTTAAAACTTCTGGTACGACTACAAGGAAACAGTATCTCGACTTACCCATCTACAACAGTCTTTAATTCTTAACAAATGTCCAGGTCTTGTTAGGGGTGCACAGAACTGCTTATTCAGAAATTACTTAATCTTTATTGAAAAACCACCATTTCAAAAGATTGATTCAAGTTTACAAACCTTGTTTGTAAATGTGTGTTGTATACACTGCAAGGTGTTCTGCCACTTAATGAGATCATTGAGTTCTACAAGTTTTATTCAATTTTAGTTCAGATTAATGTTCAAGTCATTTAGTTTGAAGGTATGTTGTTGCCAAATAAACAGATTTCACCCTAACCTGCATTACCTGTCATAATTTTGAACGTAACAGTCTTGGTTTTCTAGATATACATACTTGAACAGAACCATTCCCATGCAAAGACTTCCAGTATTGATAAAACAGCCACCCACATCAAATATTTAGGTCTGGTCTTGCTGGTCCGTTTAGTGAGGCTTGTACAGACAGTTCCCTTACTGATCACGTGACTGCCTTGTTTTCAGGGTGTCCAACTACCCTAGACCAGAAATACCAAAGAAAATGGAAAATTGATCTTGCTAGTCCAAGAGCCAAAGGATAGTCATGTTGACAAGATGTGTATAGAATGAAAACAATACACTACAAACTAACAATTCATGGTAACATTTCCCATGGTTAGACAAGTCATTGGAAATAAATCCCACACATTGGATGTACAATCTTTATTTCTTGTAGCATGTAAATAAGGACTTATTTACAACGTTGGGCTGGTAAAGTGACATTTGTGATGGTTTCCACTACATGCCAGGGACAATAGTTTAGTTTCCAAAACACCACTAAACAGTTTGTCAAGGATTGGGGAAAAAAATCAAAATGGGGATAATTTTCCAGAAATGGGCCGGTTTTGCCTTTAATACTTTTAAGCTTAATTATTTTCAAAAATAAAATTCAAACCAAGTGTGCCAACATTAATTACATCTTTGAAGTGGCTAACCATTTTCTGAGGTGATCCTGCAAAACTCAACAAGTAGTAAAGCACATTCACTCCATAATCCCAGTCACCTTCGTTTGTCTAATTAAAATAAATGAACGCTACCTAGCAAGCAGCAAAAAACACTTGTCAACAACAATTATTTGAAAAGCTGGCTGGCCTTTGTAGACCCAAATCAGTCCGACTTGAAATTAAGCCAAGTTGTGTAATGGGTGGGAGACAGGGGTTTAAAGGAGACAAGAGACCAGCTGATGGGAAACAAAGGGGCAGAGACCGGAAATGATGTCATCATATGATCAGGCTTTATTTTAGTCTCTGAATTTAAAAATTACTGGAACATTGTCAAGTGCGAGAGAATGTGGTGGCCCTCAGCACTACCTTCCTGTCTGTCCAACTGAGAATGTGTCTGTACCCGGTCAGTCCAATTGATATCTTCAATTTAGTCAGTACGTCTAGTGATACAATTTGGTCGTTGTGCACCTGTCCCCGTCAAGTCTGTCCATGCGATCGGATCTTCTCGCACCATCCTCCTGCACCATGCATCCATCTCTTCTTCCCATTGGTCGACCCCCAAACATCTGTCCACACCTGTCCTCTTTCCCTCAGCCGACCCTTTAGTCTTCCAGCCCCAGTGTGTTCAGCTCCTCGTCCAGCTCCTCCAGGTCTTCTCCTGTGAAAAGGTTCTCGTCCACGGGCACCTCCTCGTCCTCCTGGCTGCATTCTCCCAGGTCGTCATCAGGCAGCCCGTTGGCCTCTGCTCCTCCACACGCCCCGTTCAGTTGTGTCTCTGTGGCCGTGGGACAGGAGGGAGGGGGACAAAAATAAGGACTTTTCTATAGACCTTCCAAACTGCATGAATCAACAACCCATTTACATGTGGACCTCTCACTGTTACAATATGTAACAAAATCCTGTGTGTGAATATGTCAACAGGGGCCTAATAAGTAAAGTGCCAACTCCACCAGGAGCATGGACAGTATTACAGGGTCATTCAATTAGCCTCACCGTCGTCGGTTGCTGTGGGTTTGGTCTTTTGCCTGGTGGTGAAGCGGTCCATGGTTGCCACAGTGATACCGATACTGGTGTCCACCTCAGTAGGAACGAAGCGGGATAGGTCTATGTCCTGGACCTCTGTAGCATTCGCCTTGGAAAGAACGGTTTATCAAAAGGTTTGCTCCAAACAGCCAACATAACTTACGTACTGCATGTGGAGATTTTGGATTGCTTTATCACTTTGCACAAAGAATCTGAATATATAACATTACATCCGAAGCAATAGCGATGATCACATTTTGATCCTAACCACTGAAGTCCATAATGTTATAATACTTTAGGTTGAATAGTCCCGAATTTCCCATAAAAACCCCCTTTCATGTGTCTACCATGTGCATTGAATAATTCATTGACGTATACATATACAAACTAATCACCATAGCATATTGCGTGTGTATGTTATTACATTCGGTCATAAGATGAACACAATATATTGAGATTAATGTGCTGAGGACCATTTGGTCATAAATATGGATTACAGCAACACGGCACCATACAACACCAGAAACAGATTACACATGAAATCTAACCTGCTGGCAAAGAAAACAAATTTAGAAAATGACACATTGAATAAACGAGAGGCCTCGTCTTTACCGTGACCTACACACTCGCATACAGCAGTCGTGTGGAGCGCCTGCTGTATGCGAAGGTTGTATGACCCGCGCTATAACTACCTGTGCTTCTTCGTCGTCTTCTTCGTCGTCCTCATTGTTGGAGTATCGAGTATCGTCTGCCTCGTCATCATCGTCGTCGACCAGCTCGGGGCGGAATTCAAACACTTCACGTCCGCTCACCTGAAACACAAAGACACAGTCGTTACTGAAAAACTCCACTAACGGCGCTCGCTTTTTGGATTAATGATGGACTCCACTGCGACGTACCCCTAGCGATCTCCCGGCCTTAAAATCAGCCCTCTTCTTCTCCATGTCCTCCATCGCCCTCTCCACCTGTCCATCAAAGCAAACACAAATTAATCGAACTCATTGGTGGTAGGAAACAACGCATATTCAGTCCGCCATTAGCTTGCAGAGACTTACGAATGGTCGGAGGATTTAGTGAGGATACAGATTGTATGTACACAATACAAAGCAGCCTCGTTCCAGGACAACATAAAACAGGGATAAAAGATGGCGTCCATACCTTATCCTGCCTCTTCCTTTTTTTCCAGGCCAGGAACGTTTCCAAGGTGATGCGAGTGACATTAGGACCCAGAGCAGCACGCTAGGAGAGGTCACATTTGAAAAAGGACCGCAATTACATTAATTGTGTTGTTACATTACCCAACGACATTCACTGACGACTTGGGTTTTGTTTTTACACTGAAAGCTACAAACAAGCACTGTCTGGATTTAGATAGATAGCTATACTTTATTGATTCCAAGCTGGGAAATTACAGTGTAGCAGCAGCATTACCCAGTAACAATACAAAGAATTAAAGAATAAAATGCAATATAAAAAATGTATAAATAAAAATAAATTGTACTGCAAGATAACAAATATTAAAAAATGTATATATAAGGTGCAGTGAACAATTATGTACAAACATATAAGGTGCTTGGAGACTGTGTTGTTATGACCAGAGTTATTAGCTGTTATTGTAAAGTGTAATGGCATGTGTCAGGAAGGATTTCCTATATCTGTCCCTTCGACAGCGGAGCTGGAGCAGCCTGTGAGAGAAGGTGCTCCGCTGTCTGACCACTGTTTGATGGAGAGGGTACTGATCATTGTCAATGATGGATAACAGTTTTTTCAGCGTTCTCCTCTCCACCACAGACTCAAAAGACTCCAGCCCGAGACCTAGTACAGAGCCAGCCTTCTTGATGATTTGATCAAGTCTGTTGGTGTCGCTGGCTCTGTTGCTGCTGCCCCAACACAGCAGCAAAGAAAATTGCGTTACCTCGTTCTCAATCAGCTCCTCCAACGAGATTTTCTCCTCCTCCTTCTCATCCTTCTTCTTGTCCTTCTTGAGCACGAAGCCGGCCGGCAGAGCGTGCCGGTACATACAGCCGTCGCCTCCTGGACACACCCAGAACCAGCCGTACTTGTTGCCTTCTATGGCATCCAGGAAGTGCTTGCAAACCTGCGGAGGAATACGTTTTGAAAAAAATGGAAGGTTCCTTTTTTTAAAACAGGTAAACAGACATGGTTACATCCCACTGCTTGATCTTTGGTGTTTGCAATAAAAGGATGAATCTTATGATTTCTTGTCATCCATTCATAGCAGACCTGATTGGTAAACATGTACGCCTCATGTCAATGCACACATTTTTGAGAGGGAATTAAACACCATGCGTGGGGTGCATGTACAGTGTATACGAGGGACAACTGACTGTGGTCTTTTACTGAGGGTTCTGCGAGGCTGCCTGTTTGCATGTCCTTGCATAGACTTGCAAAGGGAATTCAACACGGCACCTGGACCCTTAATCACACCGAGTGTTACTGCGCGTCCCGTCTGAAGCTTGGCTTCCTCCACATCGCACCTTCCAGGTTGCTCAGGCCCCTCCATCCCTTTCCATCTGGCTCTCTGAAACCTGCTCCCCCCCCAGCTCTGGTTCATCAGTCCAATCAATCACTACAGCACGCTGTGCTAAATATGTGCCAGGCCACCTCGGACCTCCAGAAAGAGGCAGAACCCTTTGTGGCCCGTGATGGTTCCTCCTACTGGTGCTGAATGCCGCGTGGCCCTGCCCCCATTCGAGACCACTTACGATCTGCGTCTTGGCCTTCTTCTTCTCGGCCTCCCCGTGCTTTTTGTTGACCACCTCCTCCAGTTTGCTTTCATCCCAGTTGTCCATGGTGTCTTAAAGAGAGAGCAGAACAAAAATCAACCCACCGAGTCCGATGCTACCACCAGAGAAGGACCCGGGGGCGGGACTGGGTCGGACCCGGCACAGACCTTTCTCGAGGTCGTCGTCCCGCTCGTCCACGTAGAGACTCCTCTTCTCACACTTCCTCTCCAGTGTGAGGTCGTGGCTGAACTTGCATTTGTCCCCCTTGGTGCACTGGCCCTGCTTGAAGAACGCACACAGCACCGACTTGGGGTCCACACCTGCGGAGAGCATCGCAGTGAGCATCTCCTCGCCTCTCCGGCTACGCGTTGTCATCATTTTACATCATTTTACCGCGGTCATTTACATTTGAATTCTCATGTTTGAGGAGGATGCTGTGATGGTGGCATGGGGCCGCAGTACGTGTGTGCAGATTTCTGTGGGGAAAGTGCCCTTCTGTAGCAGAATGAAAACGGTTTACGTTGTGGACAACAGGGTTGGGCAATCGCCTCGATTTTCACCTTCACGGTTATTCTAGATTGCCTATAAACGATCTGATCGCCAGGGAGTGGTGGGGTTGGGGTTACATCAAGGGCAAGCAATACAGTTACATGAATAAACACTCAGAAAGGAGAGAGAAAGTGCCAATGTCTGTCTCAGATCAACGCTACCTTTTGAAGGTCAATATCACAGCAGCATGTTCCTGCTTTAACATGATCTTATCTTTATTATCTACAGCCTATACATGACGTTAACTACTCTAATGGCGTGCAGAGCGAAGTTTTGGTGAGTAGCAGGCATATGGAGGACGGAGATGTGGGGAGTCAGATCCATGGAAAAGAGACGGCAAACTGGTTTGGAAATGTACTCATTCATTCAGCCACTTAACGGGGCTAATCTGTGGGGGGCGTTCGGCTCCACCAGAAACATCTAAGCGCACACAGTAAGGCGCAGATTCTAGAGATATTTCTACACTATATCTACAGAGTGCTTATGTAGACTCCATCTAAACGTAGCTCTGCCTCCTGTCGATTATTTCACCATTCGCTGAACATTGCATGGAAAAAATCTATTAAAAAAAACTAAAAAACCTTCACAACTCAACAATATGACTGTTTGTTGCTTGCTATAATTAAGAGAGAGCAGACCAAAAATCCAGGCAGATAAACAGATTATTTGCAATTACTTTTAAGACGCGTTTGTCTGCAAAACACCAGAGTATTAACTCTTCTTTGTAAGAGTAGTAACTCTTCGTCTGTTCATGCTGCTTTCATGTTTCAGCACATGTGCACATTTGGCAAAGCAGGACATTGAAGATATCGGAGGTTTTGCAGTCAAACACGTCTTAAAAATAATATGTTGAAAGAGCGCTATTTCAGACAGAGTCTGTGTTTATGGAGTAAGTTCTGATAGTAAGTTCATTAAAATCACCCTAATATTGGCATAGGAAAAACTAATTGTCGATCATCCCGTCATTTCCCAATATACGACCCAATCGCAAATTGTCACAAGCCTAGCACAAACCAGACATTAATCACATTATACCATAACCTTGCCTTTACATCTGCAAAACACGTTGTCACTTTGTTTGTGGAGCAGTCAGACAGAGTACATGACTGTTACCTTTGCTGACTTTCTGGGCAGCGACCACAGGCTTGAAGAGCTCGTTCAGTTCATCCAGCTCTTTTTTCTTGTCGGCCTTCTTACTGCCTTTGTCTCCTTCAGGCTGTTAGACACACACACACACAAACATTTCAATATTGCATTTTACACAACTTGGCTCATCATCAACAGACAAGTCAACAGATCTACTACTATGGACTTTTGGCAGTTTACGTTAATCTGCGTCTTGTAAAACTAAAAGGGTACTGTACTCACCAATCGGGCGCCTTGTGGTCCAGATTTAACCTGCTGTGTGACATTCTTGATGAACTTCTGCTGTTTGGCACCCTTCTTGTTTTTTAAACCGAATGTCTTGTCCTGGAAAACAACAAAAGTCAGGACGTTAGAACCAGACAAGAGACATATGTATCCATCATTTGGTGTGATTCTTGGATGAATGTATCAAGGTGATCCAATAACATATGCAACATGATCTTAACAGAATTGCTATAATTATTAAATATATCGTCTCAACAGGCCTATAGGCTACATGGTGAAGTCACAATGCGAAGACCCCCCCCTCCATTTTGGAAGTACTGGAATGTTAGTTATGTTAATAGTAGTAATAATCATTCAAATTATGTATTCATTATTGGAAGACTGTTGTGTTTCAAACCAAAGCATTTATCATACTGGCAAAACAAAGTTGTCTTCATTAGCCTAGGTTACAGTAATAGTTTACAGTAGGTTACTAGGTTACAGTAGCCCGGGAACCACAGAAATCTGCAAGCTGTTATTTTATTTGCTCTTGCATATGCATCTGGCCCCCTTCAGACAGATTTGTAGCAGACCTGGCATAGGTCAGGCCAATCTCAACCGTTTATCTAACATGGGGAGGGTTTAATATGATGACCGTACAGGGGAGCGCCATATGGAATCCCCATTGAGGCATTTTCATGAATGTTGCCACTGATGTGTCACATGTTGTGATGCTCCAACCGCCCTTGGAAATAGAAAATGAGCTGAGAGGTTCCCGAGGTTCCTTGCATGCATTTGCACATTGGCCTGGCGGTGTAAGGCTAAGGCTATGGTATATTTATGTTTATTTTGGGTTTTGTAGTACTACAACTCTCGTCCTCTAAAAATGGCGGACTGTGGGCAACAAAACACCCATAATGCATTCTGATGTGCAAGCAGTATTTGGTGCCTAGTGCGGAGCTTGACTCTACATTATGTTTCATATCTACAGGTGTCTTGACCGAGAATGGTCATTGATATGATGCCTCTGATACGAGCTACAATAATATATATGTTTTATTCCATATCAAATAGTTTTGTCAGGGATTCATCTTATTCACACGTACCCAATGCTTTGCCTGCCTTCTGTTCAATCCCACTTATGAGTTGTCAAGTTTATTTCAGGGTACACGTATAGTTTTGTGAGCCGTTTTTAAATAGCAGTGTTGGTGACCGTCAGAGCCGAGTGCTTGTGTATGTCAAGTACCAGGTATGGCTAAAGTTCAATCTGATCGACACATAACTTAAGATCCAACTATCACGATAATCACAACCACCAACCGTGAAAAGTTTGGAAGCGTCGTCGGTTGACGTTCAGCGGTGACGCCGACACCAAAGTAACGGTAAAGATTGCCATGGTTCTACAATGACATTCGGTCATGGATTTTAATTCAAGATTCATTTTGTGTTGATATCGGCGCTGACCAAAACTAGAAGGGCCTAGGAAGCCACCTGGAGCCAACTGGCCCATCTGTTTCTAGTTCCCCGGCCTATAGAGCAATATCAAACTTAACAAGAGCAAAACAGTGTCGTTAACTCGTTAAATGCACCTTCACCGGTGTGGGAGAACGTAGTGAAGCAGTATAAAACATGACTTGGCCCTGCTAGCAAACGGGCCGGCGTTCAGAGGAAGCTGAACAAGCTAACTGCTAACGTTACCTCAAGGTACTACCGAGTGGAACATGTCCGGACAACTAGGAGGGCTTTCACATCGTAACACGGAATACTACCGAGCGATGGGCAGAGACATTTAGAAGACATTTGAAGAATGGGCAGGTGGCAGTTAAAAACGTGTGCAGTGTATCCCTTAGCTCTAATGTAGCCCATAGAGCCAGTTAGCTTCAACCCGTCCTGGACCCAGCACGGCTAGCAGCAACGTGCTACAGTGGGATTTACCTCAATTATCTTTTCCTTTTTCTTCTCTTGGGTCTTTTTATTCGCCGCGGCTGGGGCGGGTTTCTTTGGGGGCATGGTTGACAAAGGTGTTGACTAAAAGGTAAACTATGTATAATATTTAATCAATGTGTTGTTTTTGCTGTGAAGCCAGCTCCACTCGGCAGGGCCAATTCGCTAGCACCACTCGTACGGCACCGCCGAGGCCACATGTGACTGAGAGCGCCGAGCCTGCTGTTGTGTGACGTCACCACGTTTTTACTGCTGCGACGCGCGAGTGAAACGAGTACATACCATGAACCGCGTGAGATTATTGTAACATAACCTATACACTGGAACGATAGAAGACCGAGACGTCTCATTATGGAGACCCTTTTCACCCGATTTATCTCCCAACGGAATCGTTATCTTTGCTGAGATAATTAGCAACCCAACTGTGTTTTTTTTGGTTGCAGTTGAATTGATTGTCCACCAGATCGCACTAACTGCAAGTGGAGCTGGCGAAAGCTCATTAGACGGTTTGGGCAATCTTTATTAGGCCTACTCCAGATATACTGGTAATGGCTATATGGTATAATTCGCATTGCTGGAAATTACTATATTAGTAATACAAATTATAACACATTAATAATAATACGTTATTATAAAATGATAATTAGAACATAGCAATGTATAACAATTAATACATAGGTATGTATTATTATGACCAATATCCCTAATAATAAAGATGATAATAATAATAACGATGGTGATTATAATTATAATAATCAAACTGATCACAATGACCAAAATAGCCACAGTGATACATTATCTTTATTATACATGTAAGCGTAAACATAATTATGTACACACTCCATATACAAATATCAATATGTGCCAGGATTATATATGGTATGACTGCGGTCTGGATAAAAACACCTTGTCGTGCTTCTATTTGTCATGAACTGTTGAACGTGTGGTGTGGCAGAGTAACCCCTGCAGCTCAGGAAAACACAAAATGGGTGCGACGCCTGTCTCTATTGGGTGTTCACTTGCACTCACTTGACTTCAGTATAAATTTGCTGTAATGAGCCTTGATTCTAAGGGCAATGGACAGCAGTTACTCGCTTCATAACAAAAATATCGCTGTCATTGTCATTCCTGAAATGTTCCGCCTAAGTAGTGATATCATTAAGGGTGCTAAAAGTATTAATGCTACCTAGCTGTCTGTTTAATTTTCATGTTGTATTTGACATATTGTGACATATTTGTCATGCATAGCACCCACGGCCTAACCTTGCTGCTTTCTGTTTGGACTTTGTGTCCATAGCAACCTCACTTCTGGATGACTGTAGACAATGTTTAAAAACTATAAAAAGGGTTGCTGTTGCCAAGTGAGAGAAAAAAATAACTTTTTGGCTGTCTCAGTCTCTGTCTAACGTCTACTCTCCATTCTTTTACTTGTACACCTCACTTCTGTGTGTGTGTGTGTGTGTGTGTGTGTGTGTGTGTGTGTGTGTGTGTGTGTGTGTGTGTGCGTATATATGTATGTGTGTGTGTGTGTTTGTGTGTGTGCATGCCTGTGTGTGTGTGTGTGTGTGTGTTTGTGTGTGTGCATGCCTGTGTGTGTGAGTGTGTGTGTGTGTGTGTGCGTGTGTGTGTGTGTGTGTGTGTGCATGGCTGTGTGTGAGAGTGTGCATTTGTGTGTGTGTGTGTGTGTGTGTGCGTGTGTGTGTACATGGCTGTGTTTGCGTGTGTGAGAGTGCATTTTTGTGTGTGTGTGTGTGTGTGTGCATGCCTGGGTGTGTGTGTGCATGCCTGGGTGTGTGTGTGCATGCCTGGGTGTGTGTGTGCATTCCGCGGGTGTGTAAGAAAGCAGTGTAATAAATCATTGTATTATTCTATACCAGGCGAGACCATTTATTCCAGTAACCACCTTCTTCATATTCATACGAACATCGATCTGCTCGCTGCCCTGCCACACATAGAGGGCATCAATGTCACGCACATAAAGCATGCACACACATGCACACAAACGCACACCCCAAAACACACACACCCACCCACCCACATGCATGCATACACATGCACACACACACACATACCCCAAAACACATACACACACTTAGATGCACGCACACACATGAATACCCACTCTCACACACATATAAACACTAGCTGTATCTTTATCTACACATACATCAAGATAGATACACACACCTACACACACACACACACATGCACATATATCCAGGCATATGCTAGCACAGCCACACATGTCTTCTAACACATATACACATATACACCTAGATGGAGCAGAAACAATTCAATACACTCTAATGGCTGCCTCAACCTCACATACGTGAGCAGTTCTGGTCCAGATGCTATCTGCTAACAACGGTCCGAAACCATCCCAGTAGGCAGTCTGGCATCGGCCCTCGCTCTGATCCAAGGACAAACTCCAGAATGTTGTCGGCACAGCTGACTGCTGAGTAGGTCATTGGCTGTCAGCTGTGCCTATCAAGCGGCTGCATGAGATCAGGATAAAGAAAAGGGCACCGACAATCCCCCACCAGGGAGCTCTGTGTTCCAGGAGCTGTCCTATACAGAACCATTAGGAGGCACGTGGCCCAGGGAGGGCTGCGCTCCCACTGAATGGAGACACATGTTAGCCTGTCTGTCTGTCCGTCAGTCAGTCTGTCTGTCTGTTAGCCGGTCAGTTGGTCATTTGGTCAGTGTATTTGTCCGTGTCTGTGACATCAGCCTGTGTGTCTGTCTGTCTGTCTGCCTGCCTGTCTATCTGAATGTCTGTCTGTCTGTCTGTCTGTCTGTCTGTCTCTAATAAGACAAAGCAGATGCTATTTTCAATTGGGATCCTTGGAAGTATTAGAGCATTTGTTCACTGGGAAAAATATGGCATGCTTAGTATGATGCACAGCATCGTATTAAATCAATCGGTTGATCTATCTATTGACCTCAGTGGGATCAGTTCCAGATTGAGTGACAGAGACATAGGAGGCAATAGAAAAAGAGTTTCCAGCAAATATCTATATAGGCTATTCCAAAAAGACACATTCATTCTCTGGAGGAAATATGATGATGTTTATATTAATATTGTGTCATCATAACATATCCATAAATTTGTTCACATCATTGGTTAGCAAAATATTTATACTCTGTTGCTTTTGCAATATAAATGCTATATATATATATTTCATTCACTTGTTTTATTACTTTCTTTTCACTCAAATATGTCAAATAAATAGGCATACCATGAGAAATTAAACAAGTTGTTATCCTATAGTCATATACATAAATAATATGCACTATGCAATAAGCTTGGACATTTTTGCATTGCTTGCATCCTTTGTCATAAAATAATCCTCTTCATTCAAAAATGTGATGCTCACAAAGATCTTCAACTAACTATTGCTCATCATGTCCAGGTTTTAACCCCTTGTAGTTTACTTGGAGGTCACAGTATGCAAGAAAAATGCAAGCTTAATATACCAATGATTTAAAGTAGGACACCAAAAGATCACAGTTTCCAAAATTTGGGAAGCCAAATAATTAATTTCAGAAGTTCTGAAAGGAGCTGAAAGATTCATTTTAAATGTTGCATGGAAGAAAATGAAAAGAACGAGTTGAATTGTAAGAACGTTCATTCTGAATGGAGTGTTCATTCAGAGGAATCTGTTATCATAGACGTGTGAGCCTATTTGATCTCAGAGTTAAAAATACACTCTTGGTAGTTGAAGAAGATCAGACACAAACACAATCACACAAATACATGACGATGCATTAGACACACACACACACAAACACACAAACACACAAACACACAAACACACGCACACACGCACACAGAGACACACACACACACAAACGCACACACACACGCACACACACAGACACACACACACCAGCACACACACAGACACACACACAGCCACACTCACAGACACACATACACAGACACACACACACACACACACACACACACACACTCTAACAAACAACTCTATCAGACACTACGATGTACAAGATTAAATACAAATGTATAGGCCTACTGTCCTCTCTCTATCTCTCGCTCTGTCTCTCGCTCTTGTGCTTGCTCATTCTCGCTTTTTCTCTCTCTCTCTCTCTCTCTCTCCCTCTCTCTCTCTCTCTCTCTCTCTCT
>JAXIVH010000004.1:4119957-4139957 GCA_036785325.1 Urophycis tenuis
AGTAAATAAAACATGCGTGTGAAATGGGTTGTTTTCTTCAAACATGTAGACGAAGATGGCGGGAAGGAAAGAGAGAAAGAAAGACAGACAGACAGAGAGAAAGAAAGAAAGAAAGAAAGAAAGAAAGAAAGAAAGAAAGAAAGAAAAAAAGAAAGACAGAAAGATCGAACAAAAGAAAGAACAAACAAACAAACGAAAGAAAGAAAGAACAAACGACGCTGAAAACGACGCTGAACGCGACACTATTATTTCGAGCGTGGCGCTGTAAACCTAATCTTTTTCAAATTACAAATGATATGAGAGCTATCATTTGGAGCCCCTCTGAATCGAAGCTTACTGCAGAGCCCGTAAATATGGGGCGCGTTATTTATTATTTGTCACTTTTTTCCTTTTTTTTTTTTTTTTTTTTACTGTATTATAAAACACGATGCCTGGGAGGAAGAGCGCTCCCCGTCTTCCTGCCCGCGTCTGCGTGTCTGTGTGCTCTGCCTCTAGCAGGCCAGAGACGCATTAAGGAGCAGAACAAAACGATTAAGCAATTGGTGCTTCCCTCCCCGGGGGCCCCCGGCCTGGCCTCGCTCCCCGGAGTCGGCTCAGCTCCCCGCCATCCTCCAACGCACCTGAGCCCCCCGCTGGGTTATCGCGGCAAGACCGCCCCCCCCTTTTTTCTTTGTTTTTTTTGTCAGCACGTGGGCCGCGTGCCGATATCCATACTTACCGTACTTAGTATACTTAGTTTGAGTACGTAGGGTGTTCCGATTACGATCGCGGCAAAACAAGTGTACTCAAAGGACCCAGATGTTGCCCTCAAAACGGTTAGTACGCATAGTATGCAACGGTGTACACCTTCCGTACTCAACGGCAGCCATCTTAGCTACGTAGCGGAAGAGGCGGGTGAGGTGGAAGAGGCGGGTGAGGCGGCCATGCAGCTGATAGTAATTTCCGGTAAGTGTACCAATTGGAACAACACTAACATCTGAAAATCTGCACAATTAGTGAGTAGGGATAGTGTACAATGTTTAAGTGCACTCATGAAGTATGGATATCGGAACACGGCTCAGGTATTTAGCAAAAGGTGGGTGCTTGTTCCAGGAAGCAGGGGTTGCGAGCAAGCTGGATGTGTTGGGCCAGAGTCCACGGGAATGTTCTGGGACTTTTTGCTGGTTGTGGCTAAAAAGATTGAATTCAATCCAAACGGGTTACATGATGAATTCAATCCAAGTGATGCATGCGTGTGAGACAGCCCAGCCGCTGCATTCGCACGGCGATGCTATATGAAGGGGGATTAGGACGTATTGACATCAAACTGCAAATTGCATGCAAATCATTGCACAACAGAGGGGTGATTAGACCGTGGCATTTATAGTTTCCTTTTTGTCGATAGTATGGACGCTTCTTATACCTTCCAAATGTCAAATCGCTGTGATTGGTTACTCTTATCATAACAGAGGTTCTATATCTATTGTATTGTGTGCACACACAGACAGATGTATATAGGCCCATGCACAAACACATGTAACCATACATCAGGGCCCTCCATTTAGAGAGCACACACTTTAAAAAAGGAGGGAATATTTTGTTACCATAATAAATAATCTTGGTTGTACTGCACAAAATGGTTCCCTGAACAGGGACCACATCTATTACTTAAGGTGCTTTGCAGGCTCACACAGATAAATTACCCCACCCACCACACACACACACACACGCACACACACACACACACACACACACACACACACACTCACGCACACGACTTTTTAAAATACAAAACAATGCATTCGAATATTCCCTCCGCTGTAAGATATAACCCACGAGGTGTTAGAAGTAAACATTATCTTTTGTGCTTTAAATCATGTTCCGATTGGTTTTCGCAGCTAAACTCTTCCCAGAGATGACTTCGCGGTGGCGCTGTGGGGGTGCTTGACGACTTTGGAAGCCGCGCCGCAGCGACGCGCCGCCAATACGCGTTGAGGGAGCGAGCACAGCGCACAGCGGCAGCTGCGCCTTCTCAGCGCTCATAAAGCGAGCTGTCCTCACGGCGCCACGCATTCGCTGCTGGATGACACCACCAGCCCGCAACCGCTTTCCATTCCTTACAACCGTGAAGCCAGAGATACGAGGCGCGGTCAGAGCAAATAGAGACAGTGGGATAGTGTGCAGATAGTCTATATTAAAATGCCACATCCATTGATGTGTTGACTTTTGGATACTTTCATCGTTTTAATAACACGGGCTCTGAAACATTAGCAGTCGCTCGAACCCTGTGACATTTTCAGCGATTGGTGAGTATAGGGTTAGCGGTGATCAATTAAAGTAGTCACCGTACACAGTCAAGCCCCGTGTAATATAGGCCTACTATGTAGGCCTATAGGCCTCTGTTTCACATCAGACAGACAGACAGAAATACGTTGATGATCCCTGAGGGAAATTGCACATCCCATTGAAGGTACTGAGCTTGAGTCAATGTTGCATATGGACGTCCTTACCGTTTTCGCTTGACTCCTGCTGATAACAACACCAAGCATCAACATGTGTCACGTGCCTCAACATGGCTGGCACATGTGACATGTGGGTGATGGTGTGTGTGTGTGTGTGTGTGTGTGTGTGTTAGATTGCGGATCGGGCGGGATTTTTTTGTTCAAGCCCGGCCCACGTCCAACAGAACACTAACCGAACCCGACCCGAGCCCGACAGGCATCATGTTTTTTTTAGTGCAACATGCCCGCGCATGTTGCACTAAAAAAAACATGATGCGCAGGTAAATCGTGCAGATGTGACTGAGCCTGACTCGAACCCGAGCATCATTTCTAAATATTTATCCGAACCCGACCCGGCCCGTCGGGTCCCATTGGACTCGGGTCGGGTATCCATCCTCTAGTGTGTGTGTGTGTGTATGGGGGGGGGGGGATCCAGCAGTCCTTCATAGCAGAACTTCTGGGCGGAGACAGCACAGAACCTGGGCCGGACACCAGAACCTGCAAGAAGCGCGGTCACACCTTGTTTCTCCTTCTGTGACCGAGATATTTTACAAAGAAAAGTCATCAATCCATTATATTTCAAGAGGGAAATGAATGATGATATCATATTGTACCGAAATAAATTCCGTACAATATAATATCCACTTGATATCATCAATGATATTATTTAGACTTTAACTCACTCTAGCAGCTAGGCTCCTGAAAACAGTTCCCTTGTATCCCCAGCCTGGCACTTTGTACCGTAATAGTACGGCAGTTGGGAACATGATATAGTTGCAAGTTCTAAAAAAGAGAAAAAAAAGATTGGGTTCTCCATGGCACGAATAGATGTGACTGTTTGTGATGTGTTTTTTTTTTTTCTAACTAGCAACTTTTATATACAAAGCAGCTATGAACTGATTTAATTACAATAGTGTTGAATTTTGCATGTATTCAAGCCCACCCTTTTTTAATAAGGTCAGAAATGAACACACGCAGGCAAAGACAACGAAAACACTAACAATTGGCCTTTAGTATTTCTCAACTGTGTTATGCTAAGATTCAGGGTGACCCTGACACACATACACACACACACGCACACACACACGCACACACACACGCACACACACACACACACACACACACACACACACACACACACACACACACACTCAGACAAACACGCAAAGGTCCTTTGAGATCAGACGTGTAACGAATAAACATAAACACAAAAATCGGAGGCCAATCATTTCCTTTTAATCACTTCCTATTCACTTGTGTGTGTATAATAGTGCAGAACAGTGTAGCGGTGGCAGTGCTCGCTGATGAAGTGATGAGTGTGTGTGTGTGTGTGCCTATACTGTCACCACCGGCACACAGAGGCCAGCGATGGTCTTCAACCTACATTCAACCTACATCATGCCAGCTCCGGTTACCGCCCTCACACGTGCCTTTGAATCCAGGCAGAAGATACACTACATTAAAGCAATAAACTAGCAATAATGGCGCAACTGCATATTGACTCAAAGTGATTCATGGCATTACAGCCAGCAGAATGCGTGGCCGCTGTCCCTGCACAGGGTGATGTCCTCATGGCGAGGGGAAGGGGGCACACTGTATGACGCCCCCTTGTTTGGCCCGGAGCTGCAGCCAGAAGAGTTCAGGCGGTTCGTGTTGCAGTATGTTCCTCACTGGCTGCTCGCGCCCCACTGCACTCCCAGTCAAGCGACCGCGTCGGGCTGTTTGATGTTGTTTCCCCTCTCTGCTTAAGAGGTTGGTTTTTTTGTGTGTGTGTGAAATAGCCGCAATGCAAATGATTAGCAATCAGTTATTTAGTAGGGTATGACTCTGCTTGACCTGTTACGTTTAGCCATGTCTTATGTTCCCCAATGCACTTGCATTACTCACACACACACACACACACACACACACACAGATGCACACACACACACACACAGACACACATACACACACGCATACACACGCACACACAGACACACACACACTTATGCACACACAGCCCCAGGTGTATGGCATGTTGAGCTTTAATGTTATTTTTTAATCACTGACCATGATGGTCCCAGCTGTGTGTCTAGAGGCCTTCGGGACACTCACACTCACACATGTCCAAGGCAGTCTTGCCCCGGAGCAGTCCATTGGTAGTGCGATAACGCAGGATTATACTAAAGCACTGACATTAGGGCCCAAATGAGGGCCCTCGCCCACAACCCTATTCAATAATGTATACATGTTTACATTAATACCTTAGTTAACATGAACTCCATTACCTTAGTCAACGTGTGACACCATAAGTAAACATGAACACTATGTGTAAATAGTTAGACCGAGACCATTTGTGAACCGTTAATGAACTGTTAGTAAATGAGTATTATCGCATTAACTGTTGATTATGTTTATGTGACCTTATCGTGAAATGTTACAGTAATTTCATTTATTTATCTAGTGAAAATACCTTTGCTGCCTAATGTTAATAATTGTATATATCACTACAAAATAAACTTCAGGTTAACTTGTGGATGTTTGCTTAACTGATCCATTAATCAAATAAATAATCAATACATTCATCAACAATTTGTATAATTCTTCATTTGAAACCTAATGCACAGTTCATGTGTCACAGCAAAAACAAAACTTAGTTTTTAAGATCTCTTTATTTTTTTCATACAGCTATCATCTTCTAGGCTAAAATAGCTTTAGAGTACATGATACAAAAACTGCAGTACATTTACGTTTACAGAGGATTTTTCTACAAAAATACATCAAAGTACAGTTTCTACATTTGTATTTTACATCATGTTGTCTTTACAGGTTTGTTAATGTGTAATAACAGATAAAAGTTGAAATCATGAAAAAGATCCTATTTGTACCCGCTAAACAGACGACTGGTATATACGGTTAACAGCCTTGACCAGGTGCAGGGCGACGTAAATGACAATGATCTTTTAACATTTATTCACGTGATTTATATCGTGTGAATAAACATAAAGGGGTAGTTTGGAATTTGGGAACATTTCCAAGTAATCCAGTGTTATTTATCATTGGAGAAGTTTTCAACAAAGTGCATTCAGTTCTTCTAGATGCAGAGTTCGCTGGTGCTAGGCTAGCGCAAGTCAACGGTTTTGGCTAGCCTGCAAATAAAAACAGTCTTACCCACTCCACAGTACCACCCGAAGCAAATAAATTATAACGCCAGACTGTCGATGAGAGACATATGTAAATGTCTGTGTTGATAGAATAATGTTAGAAATAAAACCAACCTTGCATGGCATTGCATTTTGAGGGACTGCTGCTGCTGGGACTTGTCTCAGCAGCAGCGTTATACTTCCTGGTAGGAGGCTACGGCAGCGGCGGACTGATATTACCTAGGTTACCGGCAGAAACTAGTCCCTCAAAATGCGATGATTCAAGCAATTTTATTTACAACATTATTCTAACTGCAACTAGAAGAACTGAATGAAATGTGTTGAAAATGTCTCCAATGATAAATAACACACAGGATAACTTAGAAATGAGGTCCTATGTCCAGAATTCCGAACTACCCCTTTAAGTTAATGATTCAGTAATGGACGTATACAAGCTATACCAGAGCCACAGATTCTGCCTTTGTGGTAAAGGTCCAGTGTGTCTTTGCTCCCTTGTCTTTAAGAAGAGTTGGCTGAATGTAAATATAGAACAATGTCTTCCAAGACATCACTATGGTGAGATGCCAAGTGAATTCCATGTACTTGGTTTAGAATCAGCAGTTACTTAGTAACGGTCACTGGCAATGATTTAAGACATCTCTCATCGCTTAATGTCTATTTACGGTTTCAGAGATATAAAATATTATTATAATATAATTTGCACTTCAAGTAAAGAAGCTTCTTTGCAACAGCGTATGCCTGCAAAACGAAGGAGAAATATGCACCACGTATTATACTTTGTATATCGCACATGTCCTTTTTACTTTGGGACTCACTTTAATTCTCTCATTTCCTAGACAGATAACCATAAAAATGCAGACGTGCCTTGCAAAATAAATGGTTCGTTTACAATGCAAAACAGGGGCAACAGCAACTGATTTCCTGCCAATTGAAACAAGCCCAGCTGTGCATCCCGACCCAGATCAGGCTCCGCGTGCACCTGAGGCTCATTTTGAGCAGAATTTCTACTGATGAAGATAATTACATGTCACTTTTTTTTTTCCGAGAGTGGTTGAAGTGTGCGTGTGGGGGCGGGGGTGGGGGGGGGCGGGGGAGGGGGGGGGGGGGGGGGGGGGGGGGGGGCGGGGACTGGCTGACGTCAAGGAATCCGGGGTGCAGGGTTTCTATTTTTGTTCTTCTTACTTATTTTGAGTCTCTTCTCCTTTAGTTCTCATCTCGCTCTCGGACTGCAGATTATGATGACACTTAAAATCCTGCTTCACACTGTGCTATAGTGGTGGGCCGGGCTGAATTTCAATATATGTATCTTTTTCTCTCTCTCTCTCTCTCTCTCTCTCTCTCTCTCTGTCTCTCTCTCTCTCTCTCTCTCTCTCTCTCTCTCTCTCTCTCTCTCTCTCTATATATATATATATATATATATATATATACATATTCCAGTTGATATATGATCAGAAAAGAACCTGCAAGGGCATTACGGCGGCATGTGTCTGAGAGTAGAGAGGCGAGTGGTGACCTGACATGGGGTGAAAGGTCGTTGCTAAGGGAAACGCCCCGTGGTGCTCCAGCAGGTGATGGTGGTGGACCGGCGAGGGGTAGAAGGTGGGCAGGGCAGGCGGAGGTGAAAGGGGCATGGGGGAGAGGTGGTGGTGGTGTTGGTGGTGGTGGTGCGGGTGGTGTGGGAAGGAGGGCAGCAGGTGGGGGTACGGGGCGAGCGGGAGGTGGTGCTGTGGTGGTGGTGGTGGCGGCGGCGGCGGCGGTGGCGGGGGCAGGGCAAGGTGGTGGCGGATCACGGTGCGGTGGAAGGAGAAGGAGGAGGAGGCGGAGGAGGAGGAGGGGAGGGGCGTTGCCAGGAGCAGGGGCGGATGGAGGTGGAGGCAGGGCGCCGCCACGGCGGCACGCAGGACGGCGGGCCTCTTGCCCGGGTGGAAGGGGTCAAAGGTCAGCCTCCACTGCTGCTCCGGCGCCCATTCCTGCCTCCTCCCCCGCTCCTTCTCTCGCTCCTCTCTCTTTCTCTCCCTCTCCTTGACGATTTCCTCCTCTCGTTCGTTTGCCCTCCATCCCTCCGTCTCGTCTGTCCTCTTCACCTGCCCGTCGACGCTCTCTGCCTGCCCGCCTCCTGGCGTCGGGTCCAGATGGTTGCCCAGCACAGATGTCATGCTGGCAAAGGTGGCCAAGATGGCGCCTTCCTTGACCTTAGCGGACATCGGACAGTCGTATGCGCCGATCACGTGATCAAACTGGTTTGACTGAGTGAGAGTGTAACCCGAAACACTCTGGCTATTGTCGTTAGCATCTCCGGACCCATTACAATTCAAACCATCTGCGCCGATGCACTTGTAACCCCTCTGCGTACTTGATGGGTTGCGCTGATGCTGAATGTGATCTAATTTCATTTCATTAAGTTTCTGGACCTGGCTCGTGCATCCCCGGTTACACTTCTCACCAGGAACACATTTCTCGGTGGTTTTACAAGGACAATCAGAACATCGGTCCATTGTTCTCAAAGTATTTTTCTCGGCGGCGCAACTGTCAACCCTCTCGCAGTCTCCTCGACCGGCGGTTTCCTTTCCGATGGTGCCATTGGTACTACAGCCGGTAAATACGACGCCCTTCCTAACATGGGTGTCATTATCATGCTCCTGTTCATGGTCTGCTGTCTTTTCCCGTGCTGTGGTGCATGCAGTAGCCGGACCTGAGCCAGATTTCACATGAGCATCATGGGCGGTAATGAGGCTCTTAGTATCACTAATGTCACTCCTGCTACCTGTGTCACCGCGGAGATGATTCTCATTGGTCATGTCCCTGTGACAGCGATCGGCCTTCTCGGGGTTATCACTCTTGGTGGCTTTCTCATTAGAGCCCCAGCTGTCAGTGGGTTTAGAGTTGACGTTACCATGACGAATCTCGGTGGCTGCGACGCGACAAGTCACACCGCCGTGGCGAGGAAACTCGAATGTGCTGCCGGTGGTGGCACCGGCCGTGCCATTCGTCACGTCGGGGGCTTCGGTGTGCATTCCGCGCGCGTCTTCGGAGGATTCGCAGGAGGAACGGGACTGGTGGGCGCTGAGATCAGGGGTCAGTGTGCTCGGTCCACTCTGTTGGACTCCTGGCACAACCTGAGCCACCGGCTCATCACTCCTCGAAACCTTTCTCCTCTTCTCCTCCGTGGCGTCCTCTGATGACGGAGCGTTCTCCGACGCTCTCTTCCTGTCGGCGCCGCCGACGGCGTGGTTGGATGTCACTTCCTGTTCCTGCTCCGCGGCGGGAGGGCCACAGGAGGACAGCAGCTCAGGGTCTCCTTCTGTTTGTGTCTTTTCCACAGAGCAGGAGGGGCGCTGGCTGAACGGCGGACGCCGGCGCCCTGCAGGCGTTGTTTGCCTCTGAAGGCACACTGCCTCTGTGAGGAGCGCCGGGCCGCGGCTTATCGCTGGATCACATGCCGCGGCGGTGCGCGGCGCGGGGCTGGTATTAATCTCTGGGTCGCATGGTGTTTCCCCGCGGGGGGAAGGCAGAGCGCTAATCGCTTGGCTGCACACCATTTCCCTCGCCTCATGAACACGACGCTCCGCTGTAATCTCCCGCGCGGCGTCCGCATTCCCCCGCGCCGCACCTGTCTGCGGCTCCTCCCTCGCCCGTCCCTGTTCCAGTCTCCCCCGTGCGTCTCGGTGTACCTTCTCCGCCGCCTCCCTACCGCCGAGCCCGGGACCGGCGGGGCCGCGGGGCCAGACAGACGGCCCCCCGACAGGCCCTGGGACGGGGCTAATCGCGGAGCCGCACGGCGCGCTCCCGCGGGGGAACATTCTGAGCCCCCGGCCCCACGCCGAGCCTGATTGCTGGGAGTGATGCAAGTTGGCCTCTCTTTTCACCTGCAGACACAGCTGGTTACAACGATTACACCCATTCAAGGGAAGATGACTTAATAGCTCTCTCTCAGTCTCATCATTTCTGCCTGGCCTCACGCTTTCTGTCAGCTTCCCTACCATCGCTCTCTCTTCACCCCTCTTCTGTCTTTCATCCACGCCTACCCCGCGAATCGCGAGAAGATTACTTAATGGCACCTTCTCTCCCCTCACCTCTTTTTCTGTGTCCTCCTCTTGTTCTCTCACCGTCTCCTGTTCTCCTTCAAACGGCTGCTTCGCAGGAAGACTCCTTGTCCTCTCTGGGTCCTTTTTGTCTTTCTCCTTTCCTCTGTTTCTCTTTCCCCTCCGCCTCAAACCTCTCCTCACTCCTCCCCTCCTCCTCCTCCTCTTCCTCCTACTCCTCATTGTGCTTTGAAGGCGGCAGCCGAGCATCTGAGCAATGCTCGGTGCTTTGGAGTGGTTTGAGGTTGAAGGTTTCAGTGCTCCCTCGCCGCGACATTCCGGAACTGCTTCGCCGCGGCTACAGTCAGATGGAAGCTCAATAGGCCGACTCCCGACCTCCTTTGCCTCCGTGCCCCCTCTCTCCTGGTTCCTTTCTTCTCTCCACTGATCCCCTCCTCGCTCCGACTCCTTCTGTCTCTCTTGACTTTTGGATGTTTTGAGATCCGAGATCAAACTTTGTTCACCGCTCGCTTCTCTCCCCCTGTCGTCCCCCCCCTTGGCCCGGGCGTGAGCCCTGAAGTCGTAGAACAAGGGGTTGACACTGAAGGAGACGGACGGCGTGGTCTTCGTGAAGCTGATCATCTCCGTGGGCCAGAGCAGAACCGTGGTGCCATCCCGACTCTGTACCTGACAGAAGGGCTCTTCGGGGCGACAGCAGGGGTTCAAAACGGGGGACTCTTTGGCACAATTTGGTTCGGAGGGGTTCGATTCTTTCTGCTGACTGGCGACAGGAGGATTCGATTTTTTGGGCTGACTTTCAATTGCAGCCAATGGGTTCTCGGCCTGATTTGGGACTGAGGAGAGGAGCTTGTCGGACATGGTTGGTGCCGTCACGCTGGTGGGCGGTGTACCCGGAGAGGCTTCAACAGGAATGTCTTTCTCGCTGTTTTCCAGACCGTCTTTGCTTCCACCAGCCTCGTTGCTGGGGGTGATTTGGTCACTAATTACCTCATTTAGATAAACAGGGTTTCCAGTCTGCCCGACGTCGCCCTGGGGGGTTCCAACCCCATGACCAACCCCATGATCCTTATCTGAGGAAAGCCTGGCTAATTTCCCACTGTCAATATGGAAAGACACTCCATGGTCCCCCCTCCTGTTGTCACCACACAAAGCTACCTGGGTCTCTGCCTCAGCCCTATGGCCACCAGGCAGGCCTCTTGGCCCGCTGTCTGCTGGGTTGCTGGCCCCCATCCCATGCTCGCTGGAGACCGAGTGCTGCGGTCCAGCTCCCTCGGCCTGAGTTCCAATTCTACCATTCTCTCGTAAGGGACAACCGGCCCCATCCATGGTTGAAAGCACCGGGGCGACTGGGGAAGGGCAGGGCTGGTCAGTGATTTTGCTCCCCGGCGGTCTGCTTTTCTCTAGCGGTGTCACCATCGCGCTCGCCTGTTTCGTCGATAAGCTGGAGCTCCGCCCGGCTTGTATGAAGACGGCGGCCGACTGGTGGAGGAGCAGACAACTCTTCTTGGGCAGGGAGAAAGACACCGGACGGACTCGGCTGTTGCTCGGTCCACCACGGCCGGCGGACTGGCTGCCAACGCCGATGCCAGTTTTGTTGGGAGTTTTGCCGGTGCTCTTGCAACTGACACCGCCGCCAGTGGGTTTGGTGAGGTGACGGCCCCCGTCAGACGCGCTGTTGGCCGGGGAAGCCGCGGCTACAGAGGTACTGTGGGGATGTCCGGTGTCAGCTATGGCTTCCATACCGGGGTCATCCGTATTTTTGTCCCTATTATTTGTTGTAATGGCATTTCCACTTAAGCGCCGGCAGTCCCAGTGGGTGGTGTTGTTGATGAGGCTGGTGGCCAGTGAAGGATTCAGGGAGAGGAATGGTTGCATCAACTGGCTCTGGGGATCTGGACGGAGGAGAGAGCAAAACAGATTAGAGCATCTGGTGCTGGCCAAATTGACATGCATTTCAGTAATAGGATTATCTCTCCAGCATGGTTTAAATGGAAGTGGGAAGGAAGGTAGCCAGTTTTCACTAAATCTCGAAATTCACAGATTTTAAACACCCTTGCCCATTCAAGCAGGGTTTAATATCACCAGACAACTTCAATACATGGTTTTCAAGCTATTGGTATTGTTTCCAACATTGTAGAATGCTCAACATTACATGTGTTGGTCACCTGACATTGGAGTCCAGTTATTGGGATAGAGACTTGCTTGTTTTGTTCTCTATGTGCATCTTGTGTGGGAAACTAAAGCCATTGTCGACATTTCCAATTTTTTTTTTTTAATCACAGGGTTTTTTTTTCGTACTTGCATTTTTAAAGGATAAAAGCAATTCATGATTTGTGTAACAATTCATATTTATCCCTGAGTATGCTGTAAGTGGTAGTGGTATTTAACTTTGGAACAACAACGTCAAAACAAACACTTACATCTATAATTCTCACTATAATACGCTTTTACCATTAGCCTCTACTTGTGATATCCAATTAACTCGCAGTGTAAAAATGAGAAAGCCGCTTCATTGTGCGCAAAGAAAACAAAACAGTGAAAATGAGATCTGGGAGCTGAGTGGCGCTTCATTTACACGGGTCATAAAAAACACTTTGCACCACACCAGAACCCGTCCACTTTTACAGCAAAAACAATCGAGGCGATGAGACGAGAGCTTTCATTACCGGCTGCCAGTGAAGAGGAGGTTCTGGCGTGGATCTCGGCCCATGACTGCCTCAAGCCCGCTGGCCCGATCGCGTTCGCGGGCTCAACAGCGACCGTGGTGGACCGGAACATCGGACCACTGCCCGGAGCGCTGAGGAGGAGGAGGAGGAGGAGGAGGAGGAGGAGGAGGAGGAGGGGGGGTGGGGGTGGGGGAGGGGGAGACGGAGAGATGAGAAGGAGGAAGAACTGGAGACAATAAGAAACGGGCGGTGGGGGTGGGAACTGGAAAGAGAGCTGAAATCTAGCTAAAAATCAATTATGTCTGTCTATCTTACGAAAACACGAACCAGCCCCTCCTTCTAACCCTCCAACTCTTGGATCTCAGACTCGAGTCTTCAGCTGCAATTATCTGAATTAGCAAAGAGGGATGGATGCCAGGCAGGAGACACTTTTTAGATTTGATGTTAGACATGTCCCTTTCTGCCAAGCAAGCTGATTGGTCACAAAGTTGTATGGTTCCAGGCAAGCAGGAAGGTTTGGTGTGTGTGTGTGTGTGTGTGTGTGTGTGTGTGGGTCTATTCGACTGTGACTCCACAGATGATTTAGAAAGAAACAACTAGCTTAAACCCAAAGCATCACAACGTTGCAGTGGGCCGTAATCACGGGGATAACACCGACCCCCTCCTTCCCAGAACTCACTGCCCAAAACAAACATGCTTAAATCTCTTAGCGTTCAAATTCCAGCTGAAACAAGGGGTAGACTTTCAAAAGTACGCTTCAAAGAAAATCCAAAACAGTCATCCACAAAAAAAAAAAAAAAAAAAAAAGCGAAGACTGAAAAAGGACGGCGTGGTAGGACTCTGAGAGGGCTACTCACAACTCTCCATCCCTCCTCTCGCTCTCCTCCTCCTCCTCCTCCTCCTCCTCCTCCTCCTCTCCCCTCCGCTCCTGTTTTTGCTGGTGGCAAGGTCTCCGGAAGCCCCGCTCGCGCCTCCTCTCCTCGCGCTGCCTCCTCTGCCTCCTGCAGGAGAGCGCCCTGTAGAACTCCCTCTGCCTCAGCTCCTTCAGCCTCTGGAACGCAACAAGGCCGGCGTGAACACATGAAACAAAGCGACATCAACCGCCGACAACGCAGCGCCAGAGACAAACAAACACAAAGGATCAGGCAGTTGTGGTACAACTGTAGAAATAAGTGTGCGTGTGTGTGTGTGTGTGTGTGTCTGTGTGTGTGTGTGTGTGTGTGTGTGTGTGTGTGTGTGTGTGTGTGTGTGTGTGTGTGTGTGTGTGTGTGTGCGTGGGTGTGTGCGTGTGTGTGTGTGTGTGTGTGTGTGTGTGTCAGTGTCAGCTTTGGTATAGACCAGACCAGCTTAATTCACTTAAGGAGCTCTGTCTGCAAGCTGTCTGCAAGCCAGAGATACTGATACTTTTACTTATATGTGTGCGTGTGTGCACGAGTGTGTGTGCGTGTGTGTGCGTGAGTGTCTGTTTATGTGTATGTGTGTGTCTGTGTAAGTGTGTGTGTACGTGTGTGTGCGTGCGTGAGTGTCTGTGTTGTGCGTGTGTCTGTGCTTGTGTTTGCATGTGTATCACAGATATAATAAAAGAGTGTCTTGTTCATCTCACAACCACACAGACAGGTAGACAGAACAGAGTGAGGAAGGAAGGACAGACAGAAACGCTCGCAGAGAAACCGATAAGCCGGCCAATATAGGAAAGACAGATAACACTTTGAGGCAGGAAGGCTGAGCGACAGGCAAACTGGCAGAGAAAATGACAGTCTGACAGATAGTTTCAAATCGCACATCTTTTCAAGAATCTTATCGTACTTTTGAAGGTTCAAATGGTGGTATAAATTATTGATTCGATTTTAACGCTCATGAGGTAAAGCATGCATGTAAATGAAGGTCATATCCATCAATGCTGTGTATGTACACAGTACAACCTAATTTCACTCAAAGGTCTATTAGAGCAAAATGACCCAAGGCACAATAATTTCCTCGCACAGCTTATTGCGGCTGTATTGGATAAACGTAATTGTTTTCCTCGTGTTCCAAACGCTGAGGGATTGTGAATATTCATTAGCGCGGCAGACGCACATTTTATTTTGTTTATACTCTTTTATTTGGTCTTATAGATCTCGTATAGTCTTATATAATTATAGCACAGCTTCATGCAAATGGACCTCGCTGTGTGCTTGTGCGCGCGGCGAGCTGCAGCGCAGCTGTGCGGCACGCGGAGGGCACTTCTAAGTTCACGTTCACCTAACGAGGGAGTAAAACACCGTTAGTCACCGCCGCGGTTCAGCCCGTTCCCCCTACCCCGGCGCCGACGCCGTCGTGTTAATGAGGAAAGAAATACTTCACACACCTCCAATCCGAGGGACACTTACACAAAGATATGACCAATCAAGTGTGGCCTCCCCCCACACCTCCCCATCTCCCCCCCCCCCCCACCTCCCCCACCTCCCCCACCTCCCCCCTTGCCTCCACACTCACACCCACACCCACACCCGCCGCCGGAGGAAGCAGAAGCCCCTCCAGATGAGACAGAGTGGGCATAATGACCGCGGTGATGGTGGTGATGGTGGTGGTGGTGATGGTGGTGGTGGTGGTGGTGGTGATGGTGGTGGTGGTGGTGGTGGTGGTGGTGGTGGTGGTGGTAGGGGGGGGGTTACAGATGGGAGGTGGAAGTGGTCGCGTGGCCTTGCTGAGCGAACCATCCCATTACGGGAACCGGGGTGAGGATGAAAGGGGGGGTCACTGGTTCCAGCCGTCATGTCCTGTCAAACTGACCTCCAACCAGACACTTAAAACCCAAGCGGCTCCGTTTGCATGAGCTCACCGCCTGCGCTGGCCCTGGGTGGCCGGCCCGCGGCCTGCTAGCGCCCGCCCGCCAGCCACGCTCGTACCCGGCGCCAGGCTACGGCCTCCACTGCTTTTGTTGAGCGTTCCTACGAGCTTCGCTCAATAGTTATCGGTGATAAGCGAGGGATTATGGTTATTCTTTTTTTTTCTTTTTTTTTTCATTTGGCTCCTCCAACACAAATACTTCCACAAGTGAGCGGGGACTGGACTGTTGCCAAGCAACATACAAACATTTTTTTTTTTTTTTTTTTTTGCTCGCACACAAGCTCTGTACTTTGTGCAGGTCTGCACATGAACACAGGCCAGCTGCTTTGTGTCCCGTGTGTTTAACTGTCTGCTGCTGCCATCCGTGGTGCCACCGCTGTCTCTTGACAGTTGCTTTCGATGCCATGTGTTATTGTGATGACTTTAGAACTTACGATAATATATGTTATTAACACTTATCAGAAAAACCTGTAAAGCAGAGTGATGATGATTAAAAATCCAACACTCTCTCTTGTCCAAACAAATTACTTGGTCGGAACTGACTACTGCATAGGATCTTTCATGGAATGAGGTTATTCCACGTAATGTGCTCATGTGCGTAATGTGCTCATGTGTCAGAATGACACCAATATAATTTATAATATCCATAGGAAGGTATTTGAGATTTAAAAAAAAAAAAAGGATAAACCTGTAGATATTCTTGTTTTTTTTATTGTGCGTTTCTTTCTTCAAAACAAATCTAATAAGAAAATTGAATATGATGTTCAATATCTATCGTTATTACATATATATTACATATATGATTTTAGAATACCATGATAGTTATCCCATAACAGACTTGGGCGTAATGCTTTTTGAACATCACTGTATCAAAAATCCATAACCATTGATTAGCAAAAGGCAAACCTCTCTCATGGAGGTGTTATCGTAGGACAAACACAGGCGTCATAATACTAATCATGGGTCTGCTCCTACCAGGGCACATGGAGTAGACTAAGCTGGTGGAGCTCAATCTACTATTCGTGCCCATAAGGACATGACCCATAATTAATGTTATGAGTGACATCAGTGTTTGTCCTATGATGAAGCCTCTGTGAAAAGGGTCTATAACTGATGATAAAACAATTCTTCAAAATGTAATTTGTATTCATATTTACGTGTGTGTGTGTGCGTGCGTGTGTGTGTGTGTGTGTGTGTGTGTGTGTGTGTGTGTGTGTGTGTGTGTGTGTGTGTGTGTGGTGTGTGTGTGTGTGTATGCATGTGCGTGTGTGTGCGTGCGTGTGCATGTGTGTGTGTGTGTGTGTGTGTGTGTGTGTGTGTGTGTGTGTGTGTGTGTGTGCGTATGCATGTGCGTGTGTGTGCGTCTGTGTGCGTGTGTGTGCGTGCGTGTGCATGTGCGTGTGTGTGCATGCGTGTGCATGTATATGTGTGTGTGTGTGTGTGTGTGTGTGTGTGCATGTGCGTGTGTGTGCGTGCGTGTGCGTGTGTGTGTGTGTGTGCGTGTGCGTGTGTGTGAGAGAGTGTGTCCTCTTCCATGTCCTTGGGGCCCTGCATGTGACTCACTGGTATATGTGTGTTTTAGTTCCAGTCTACTGTGACATCATGAAACAGAATGTTACGGCTGGTGATTTTGACCCAAGTGCACAGCAATGAGGAGACGTAGGTTCAGGTAACGCCCGTGGGCGTATTTATTGATAGTCTGTGTGGGGATAGGAGTAGGTGAGTCTAGGTGGCTCCGCAGGTTGGCTCAGCTGAACTGGGATCTCCAGAGACTGCAGAAGAGAGGAGAGGCAGGGTCAGTGGAAAACAAAAAGAACAAAGACTGCAACTGCATGAAGCTAGCAGCTTGGTAAGAGCTGTGAAGCTAAATAATTCTACTCTAACTCTAGAGCGCTAAACTGTAGGCTGGCCTGTACTTTACCATACGTGTTGACAGGTGAAGCTCTGGCGTAGAGTGAAGTGCAGACTGGGCTTTTGTACTGGCAGCAGTTGATTGTGGATGGCAGACAGGTGCGGAGATTGGTGAGGGAGAGCAGGTGTGCTGAGCTGAGCCATGGAGCAGTCAGTGAAGGGGGAGGGGTGGATGTGAAGGTGAAGAGGAGCGAGCCGTAACAGGACCCCCCCTCCGAGGGGCGTCTCCGGGCGACCGTCCGGGGGCGTCGGGGTTGGCCTGGTAGAAGTCCCGTAGGAGAGAGGGACTCATGATGAGCCTCCTAGAAATCCAACTGCGTTCCTCCGGCCCGTAACCCTCCCAGTCCGCCAGGTATTGGAATCCACGACCCCGGCGCCGCACTTTCAGCAGCCGGCGAACCGTCCACTGGGGATGACCATCAACCATCTGAGGAGGCGGAGGGGCTGGAGCGGAGGGCATGAGAGGGCTGGAGGAGACAGGTTTGACCTTGGACACATGAAACACGGGATGCACGTGCCGCATGGGGGTAGGAAGCCTGAGACGTACAGCCGCTGGACTCAGGACGTGGTCGATCTCGAAGGGACCGACATACCGCGGAGCCAACTTCTTGGAGGACACCTGGAGTGGTAGATCGGCAGAGGAGAGGTAGACCTGTTGCCCAACCTGGTATACCGGTGCCGGAGTGCGGCGACGGTTGGCCCCACGGCAGGAGCGCTCATTGGAGTGCAGCAGGGCGGCGCGGACCTCCTTCCACACCCGCCGACATCGCCGGAAGTTGGCCTGGACAGAGGGGACAGAGGCCTCGGACTCCTGGAGAGAGAAGAGTGGGGGTTGGTAACCCAGCGACGCCTCAAATGGAGACTTGCCGGTGGCAGAGCAGGTCAGGGTGTTGATCGAGTACTCCACCCAGGGTAGATCCTTGCTCCAGGAGGAGGGATGGAGGGCAGAGACGCAGCGAAGGGCAGACTCCAAACTCTGGTTTGTGCGTTCAGCTTGACCATTGGTCTGTGGGTGGTACCCTGAGGAGAGGCTTACGGTGGCGCCAATCTCCTTACAGAAGGCTCGCCAGACCTGGGACGTGAATTGGGGCCCCCGGTCAGAAAGAATGTTACTGGGAAGCCCGTGGAGCCGGAATACATGCTGGGTGAGGAGATCAGCCGTCTCAGCCGAGGACGGGAGCTTAGGAAGCGCCACCAGGTGCACCGCCTTGGAAAACCGGTCCACCACAGTAAGAATGACAGTGTTTCCATGGGAAGGGGGAAAACCGGATACGAAGTCCAAGGCAATGTGCGACCAAGGGCGACTGGGCACAGGAAGAGGACGCAGAAGCCCAGCTGGTGGTTGATGTGACGCCTTGGCTCTGGAGCAGGTGGCGCAGGCAGCGACAAACTCCCGGACATCAGCCCTCATGGATGGCCACCAAAACCTCCGGCCGAGGAAGGTGAGGGTCCGTTGGAATCCGGGATGGCAAGCGAACTTGCTGGTATGGCCCCACAGAAGCACCTGAGACCGTACCGCCTGAGGAACGAAGAGGCGGTGAGGAGGACAGTCGCCTGGCCCGGGATCAGCACGTTGGGCCTGTTTGACCTCTGCTTCGATGTTCAGGGTGACCACCCCTATGATACGAGAAGCAGGGACAATGGGCTCAGGCTCGGACAAGGATTTTTCAGGTGCATGGAGTCGGGACAATGCGTCAGCTTTGGTGTTACTCGAGCCAGGTCGGTAGGTAAGGGTATAGTTGAATCTATCCAGGAACTGTGCCCATCGGGCCTGACGAGAGTTAAGGCGTTTGGCAGCCCGGATGAAGGTTAGATTCTTATGATCAGACCAGACCACAGTGGGCTCCTCCACACCCTCCAACCAGTGGCGCCACTCCTCAAAGGCTGCCACCACCGCTAGCAGCTCTCTATTACCGATATCATAGTTCTCCTCTGCTGCACTAAATCGGCGGGAGAAGAAGGCACAGGGATGCAACCTCTGGTCCTTTGCTGACCGCTGGGACAAGACAGCTCCTACGCCAACCTCCGAAGCATCCACCTCCACTATGAAGGGCCTGGAGGGGTCCGGATGGAGGAGGACTGGAGCTGTGGCAAAATGCTCCTTGAGAGCAGAGAAGGCAGCATCGGCAGAAGGCGTCCAGATGAAGGGACGTTGAGTGGAGGTGAGGTGAGTAAGGGGAGCAGCTATGCGGCTGTAGTTCCGAATGAAACGGCGATAGAAGTTTCCAAATCCTAGGAAGCCTTGGAGCTGTCTGCGGGTGGAGGGTTGGGGCCAGTCAACAACTGCTTGGACCTTGCGAGGGTCAGGACGAATGCAGCCATCCTCCACAATGAGTCCTAGGAACTCCACAGAAGGTGAGTGAAAAACGCACTTCTCAGCCTTAATGAAAAGGCGGTTCTCCAAGAGGCGTTGGATGACCATGCGGACGTGCTGGATATGCTCCTTAAGGCCCCGGGAGAATATAAGGATGTCATCCAGGTAGAGGACCACGAATACCTCTAGCATGTCCCTGAGCATGTCGTTCATGAGAGCCTGGAAGACCGAGGGCGCGTTAGTGAGTCCGAAGGGCATGACCAGGTATTCGTAGTGTCCACGGGGGGTCTTGAAAGCGGTCTTCCACTCATCCCCCTCACGGATACGCACAAGGTGGTACGCGTTCCGGAGGTCCAACTTGGTGAAGATGGTAGCACCGACGAGGGGTTCAAAGTTGGAGCTCATGAGGGGGAGAGGGTATTTGTTCTTGATTGTGATGTTGTTGAGCTGCCTGTAGTCTATGCATGGCCTCAGATCCCCACCCTTCTTCTTGACAAAAAAGAACCCCGCTGCCACCGGAGATGTGGAAGGGCGTATAAGACCCTCAGCCAGACAATCATTAATGTAACGGTCCATCGCCGCCTTCTCAGGTAGAGAGAGATTGTAGAGGCGAC
>JAXIVH010000004.1:4144957-4154957 GCA_036785325.1 Urophycis tenuis
AGAAGGAACCGTTTCACAGGAATCATCCTCTAGAATCTAATTAATTTCATTTTGTATTATCTCATCACTTGAAAGATAAAAATGTGAAGTGACTTGATGCGTCTGCCCATGTATGTGTGTGTGTTTGTGTATGTGTGTGCATGCGTGTGTGTGCTTTTGTGAGTTGTGTGTCTGAGTGTGTTAGGGGGCTAGAATGTGACAGTAATATTTATCATGTTAGATAAAAACATTTAAAAAAAAAATGGTTCAAGTGCATGTGCATATGATGAGATAATTATGCTAATATCATTAATATCTGTCAGATGTCACATAAAAAATATGTTTGTGTGTGTATGCACATCATTGTGTCTGTGTGTCTTGTACATCTCATATTGAGTGATGCCGTCCCAATCACTTCCACTTACTAATTGTCACATCAATCACAGCTATCGATCAGCAATCTTAGTGTCTAAGTGAATCCACACGAACATCCATACTTATGTGAACACAAACGCACACACACACACACACACACACACACACAACGCACATGTTAAAAAATAAACCAGTAAATATATGCATGCTAAGTAATACACTTGTAAGGTAAATTTTTTCCGATGTTTTAATCAATTTCACAGGTACAAAACACTTAAAGCTGTACTAAAGTATATACACATGTGAGCGTACACACAAACGCACACACACACACACACACACACACACACACACACAGAGACACTGACTTAGACACACACACACAAATCCTCACTAATGGCGCATTGATTTATCTTGAAAAGTAGAGAACATTCAATCTGTGTCACGACCTTGAGCTGTTCCCAGGGTAAAGTGCATCCCTGTTTGTGTGTGTGTGTGTGTGTGTGTGTGTGTGTGTGTGTGCCTGTAAGCGTAAGTGTGAGTATAACCTAAAACTTTGTATTGGTCTGTTATTGCAGACCATTTTGTTTGCCAACATTCTGAGTTTCCCAGAATCCAGATGAGTGTGGAGAGGATGAAGAAGAGAGGAAGAGGAAGAGAGGAAGTGGAAGTCGCAGGAGATGCACACACGAGCACACACGCACACACACACACATGGAAACATTAACCAGACCGAAAGGGTGATCTAAGATGGGCAGACACACACACACACACACACACACACACACACACACATAGACATGGACACAGAGACAGTGACAGAGAGGCGAGGGCAGAAGGGGCTGGCCTGTTTAATTCCTCAGGGTGTAATTCTTTAGGGGGCCCAATAGTTCAGACTCCATCCTCTGCCATTACTGCAGGGATTCCATTAGGACGTCTATTACTTCAACTAGCATTCGATCAGCAGACAAGTGATTACTGCAGCTACCATAATTCCATTAAACAACAAATTTATGTTGCATTATTCTATTACGGAATGAAACGTTACATTTGCATTATTTAATCAAAGACGGCATGGTTCGCATTATTCCATTAAAGACGTCATTGGTTTACGTTAGCTAACGGAAGACGGCTCGAAGATGCCCATTAAGAGAGGTTCCCTTCAGAGGCTTTATGCTGTTATTCCTTTACACACACACAGCACTTTTATTGGCTGAGCGGTGAGCGTGGCCATGTGTCCAGAATGCAGTGCTATACCTCAGCAGGAAGAGGTTTTTTTCATGACTAGCTGCTTTATGTTGATATCACTGCCTCCAGTGTAATGGCCTCTACAGTCATTTTTATCGTATAGCTAATAGCTACAACTAATAGCCTTGTAAAAAAAAAAAAGTGCTGGTAATGAAAAATACCAAAATGCTACTCCAATAGATTCTGGTCATTCTAAGGAAACGAATAGAAGCAAAGCAGTGCGGTTCTTATTTTTATCTTCACAGCCGTAATAATAGAGACCATATTACCAGACTACAATGTCTTTAAATATCTCTAACGTTAACTCAATAGGAGAAAAACATGAATATAACAAAAGCACTGCAGTTCTTATTATATTCATATTTTGTAATATTGATGAGGTGAATATGAATAGGTTGATCTACATATATATATATATATATGAATATATCTTTAAAATGTCTTTATGGATTCTGCTATTGAAGCTGTCAATTTCTGACCCCGCAAAGTCTCTGAAAACGGCTCAGATGGATACAACTTCAGACTGAAGTGTGAAACAAAGTACAAATTCACTGTTACAATCAGGCTGCATTAGCTTCCTTGAACCAGGTGACCAAGGCGTTACTCCCTCTTCTCGAGTATCCCTGGGTCTTCTGAGTCTGGGGTGGACGAGTCAAGTCCTTCAGAGACCCTCAGGTTTCAATAGCACTGAAGATGTGACGGCTGCAGTCAAGTTCAGGTTTGCACTGATCAGGAATGAATGCACAGCCATTGAATATTGTGTTGTATTACCAAACGTCACGTTTCACTTGTCCTCCTGAAAAAAAACGATCCCACTGACAGTAGAGTTTTTTCCTGGTTTCCCCCGTTGGGCTTTTGCAACTTTAGCCTTGCCTGTTTGAGAGCTCGGGAGTGGTTCTCAATTGGAACTGAACATGACACAACCGAACACCATCCAGAGTGTCATTGTGGTCCAAATTATTCAAAGCGGTATTCACTTGTCATGATTATCTTGTTAAACAAAATGTTGCCATAAAATGTCCCTTTGGAATGGATGTTTCTCTGATGCAAGGCGAAAGGTAAACGTCTGGGCTGCCCCTCAAAAACACATCCTCCGACCCACACTCCGAAACACATACTCCGTCATCCCTGGATCACTCGGAAATCTATGTTTGTAGAGAAAGACCATCAGGAGGGAAATAAAATAATACTCAACACAACAGCTGGGGTGACTCCAAAATGCGCTAAAGACAACGATTCACTCGGCATGCAAGCTGCAACCAACCGTTTTTTTAGTTGTTTTTTTTTTTGGGTTTTCTTATCAGGGGAGAGCGCGGACGCAGTCCCAACCAACCAACCAACCAACCAACTGTTTTTTTGTTTCCATTTAAACGTGGCAATATATCTTATATGATCGCCAACATATTAATCGAAGCCGCTGTGTCACAGTTACTAAAACAGCGCCGTAATCTGCAGAAAACCCGGGTAACGCGTGTGTCTCCGCCAGCCTTTGGGCAAAAACTGTTGGGGTAGGCCCTTGTGACGTCACAACCAGGGGACATCGGTGGCGAGGTGTGTGTGTGTGTGTGTGTGTGTGTGTGTGTATGGGAGCTCCGTCTCTGGGTCAAGCTGCTCGCACACTGAGACAGTGTGATGCCGGGGCGTGTGGCGCGCTTCAGATGCAACGTCGCTCATTATTACTCATGCACCACGACGGCGGCGCGAAAAATGCATCACACAAAGTTAGCTGGCATGGGTCGTAACCAAGGAGACAACTTGAGAGACAACCCCCCCCCCCCACCTTCCTAGAACTCTCAGCCCAAAACACATTTTGTTTTCCATCTCGTAGTGTATGAATTAGAGCTGGAGGAGAGGGTTCACAAACACTCTAACTAACTAAATATACACTCACCGAATGAAGATTCGTAAAAATGTAATGCAAATGGCTGACTAGAAATGCAAAATCAATCAATCAATACTGATTTTAATGCTGAAACTAGCTGAAAAGGTTGCATTTTTTCCACTGAGAAAAAAAGAAAAAAAAAGAAAAGAAAAAAGTCATCAATTTAGTTTTGGCAGACAAAAACTTGAGGTATGTTGGCACAGGGCGGGCTAAACCAGCCAGCCTTCAGAGTGGTTACATTTGGGTGACACTGACGGGCCAGCTAGGCTGTCGTTTACGCTGCAGATCAAGTTGAGCGGTACAGAGCACATCCACCCTGGTGTGGTTATGGCAATCGTCTGGCTTCCCATTAGCGGCCTCTGGCCCGAACGTCCTCGGTGAGTGAGAACTTTAAAAGGCCTATTAGATGAGGGCTGTTTTCCATTCTCATCCACCCTTTGCTCCCTCTGAGAGGAAGAGCTAATTTAAGTGATTATCAGCCCCGCGCATGTGTTGTAACTTTCTATGCAGGGCTAATGACCGACTCCAGCTCGCTATCACAGCGCGGCGTGCCTTGTCTCATTAGCTGCTGTTTGTTGGTGAGATTTCCCTCTCTCTCTCTTTTTTGATAGATTTGAACTGTGTGATACTTTTTTTTTCTTATATCTAATTCTATCATGATAGCTGGGACGTGTGTGTGTGTGTGTGTGTGTGTGTGTGTGTGTGTGTGTGTGTGTGTGTGTGTGTGTGTGTGTGTGCATGAAGCTCTTGTCCCAACGCTGGGTTATTTATATATTTGTTTCCTTTATGAGACGATCATCTGATCTGCATCTGATCTGCATCTGCACAATGGTAATGTCCTGTGTTTTGTTAGCTTGAAGCCCACCAACAAAGAACACAGTCAACAACAGTCAACAGAAACAAAGGAACACAGAGAGCACCTCGTGAAGTTAAAGGGCACCTACTTTACTCCCTGGTGTGAGTATGATTAGCCATTGCCAGCCATTTAAAAAATAATCATCCCTACCTTTTGACATAGAGATATCACAAGTGACAGTGTCCACCTGGATGTATGATGGATAGATACAGTAAGCCGCCCAGTTGGTACAGTCTACTGGGAAGACTGGTAGACTGATCCAGCCATCATTTATTAGGGTAGACAGTCCCACTTGTGGGGTGTGAAGGCCATGATATATATACAATATATATATAGTCTATGAGGTCTTGAGCCATTACTCTCTGCAGCAAAGTGAGCAATGTTCCCTGCAAGATGGCTTTATACGGCAAACTAGAGCTTTTACATTGACCTCCAGAGTGCTCCTCTTACAATGTACCAGTTGTAGAACTGCTGACTGCATTCACATCAAGAGGCTTTTAAAACTCACCACCCGCCATACCGCACACCAAAACCACCAATAAAGTCTGCTTTCTACGGCCACTTTGTTTTGCTTTGCATTTATCCATTTGATATTTAGTTGGCAACCTATTCTCAGATGAAAGTGGATGAGGCATTAATAAAGTATGCATTAATTCAGAACTCCATAAAAACATAATGAAACAATTGAACACAAAACAGAATAATTTGGTGTTTTACAACTGAGGAACATTTAGATATTACTTATCTAAATAGATGTAATAATATCCTTCCATTTATTTAATCAAGAACAAGATGTGATCTGTCCACTGGGTTGCATCAAAAGATTATTCAGTGTCAATTAAAACAAGAAATATGCACAATCCATTGGCCCAAGGGCAGAATACCATCAACATAACCACCTCACTTTAATGCATTCTGATTCCTAACTTCTTGTTTCTCCGGCAGGGAATGTGGTTTCCCTCCATATTTAATACCGCAAAAGAGACGTATAGGAAGAGCGTCCGCTTAAATTCTCATTAAAATGATGGATCACGTTATCAGGTGATAAATGCACTGTATAAAATCTAAGGCTGAGATCTATGGGTGTATAAATATTAAACAGCCGCTTTACGGCCTATGGATATTGAGTAACACCATTGTTAAGTTGTAATGGCGCAGCCCACAACGGCTCCATTGCTATTGTCCTGGCTGAATCCTGCAGGAGGCATGTATAAGTGCTTGTGGTGGTGGTGGTGGTGGTGGTGGGGGGGGGGGGGGGGGGCAGGCAGTTATACAGGCCTCAGTGATGAGTTCCTGTAAGTTCCTCGAACATCTTTCTGTTTTTTTTGCCACATGCACTGTTTAAAAAGCTGTGAGAGCTTGCAGCGGACCACTGGAGTGATATTGCTTTTCTATTTGCACGGTATAATTTCTAGAATTGCGTACCACAAGCCCATTAGCATGGGTTTTTACATCCTAGCCCCTATAACCACCGCTAATGAACAATCAGTGAGCTACATCAAAACAACCTGCATGTGTTAGCATGCTGAGTGTATGAAGATCAATACCTCCTCTGTTTAGTTTTATAAGTCTATGCATTATGGTATAGTCTCTGTATAATTGCCTGAAACTACTTAATCGGTTAAAGTTGCACAATGCTTTAACATAATATGCATATATGCATAGCAACTTTAACCGATTCAACTAGCTTGTAGATTCGAAAAGCCTGGATGCATATCGACATAGTCAATGCTGATCAAGAGTGATTTCAATAATGTCATCAATAAAATCACATCCTATGACATGTTCTATGAATAAATTATGCTGGTTGGTACACTTCTTTATGTTTACACTATTCTCACCATCCTTGCTCCCCAAACCACCTCACACACACGCCACCCAGACAGCCGAGCTATGCTAGGTCGAGCTATGCTAGGTCGAGCTACGCTAGGCCGAGCTACGCTAGGTCGAGCTACGCTAGGTCGAGCTACGCTAGGCCGAGCTACGCTAGGTCGAGTCACACGGTTCACACAGTGCAACTTTAAGAGGAGGACCGTCCCGCTAAAGTACTGCTCAGACTAAAGTACTGCTAAGACTAAAGTACTGCTCAGACTAAAGTACTGCTAAGACTAAAGTACCGCTCAGACTAAAGTACTGCTAAGACTAAAGTACCGCTCAGACTAAAGTACCGCTAAGACTAAACTACTGCTAAGACTAAAGTACCTCTAAGACTAAAGTACCACTCAGACTAAAGTACTGCTAAAACTAAAGTACTGCTCAGACTAAAGTACTGCTAAGACTAAAGTACCGCTAAGACTAAAGTACGGCTGAAACTAAAGTACCGCTAAGACTAAAGTACCGCTAAGACTAAACTACCGCTAAGACTAAAGTACTGCTCAGACTAAAGTACCGCTAAGACTAAAGTACCGCTCAGACTAAAGTACCGCTCAGACTAAAGAACTGCTAAGACTAAAGTAGGCCTACTGCTCAGACTAAAGTACTGCTTCACACGCTCAAAGACAACCCGGTCTGCAACGTCAATTCTGCGTCAATTCTGCATAAAAGCGTGAAGCGTTGACGTCATCCATCAGGGATTGGATTTCAAGCCGCAAACATGCTAATGCGCATATAATCTTTGGAAAAAGTAAGTCACACTTTATCAGAAAGTAACAAGAGGTTTGTATCTGACAGACACATGTACTAAAGGAAACTCTGCTTCCACCTATTTCTCGGGGGGAAACCACTTGTCTCCCATCGGCTCTCTGGCTGAAACATGTACCAGTAGTGTAAGAGTTCAGTTGGTCAGCTTAGTATTAGCCTTTTTCTTTTCGTTTCAGAAAAAAAAAATGGTTGTAATTATCTGCTAAAGTGCGAAGTACAAGTGAGAGACTTGCCATTCACAGCAAAAATCACTTCATGGCAATGAAAAAAACGAAACACAGGATATCACACGCACAGGCACACACACACACACGGACACATACACACATACCCACACATAGACACATACACACACATAGACACACACACACACACGGACGCATACACACATAGAGACACACAGACACACATAGACACACACAGACACACATAGACACACACAGACACTCATAGACACACACATACACACACAGACACACACAGACACACACAGACACACAGACACACACACACACATAGACACACATAGACACACACTCCCCTCTAAATGGCAGATATTTCACGGCTCATTTGTCTACGATCCCATGTAACAGACGGGGGGGGGGGGGCTGGCAGTGAAAGAGATTAAAATATTAGCGAGGAAAAGAGAATGAATAATAGAAAGAAAAGACAAGAGCAGTTAAAAGAAATAGAGAGCAAGAGAGAGAGAGAGAGAGAGAGAGAGCGAGAGACAGAGGTGAGATGTGGAGGAAGTGAGTGTCGTGGTAATGATGTAGGGGTGGCATTTGTCACCCCTCCTCCCCACCCACCCACCCACACACACACACGCACACACCCACCCATCTCCATCTCTCCCACCCACGCGGCCCGGCCATCAGCCACCAACTACACAACCCCCCCCCTCCACACACACACACACACACACACACACATACACACACACACACACACACTTCTCACCCCTCCTCGCGTCTCCATCTTCATCATCATTTGTCTTGGTCGTCCCTGTCTTTTTTTTTTTTCGGTCTCTCTCTCTTTCGTTTTCTTGCATCATGGAAGACTGGGTCATAATTCAAACTCCCAACACTATTTTAATTTGGCGGTTGACTCAAAACACCAAGTATGCATGTGTGTGTGTGTGTGTGTGTGTGTGTATCTTTACATGCGTGTGTGTGCAGTGTGTGTATGTGTATGTTTACATGTGTGGGTGTGTGTGTGTATGTGTATATTTACATGTGTGGGTGTGTGAGTGTATGTACATGTGTGGGTGTGTGTGTGTATGTACATGTGTGTGTGTGTGTGTGTGTGTGTGTGTGCGTGTGTGTGCAGTGTGTGCACCGCGAACGGGATCTCGTGTCACCGACGCAAAACCGCAATCACGCCTGAGACAGAATACGGACGCTTTTACCAGTTTCCATTACCATGCGGGCTGCTCGCAGACAATACCTACATATATATCAGCCTCCTTCCCTCTACACTTACCATTAAAAATTCATCCCAAGTATCCACTAAATTAAAGTGCTCTTTCCCTTCTTTTCCTCCCGATGCACAGAAAAGTGTCACCGGGGCTGAATTCCTGCTGACCAAACACTTCCAGACCAGTACAGTGTGACACCCTCCGAAACGCATCGGCCATCTGTCACACAGCCCAGGCCTCCGGGAGAAGAAGAGCCCACCCGATGGGGGGGGGGGCAGGCATCTCCAGGCAGGTCATGTGAGCTGGATCACATGCCACGGCATCCTTTCTATAGATTTTGATTACATTTTTTTTACCTCAAACTATATTTTGGTCTTCATGATCGCGGCAAGAGATTGCGGTTCGCTGATGGTTTGAAGCCACCTGATTGGCTCTTCGCACCACCGTGAACTTCCACCATTTGAATCAACGAGTTGGGTTGTGTGGGGTCAAAGGTCATGAAAGGCTGTACTGACGCTGCTTGGTTACTTAGGATGAATGATCGTCATCAATAAAACAAACTAAATGAAGTTATGTGCTTTAAGGCTTGTCTTGCGGGGCACTTGATCTTACTGTTTCATTAAAATGAATTAAATAAAAGTTTAAAGCTGATTGCCAAAGTGCAAGCATGAGAGAATTATCAAAACTGATGACTGGATAGCGCGCACATTTGAACCGTGTTAATCAAAAGGAGAACCGATACAAGAGCATTGGCACTAATCCAACAGATCAAGGGGTATTCCATTATTCTGATTTGTGTGTCTGTTTGTGTTCCCCCCTTTGTTGCATGTGTGTGTCTGTTTGTGTGTTCCCCTGGTGTTTGCATGTGTGTGATTGTGTTTTGTTTGTCGATGTCTCAAGAGTTTGCATGAAGGCAAACAAAGACCAATAAAAGGCTTCTCTCCAACCTGCATCTATTCTCCACCTCTCTCTCTCTCTCTCTCTCTCTCTCTCTCTGACCCCCCCACCCACCTCCCCTCCCCCTCCTCTCCCCTTCATCTCTCCCCTGCCCCCCTTTCTTCCCCTCCTCTCATTATGTGGTGCTTTAATTAGGCTCTCTGATGTGATCATCTGGACTTCAGAGACAGAGTGAGAGAGAGAGACAGAGAGAGAGATAGAGGGAGAGCGAGGGAGAGAGAGGAGAGAGCAAGAGAGAGAGAGAGAGAACCCAAAAAGAGATAGAGATAGAAAAAGAGAGGGAGGGAGAGGGAGGGAAAGGGACAAATAGATAGAGAGAGAGAGACAGAGAGGAGGAGAGAGACACAGAGAGCAAAAGAGAGGGCGAGAGAGAGAGAGAGAGTGAGAGAAAGAGGGAGATAAATGGAGCGAGGTAGAGAAAGAGAGAGAGAGAGGAGGGAGATGAGGGCGATAGATAGGGAGGGAGGAAGAGAGAGAGTGTTTGAAGTCTACAGTATACTTTGTCGGTTAATTATGCAGTCATTCTCCCCTGATCCCTCCTCTCTCTGTCTTTCACGTTTCTCAAAAGAAAAAAGGCACTTTGATAAAGACCACAGACAAAAACCTATTGAATGAAAGTGATATTGAATGATTTTAAAGTCACAAT
>JAXIVH010000004.1:4167448-4207713 GCA_036785325.1 Urophycis tenuis
CACACCCACAGACACACTCGCTGACACAAACACCTGACGTGTGCAAAATGCATACAAACAAATAATATCAATCCATCATTGCAACGGCATGACACTCTATCATCAACACAATCCATAACACGAAACAAAAGCAGCAGCCATTTTTCAAACGCATCTTGCCATCGCTTTCACTTGTGTTGTAATTTCGCCCGGATGGGAGCTGGGAGTAGTTCTTTCACGGGGTGTAGTCCTTCAGTTGTCGGTAGAAGCCCGGGTTTCGGGCGGGCCGAGGGGCCTGGCGCGCTTCACCTGCGCCAGCGCAGTCCTCAAACGCCAGCCGCTCTCTGAGCATCAGGTAGCCAATCACGATGGAGGTGGAGCGCGACACGCCAGCGTTGCAGTGCACCAGAGCCACGCCCCCTGCGGACAACAACACCAGGGGTTGGACCACACCGAGAGACACACGTCTGCACGCATAGCTACATAACAATACATGAGGAATACAAACAAGGAATGGATGGTAACACACGCATACAACCTCAACAGTTTCACATCAACACACAGATTCTCAGCAAAGACAGAGAGCGAGAGAGAGAGAGAGAGGGAGAGAGGGAGAGAGAGAGGGAGGGAGAGAGAGAGAGACAGAGAGAGAGAGAGAGAGAGAGAGAGAGACAGAGAGAGAGAGGAGAGAGAGAGAGAAAGAGAGAGAGAGAGAGAGCAGAGTGAGTCCCGTGGTCTGAAACAAGTGACAGACCAATCCCAAATAAAATCTAAAGTCAACGTGAAAAGCAGAATGCAGGGGATCGGGGAAAGGAAATTTGCTGTGCGTGTGCAGAGAGCAAGGGCTTTCAAAAAGCGAGCGCTTGAGAGTGGAAGAGAGATAACAACGCATGGAGGGATAAAGATAGAGAGATAGAGAGGGCTGTGTGGAGTGTACCTCCGCCTTGGCTTGGTCTATGAAGGATGAGCAATCCACCAGATAGGAGGTGATTGGAGAGTCTGGAACATCCAGTATGTTGACCGTTTTGTAGGTCAACTGGTCTGGGAACAGATTCCCCACGCCGTACGCTACATTCAGAACATGGGACACCTGGGAGAGGGAGAGAGAGGGAGGGAGAGACAGAGAGAGAGAGAGAACGTTATTGTTATTACTATGTCATTTTGCCTTTTTTTTTTTTTTACTTGTGCAAATGTGTCATGATTTGTCATGCAATAAAGTGCCCCGAATTGAATCACCCAAAAAACAACAATAATCCCAATAATTTGTATTGAGCCTCTTCTTTGTATATTCCATTTCAGAGTTTCTAAGTTTCTGAGTACTTTGTTTTGGTCAATGCTGGGTTTGTCCTTGACCTCCATATTAACGCTGTTCCACATTATGGGCGTAATACCACCTTCATTACAATTTGTAAATTAAATGTAGATTTGTTTCTATTCTGTTTCTAGCTATTGTGTTTCTATTATGCTGCAGTTATGTCCTCGCTTTGTTCTTTCCCCCTTGGCGTGTTGGAATTAAGTGCAATGTTGCATATAAAACCCCCTGGAAATTAAACCGCTAAACTAAAGTTGTACTTCAGCGTGAGATTAAACCTTGGAGTAACAAATACAGAACATATAAAAAAGGGGAAAGAGAGACCGGAAGAAGAGATGAGAGGTCTGCGGGCTGGGAGGAGATAAATGATTACCACACAATTATCATGACATAATAACGTGGGCGTCGTACTCTCTTCCTGCCTTCCAAATACGGTGTGTGTGTGTGTGTGTGTGTGTGTGTGTGTGTGTGTGTGTGTGTGTGTGTGTGTGTGTGTGTGTGTGTGTGTGTGTGTGTGTGTGGCTGAGTAACCACTAACTTGTAAGCCTCCTGATTGAACTTCCTAAAAGCCCGAAACAGAACCTCATTATAAACTGGGCCCTGCCTCGGGTCTGCATTCATTAACACGTTGCTTAAGGCTGGGTCATTTGCCACTGCTATTCCCACCCCCATCCTCCACTGCCTGTTAAGCTTCCTGACTTCCTTCGCCGAGACAGGAAAAGGAAACAATTTAACGTTCCCCGTTCATCGCTACTTGGTGCAGTGACAGAAGCGTTCCCGGGAGCGAGCGAGACTGCGATGGCCACGACGAGTGTCGCCGCAGCGCGGCTCGGACGCGGATGTGCTCCCCCTGCTGGGGATACACTGTAATTGCACGTGTGACTGGATTCTCGAAGGGCCACCTGAATGCTCCCCAAATAAACTGTGTTCCTCGCTGAATTCAACCTATAGCTATTCGTGAAATGCAACACAGCATGTAAGCAAACATGGATGCCCTTCCCCCCACCATTTAATCCGGACACATTGAGTACCAACCTTGTATCTCTGCAGTGTGTCAATGTCATGGGCCACATCCTGGGAGGCTGAAAGAGGGAGCAGATAACTAGGTTTGAACACACCCGTGGGGGACAAGACAAGCAGAACATCTCATTACTATGGAGAATCCAATTGTCCACCGCTGCCTCCACGTTAGCACGCGCTGAGCACGCTTCATGCAATGATGCAATTATTATACACACGTACACACGCATGCATGCACACGCATGCACGAGCTCGCACACACACACACACACACACACACACACACACACACACACACACATATGTGCATGCATGCACACACACAGACGTCATGCACGCGCACACACTCACAGACATGTGCATGCACGCGCACACCCACACACAGCTGGAGTAACACTTCTTTACCCAGATGTGGAACATCATCACAAAAACAGTGGGCCCCACAAGCAGCACAGTGACTATAGTTATCACTATAGTGCTATGATACATGATTATGCGACGACAGGCTGGTACATTTGTAGAAAACTGGCAGAGACGATAAATGGTAAGACGAAGAAGCTATGTGAGGTCAACTCAAAATGTACCACACATAAAATCACCAACTAGGTGCTTTGCTATTCCAATTGAAAATAGAGAAGAGCAAAGGATGATCAGTCCAGTGTAGCTCAAAGGGTGGAGTGTTGTGTGGACACTGCCACGGCACGGGGCTCCTGGGTCACGGGGACCACCCAGCAACTCAGTGCACTCACAGGCAGCCTGGCATTAGGAAAAGGTCCAAATGCCCTGACTCGGCGGTGGTGTAAACCAGCTTTTAATGAACTGGCCTACAGCGCTGAACAATGTTGGCCCAGCCGCTCAGATCACAGAAGCCTAAATCACTCATCCAAACGTCGCACCATAATTCCTCCAGCTGCCGGGCAATAGTTAAGAAACCGCAAGCCTGAATTGCTGAATTATTACTTCTGCCCATATGTGCTTGTGTGTCTGTATGATGTCAAATAGCTATGAAGGGATAGTCACAATGACATTGTAAATGATCTTATGTGTTCATCTTGGTTAACTGGACGTTATTTTTTTGTGTGATGTGATGATGCAAATAAGCATAGAGATGGTTGGGTTATACGGCAAATTGAATTAAAACAAAGCAAACGGCTTGAGAGTACAGTACCCACACTGAAAATGAAACATCAGGAGCTGAAAATATAGGGTCTTGAATCAACAAGGCTTTGACAATGACAGAGTAAGTTTAACTTTAGGGGAAGTTTCGTACATAAAAATAGAAGGTGACAGCAGGAAATTAATCAACTTCTGAAGCAGCGCAGACATAGGCAACCAAGGAAGGCAGCCGAGGCAACATCATAAAAATAGGACACAGACAAGAGAATAACAGAATTGTGCATAAAATGTTCCACTGAGTTTCCTTACTGGTCTTTGAGTGCTCAATAACTTCCTTGAGGGAATCGTCAAAGCGAGAGAGAGAGTAATCGAGACCAAACAGCAAAGTCATGTGTTCTAACATATGGCTTTGTATTTTACTAACATGTTCCTAAGCTCAAGATAAAGCTATGCCTTCTATTTAAATCCAAAAGATAGAAATAGATCTTTCTTTTATGTCCAAGAATGACTTGGTGCTACCTTCTTGTCCATTTGAGATCTTCTACATGGCAATGCGTCAGCCCAACATCTGCAGCCGCTCCTCTGTACGGTACACCGTTGTGCTTTACGTGTGAACTGGCTCTAACCACATGACACTGTGCTCGGAAGCACAGTGGCCGTCTCAGTGAGTGTGCGGATGCTTACCCACTCGGTGGAGTTGTATCTACTAAAGGCACCTCTTGGGTTGGCTCAGACCTACAGGAGCACTTAAGTCAACAGGGAATCCAGAGCGTTGCAGGCCACGCTCCGCGGGCTTCCTGTGAATGACGTCTGCCACACCTTCTTCTGGGAACCTTCTCCAGAGCACCAGGAAAATGGCTGACTTTATTGCCTATTGTCAATGTGTATCAACCCTAAAGTATATGGAGCTCAAGAGTCTGGACGCACAATAAAAAAGGTTTGTACAGGCATAATTCTAATGTTATGTACCAGTGCTCCACCGTCTTAACTTGACAGCTGAACTCTCCCTAAATGCATCACTCTTCATCCTCAGAACACCCCTCCGTTACCCAGTCATCTCAGAGCTGCTCTCTTGCTGTAACTGCTGTAAACTATACGGCTTGTCTGTGTCCTGCTGCTCACTTCTCCATGTAGCTACTCTGTAGGCTACCCGGCCTCCGTCTCTGTTTATCTGCAAGTAGGGCTACAACAAGAAATACTAATGACAAGAATTAGCTTCTCCCATCTCCTCTCTGCAGATGTGTTGTCTCTGCGACTTCGCTCTTTCTCTGTAGTATCTAGAAAGTATTCTGTATTCTGTACTCGCTCTCTCTCTCTCTCTCTCTCTCTCTCTCTCTCTCTCTCTCTCTCTCTCTCTCTCTCTCTCTCTCTCTCTCTCTCTCTCTCTCTCTCTCTCTCTCTCTCTCTCTCTCTCTCTCTCTCTCTCTCTCTCTCTCTCTCTCTCTCTCTCTGTGTAGGCAGTCGTGTTCTAGTGTCAGTGATGTCAAGGGGATAAAAGGTTTAAAAGGTCTGTCAGCTCCCATATGAGTCGAGGATGACCTGGCCTGCAGGTGAAGGAGGGGGCTGCAGGTGAAGGAGGGGGAGCTGTGGGAGTATTTAAATTGTGGCTGGACCAAGGCAATCTTGGAGATAAAACAAACGTAATCTATCCTAAATGGGAAATGTTGGTGTCACAGCAGGAATAAATGACAGCAATAAAAATTAAAAACATGGACAGTTGTGGGTTGTGGGCCATGTGGGCCAGTAAGATTGGCCCTGAATATTGGCCCATGCAGCATTGTAAAGGAATCTATTTAGCAATTAATTTCAATGCTGTAATTCTCCAGAACTCACAAAAGGAGATGACTGCCCCTGAGCAAGGGCAATGTACTCACAGCCAAAAGGTCCTCGGTTTGATCCCAAAAGTCTGTGACCTGCCTTTAGGCATTTGTCAACAAGATGCATACAACTCCTACCATGGAGTCACAATCTTTGTGCAGAGTGCTAACTGCACAACACAGTCTGTGAGAATGCCAAGTGCCATGTAAACACAGAATCAAAACTTGTGGATTGGTTCATTTGTGGGCACTAGAAGAAGAATTACTCTTTTGATCCTATGAGGGAAATTTGGTCTCTGCATTTAACCCAATTGTGAGTTAGTGAAATACACTCAGCACACAGTGATGGTGAGGTGAAGCACACACTAATCCTGAGGCGCTCGGGGAGCAGTGAAGGGTTAGGTGCCTTGCTCAAGGGCACTTCAGCCGTTCGTACTGGTTCGGGTTCGAACCGGCAACCCTCCGGTTACAAGTCCGAAGCCCTAACCAGTAGGCCGTGGCTGCTCTTAAATTGGAGAAAACTACCTAGACATGGCAGTTTGTATGCATTTACTTGTGTTGGGCAAACAAAGGTACTGCTATGGAAGCTGCTAAACACTCATTTGGAATACAATGGATGTCAGTGGGTAAGCAACTGCCCAGTTTCAGGGCATGGCTATATCAGGAGAGAAGGAGAGTTGAACAACAATCTTGGCAGGTACACATAGACAAATGTCCATCAAACAGGCCAAATCCTTTAATCAATTATAGATAAGGTAACTGCAATGCATGCATGAGAGGCAATAATAGTACTACCACAGTACTACTGCTGTACTAACTACTACAGCAGTTCTAAAGTCGAAGTAGCACATGCCAAGGGTAGGCCTATAAAGCTTGAAAAAAGTTACCTAACAGAAGAAATGGTCTGACCACGCCAACTTGAAGGTCTAGACTTTTGTCTTCAACAAAGCCAAAGCCTGTACGCTCATCTTCAATGTCCACTATCTCGCTTGCTCCTCCGTCCCCCCGTCTCTCCACATAACGCTTTCCCGTGACGCTGGTGACGACTGTGCTCTGTTTCTTCAGACGACTTAAGGAGAATCCTTGGATCTCTTGAGCAAAGGAATGCATCGCACTTCGCACTAAAAACAGAAGACAATGGAAACCAGGATGGTGATATGTGAATACAAGATGTAGCACAACATTTCGAAAAGATTTGTACAAATATAGCAAACTGCCAATATGTGCCCATCAATATTGGCGTGTGTGTCATTTAATTGGACGAACCAGTAATAACTGCGCCAAGCTGTTGATGTTGTTGTTGTTGTTGTTATTTATAATAACCCACCCACCTGGACTCTTTGTTTTGAAATATGCTTTGACTCAAAACGTAGTTGCTTGCATCACACTTTTGTTGTTCAAATTGTGAAACCCCAACACAATTATTCATATCTCACCAGGATCGCCATAACAGGCGTCACTCGGCCATCGTCGGAAGCTACGTCAATGTGGTGGTGCGTTCAAGGGTTGTTCGTAAAACATTTCTAGGAGCAATTTGCGAAACGACCAGAGCTGTTATCGTTGTTTACCTTGGCGAACAAGTTCGACCCTCATTTCCTCAGCGCATTCTTTCATTCATGCTTATCGTAGATGCCTAATTTACACCTTCATCATTACTCACTCTCTCTCTCTCTCTCTCTCTCTCTCTCTCTCTCTCTCTCTCTCTCTCTCTCTCTCTCTCTCTCTCTCTCTCTCTCTCTCTCTCTCTCTCTCTCTCTCTCTCTCTCTCTCTCTCTCTCCTCTCTCTCTCTGTGTTATTATCCAACTAGTATCGTTTATTTGATATTATTAAAAAAAAAAAAAAAAGGTATAATCATCTACCATTATAAATTATTAATGATAGTCTTGCTCTGGGACACCTCGACGACAGAATGAACTAAGAGGAGCATTGGTACTTTTATTAAAGAGACATTGATATCACATTTGTAAACAATCCAATACATCATATATGTTTATTTAAATATATTTAGACTAACAAAAGTATAAAAAAAGGGGGGCTACAGATTTGCCTTCTACTGACATTTCACCTGACTCACTTTATTGGACATACATATTTGCACTTCATGTATAAGACTTGATCTGTAACTAATCGCGATGGCACTCTATATGACTGATTATGTTATCATTTAGCAAACATTGTGCGGTGTTAAATTCTACATAGACAGTATTTTGCTGTAATTTACTCCATTCGGTGCATCACCGAGCTCGTGAGTAGTACTCGAACGCACCTCGAGCTGGTCGATCCATCCTCTGCAGGAAAAGAGCCTCGTTGTGAAAACCAGGACATCTCCTCTCGGCAGGCTGTCAGGGAAAACACAGGCAGCTTTGGGAGACGGAGGGGTGGAGTACAGGAAGCCGTTGTCACCGAATATCTGAACATGGGCGCTAATTAATCACTATAGTTTACGGATTTTCGCTTCAAACCAACCATCGCACAGATTTGGAAGATAATTTTCCCGAAGTGGTGATTGAATCGAGGAGCAAGATGTCTCGGGGAGTGATTCAACCGAGCCAGCAGAAGCTGGCCGAAAAACTCACCATCCTCAACGACAGAGGCATCGGGATGTTGACCCGAGTTTACAATATTAAAAAGGTTAGGACAGTCAGTCTCGGCTGCTTCCACATTTTACCGATTTATTACGTTACACCCCAAACACAGATGTACACTGTTCAGCATGTAACCTACCAGTCTGGATAAATACTCTGCTGCTTGCCTTAGATATACATGTTAGCTCACTAGGCAACATTTTTGCATTTATCTCAATGTGTAAGTTTAGTAAAATAGGAACTGTTTGAAACACTTGATCAGTCTTATCACATCTCTGGCATTCCGCAGTGAAACTGTTGGCCCAGTTAGCTTGCGGTATACAGTGGTTTCAGGGAGGAATGCTAATTGACCATCCCGGTTACTGTAGTTCAGCATATACAAGCTATTTTTGATCAAAAGCAATGAAATAATGTAGTCAATTAACAAACAATAATCGCAATTATTGTTTGTTTCAAGGATTTCAAGGATACTGAATTAAACCGAAAGTCAAGGCCCTCTGGCAGGCTGGTGTTCCCTAGAAATGGCGACTGCTAGCTAAGCTAACGTAGCGTCGGGCGTCGTCTCGGGGCTCTACGGACCCGTCCTGCTTGATATTGTCCAATTTAGTGCAGGATTTCTACCGATCGCCGGCAATGTTAACATGGTTGGCGACCATGCTTTGACTATAAACTGCAACTATAAATCGTGGGGATATAGTGCAGATCATTTGTATGTGCAGCAATAGTTGGCATATGAATCATGGTCTTTATTTGACAGGCGGGATGTGATGCCCTACTTAGCTGGGCTCTGTGAACAGCGCTGCCTGCATTTAAATACTGGTCTGTAGTTTGAATTCCAGGCACATTGGGATATGCATCGGTTTTTAAAACGATAGGCCAAATACCCCCCGATTCAAATGGCATTATATGAAGGGTGCAACAGTGAGCTAATGTGTGAATGAGCTTTTGTTTACTAAATAGTCTACTTGGAAACGAGTGTAGCATATATGCACAAAGGGTACCGGTCAATGTCTGAAAGCCCATACTGTTCTGTGTCAATTTGAATATTGTGGCAGTATACTGTTCACCATTTAATACAGTCAGCATGAGGTTGTAGATAGTGACTTAGTTCCATACTTTGTATACTCGTTATGCTCTTCTTTGGTTTCTTCCATCCTTCCTTTGCTTATGGCTGTATACCATCACCATCCCATCGTATCCTTCCATGGTCAGGCCTTTTAATGTCTGCCCTTGAGCTGTTTTTTTTTTTACTTCTAAAAAAGAGTCATATCAAAGTAAAAATAATCTGGCCTGAATGGGAGAGCTTTAATTGCTCTTCCTGGTTTCCATTATCAACAATGATTTCAATCTCAAGCTTGATTTTTCTGCTCTTATCATATGAGATCAGCCATGATTGACTGATAGATGGAGCTGACCTAGATTTAATCAAATGCTGAATATCTCGGCTGTTACAAAAATGTGTAAAGTTATCGAATAATAATAATAATAATAATTGTATTATAATTCAGTTCAGTTATCGTCAACTAGGATACATGTGAGTCTATTAAATTCAATGTATTCAAATTAATAATTGATTAATATTGATTGAATTCATATTATATTCTCGATGCAACACATAAATTGTATGTCGTAAATGAAATAGCATAATGGAATAACTTTGTGTAATGAAAAATATATTGTTTAATTTAGCAGAAAGTAGAAAATTGCTTTGCATGTGTAGTGCAGCAGACCCCTATTGTAATGATTGGTGTATCACTAACTTTCACCAGTTAGTTGCTATGTTATCTTAGGAGATAAAATAACGTGATAAGTGACATTTATTAGTCAAAGGAGCTCAGTATTAATTTCCCTTTTGTTGCCGCTGGCCCATTAAACGATGGAGGTAACAGTTCAACTTGCAATAGGGCAACATTCATGTATTTACCTTCATCCCTTTACAACAAGTGTGCAAGGCACTGATTATGTATGCTAGTTGGATAGTTGTAATGCTTGACTCAATTAGCTTCTTTATTTGTCTAACCTATAGCCTACCCTTTCCCTTAACCTTCAACACTCATTGGCAATGTGCTTAAATTAAGCATTTCAGCAATTCAGCATAACAATCCACATAACAGTAATGTAACATGAATGATATTATATAAATGACGCAGAACAAAAATATTCTAATCGTGTCTTGGGAGACGAGATGATGGCTCATTTCCTATTAAACTGAAATGTCTTTCAGTTGCATGCAACCATGCACTAACATCACAATTACAAATAATATGTATTGCATATGGCTAATATTAGAAGTGCTATTATTGTTTTTCCATTGCTTATAAAATCAAAATTTGAAGGATCAATACAGATCCTTACTAATGTTGCTTGCACATTAATATCCTTTTTCTCTTGGTATCCTATTGGCATTTCATTGTTGGACTATGCAGACTGAAGAACATAGCCAGAGACACAAAGCATAACATTGCATATATACCGATAGTTTTCCATCTTCATTTGCAAATGGGCAAATAAGGATAAGTTATGTCATCATAGTGCAATCTGGAAGGTCTTTGAGGTTAACTTGACAGTTTACAGTACATAGCTTTCGTACATGCCTACAGAGTCATTCCTATTCTGAGTAAATGAGAAACCCATTTAAAGACTTTTGAGAAAACACCAAAACATAAGCTGCAGAGGTGGCCCCATTTCTGAAGAACACATGATTACTGTTTAAAACCTGTTGCAGTTTTTGATTGGGTCAAATGAGTGCCATGTTAATGTGGGGTCACTTACAACAATACAAGTGTGTGACATCACATACGCAAATGTGTTTTACAGTGGTCACACATTCAGACACGCACGTGTATGCAAAGTGATAGTTCACACAGTGATAACTGCTCATTGTTATTATTTAGGTCTTGATGAAAGTAGGTCTTAAGGCCAGACCAATGAACAACAATCTGTAGCAGTCTGACAGGACTTTGTCCATGATACTGCCACTACCTGATTGTTTTATTAATAACCCATCTCTCTGTTTACTGTAGATACAGTTTGATCAAGGATGTTTTCTATTAGTTTGACTTGATTGTATAATATTGGAACAGTAGGGCTAGCACACTTTATATGCAAGACTTTAACCAAACTACACTACAATTCAACAGACTTATTATAAAAGTGTAATGGTAAACCATACATTTGCCTCAAATTGACCTGATCTTGCCGTTTTGTGTTACAAATCTGCAACAGGTAGCTAGATTTGCTTTCACTTTTCCCATCACATATACACTGCTGAGAGGCTAAGCATTCTAAATAGCACTGAGGAGAATAGCAGTTACTAAGCAACAGCCATAGATAATAGTTGTTCTTCCTGGGCCTGCAGGGATTGATGTGGCAGTTATGGGCACGTTAAATAAGATTTTATGAAGAATATAGGCCAGTTAAAATTCACTAAAGTTATTTTTCATTCTCAAATATAAACCAAAAACTTGAATTTGAAAAATCCATAAGGATGCTTGTAATGCACACGACCGCAGGTGTTTCAGAGTAGATTGTGTAAATGACAGAGCATGTGGAGTTTCTTTAAATGCACAGATTTGTGGAATGTCATCAATGAGTGCAGCTGTTAAAATACCTGTCTGTGTGTGTGTGTGTGTGTGCGTAATTTATGCGTGTGTTTTGTATGTCTGTGTGTGTGTATATGTTCTAAAAGGCTAGCGGTTTGTCTAGGCAGGCTCGTTGTTTTGATTTCTTCTCTTCTTCTCTCCGTTCCAATGCTTTCCCCTTCTCCTATGCAGCAAGGACAAGTTTGGAAGGTTTGCAAAGTTTATCACCTTCCACTGATAAACCCCGCCCCCTCTTTCCATAACCTCTCCACCTCACCTCCCTCCTCCACACACTCCTCCAGTCCTCCTGGATACCTCGACGGGTCTGTTCTCCTTCTCCTTTGTGGCTCCTCTTCACTTCCCAGCCCGGGACACCAAAAGCAGGCCTTAACCCCGGTCCCCAGTGGATTGAACAGTGCTCATTGGATGCAGAAGATTTCAATCATTAGTCGTTTAGTCTTTAGTCAATGGAACAGTAGAGGCTAGGCTATTGGCTTCCATTATTTGTTTTCAAAGGAAGTATAAATCGTAATATTAATATATATGATTACGTTGAACAATATTATCAAGGCAAAGCCTATTTATTTTTGTTGTTTTGCTAAGGTAAAGCAGACTTATATTCATGTTAACCCTAGCATAAATTCACTCCTTTGCCTGCCTGGATTAAGTTTAAATAGATCTATGGCAGCTGGTTGAAAAATAGCATATGTATATACATTGTGAATACGCACTGCATTAGTAATTTCTGTAATGCTTTCAGTGATTTGACTAGCTCCATCTTAATCACAATTTGTGGGCAATACTGTAACAATACAGTATTGCACTTTTTTGTCTTAATAGGGAATTTATTTGGATTCATTTATTATTTAAGAAATCTAAAGGTCTATCAAAGGACAATTTGTTCCAAACCAACAACTGTATGATCAGCACTAGCACCTTTTGTAAAAATGATGGCTTTCATTTGGTTAATCTAATTGGACGCGTCAAAAAAAACAAGGTGACACATCTAAAAGTTGACCCGGGCATTTGGGGCATTTGGCTAACCCTATCTGTGCCAGACTGGAATGAAGAGAACGATGGTGGAGCCAAGTAGCAGGTCTGTTGTGGTATCCAGGATGGACGCTCCCCCCTCCCTCCCCTCCAGCTTGTTCTCAACTTATCCCCATGTACCATCCCACCATCCGCAGCCTCCCTCCTTCTCTCCATCCATTCGCTACCCAGACCCCTACCCAAGCTAGTAAGCCTTTAGCTATCACCACTAATGGACTGACATGGTTGATAGCAATTAGCAGTGCATGGCTAGGAGCCCAGTTATAGGGATAGTTGGCTCACAAGCTAATCATCTGAATTACTAACTTCTGTATATTGGTTCTCAAACGCATACATGGACGATGTTTGTATTTTCCCAACAGTTTCCAAAGGCAAGTCTCTGGTTAATCATGTTAGTGTTGATGTTAGTACTAGGACACCGATGTAGCCTTGTTGTAGGGAAATGGCCATTCCCTGTGCTTTAAATCCCCGCTAGCCAGAACAAGTTCCTGGTTTCCCATAGCTTTTGGTTTAAGCCAGTCTAAAAAGCAGATTAATAATGTTCACTTACTTGGCATTAAAAGGCCACTGGAGGTTTGGATGTAAGTAAATTTGCACAGAATGGGAATAACGAAACAAGATGGGACTTGATGTCCAGCCTTTGTTATTGTTGGGGTTACATTTATGTGATTTGCTACTTGTGTAATATTACCAGGTCCTTCTGTTTCACCTGTCATAGCTGATCTGCTCCCTATTATCACCTGTATGGTTTAGCATGCTGTGTCCTTGTGTAATGCTTAGGCTTTGTGTTTGGAAGGTTTGGTTGTGAAATGATCCCTGGCTAGAGGCATACTTGCCACATAGGCTAGCCCATCCCATATTTTTACATCACTTGAATAGTTTCCATTAAATATGCACTATTTGCATCCGTGTTTTAGGTGCAGTGGATTTGGTTGAGTAAAACACATGCAAAGTCCCCCCTGATGCATAACAGTATTTCTCCCAGTTAACAGTATTTCAACAGTTACAAATTCTAGTTTACTATTCTTTAAATGACATCGCCCCTTCAGAAAACCACAAAACCACTGTTTTGTGGTTTCATGTGGTACTAGTTGGCCTAATGCATCATACAAGCTGAAAACACAGTCTGTGGTTGTAGAGATGTTTGGGACTTGAGATGTGTTACTGCATTGCCAGATGAGTGGAAGCATTATTCCGTAATGTTGCTTTATAATGTGGCTGTAATTGTGTTACCTGGTTGACACCGTGTCACTCTTTTTCATCAGTCTCATGAGAGTAAATTGTAACCAATATGCATGTTGAATCCGTAGAATTGGGTATTCACCTCCAAGGTTTGACTTTTTGGTGACCATATTTAGGATTCTGTTCCGATGCGGGCCACCGCTAATGTTTACGTTATCACTTGGTTATGGGACATTGCATGGACTACATCCTCCTCGCCATTCACTACTACTTTACCCATAATGCATGAGTGCCGTTGCTTTTTGTCAGCATCAGATTGAGTCAGGCGCACATAGTGGGTACTGGGTAGTGGCAGAGAAACTCAACTAACTGCAGGAGCGATGAACTCCATAACACAACTCATCGCACATTCATTGATTAACACATACTTTATACTTCATTCAAACAGCCACAGTTTGCTCAGTGCAATCGTAAAATATTATTTGGCGAGGAGCTAAGTTCTGTCTCTCTCTACCTACTATATGTTGGTGATGTTTTTTACAGTCTGCCTTCTGTGCAGTGATGCCAAACAATATATAAGCTTGGGATTTAAACGTTGTCAATTGTTCTTTTTTGAGTGTCAAAATGTTTGCATGTGCGTTTGTTTTCCTGTGTTGCATCGGCTTTAGTCTGGAACTTCACCACATTTCAGCATTTCACTTCCCCAAGCTATCTTTTGCTCCTAGGGCGATCGCTAGGATAATTCTGCTCTCACTAAACATAGTGAATGTATATTTGGTGCTTACCACTTCATTTGTTGTGCCTAAGTCATTTTAAAAGAGACCGACAGCAGAGGTGGATATTTTCTGATTCATAAAGTAAAAGTCCTGCAGTAAAATGTATTTTTACATAGTTTACATAGTTGACTCCAAATAATAGGAAGGACTTTTACTTTCTGAACCTGGATATTCAACCACCGAGAGAGCGACAGAGTGCGAGAGAGTGAGAGAGAGACAGAATAGTAGACCTTGCTGATGCCTCAGCAGAAGTGTATTGACATGTTGTTGTTGTTTTTTCTTTATGGTTTTCCTTCCCTCCTCTCCTCCTCGTCTTTCCTCTCCTCCTCCGTCCTCCTCCTAGGCGTGCGGCGACCCCAAGGCTAAACCATCTTATCTGGTTGATAAGAACCTGGAGTCAGCGGTTAAATTCATTGTCAGGAAGTTCCCTGCTGTTGAAACCAGAAACAATAACGTAAGGACGCCTTTCACATTTACAAGTGCATGTATATGGGGATATGCTGTGGGTGGGGGTGTGTGGGCGTGCGTGTGGGGGGGTGGGTGTGTGTGTGTGTGGGTGAGTGTGTGTGTGGGCGGGTGGGTGGGTGTGTGCGCGCGCTCATGCGCTACTTGAGTGAGGGTCTCATTTGAGTGTGTGTTCTACAAACATGAATGCCAACGCACCATCGACAGTGTTTTAGAAATAATTGACGGTCGTATTTGTGGGCCCAACAAATGGTGTATTACCATTAATTAAGAAATGTGTTTGGTTGATGTTCGTTTTGGTGAAATGGTTGTCAAATGCCACCTGCTTCAATCCAGACCCATTATCATTCAATACAAAATGGTAGTAATTGTGTGTAAATACTGTCGTTTAGCATTAACCGTGTCCTTGGCTCTTAGCTTTTGTGTCAAACTGTCATTAAGCTAATCGCCGCGTGTGTGTGTGTGCGTGCGTGCGCGTGTATATGCATATGGTTGTGTGTGTGTGTGCATGTGTATAGCTGTGTCAAGCTTACGGCTTTGTTCAGTGCTGAAATTGTCTCTTACGTTGTTTTTATGCTTTGTTTCTGTGTTTGTGTGTTTTGTTTTGCATGCTAAACTTGGCTTATTCCGGACTTGTGCTTTTTGGTAAGTTTTTTTGTATCCCAGTTCACTTAAATTAATTTTGCAGTACTGTAATTTTTTTTATCTGTATACTGTAATTGTAAAGTATTATTTGCTTTGCTCTGCCGTTTTATTTTGCACTTTCTTGCAGCGATGTTTGCTTTCTCTCCATACACTGAATGAATTGCTGACGTGGTTGACAGCCAGCTGGCTGCCTGGCTAGCTCACCGATTTGGCTGGCTGCATAAAGCCTGCTGTCTGCACCGCAGAGTTTACTGTTCTACTGTTGCCACTAAAAAAGCTGGTTCAGATTTGATTAATGTGCACCGTCCTTTTTGAGTGCTGCAACACTAGAACGTCCGTTTTCTGGGATTGGCAGTGTTACCTAAAATATGAAGAAGAATTGTAATCCTATAGTTTGCACCCATACAATCAATTAGCAAATACATGTATAGATAAACGTATACAGAGCATAACATAAAACACATAAAACATATACATATAAAATACATGTATATGTAGCCTACATGTGATTGACATAATATAGTAACAAAATGTCTTACAAGGCATGATCTACATACAATCGCCAACAATGTTCTTCTGTGAGGCTCCTTGGGTCTTTGGCATTTTTACAGCTCTTCCTCATAAGATTGGTAAAATTTGTTGTCTTCAGAATAACAACAAACTTTACCATTTAGAGTTTAATTAGGTTGACACGAAGCCCTATGCACGCTTCTTGGCTGTTAATGGCGAGCTCTTAGCCCAACCGGCTGGCCAAAGCTGCTCTATACCGTATGTAGAGCGCAGTTGTGGTCAGTGATTGAAGATGTCAAATCCTCACCATTCACCTCCATGAGTTCATCATGTGACCAATTAAGTGATTTTTTTTTTTTTTTTTACCAATCGCTCACTCCCATTTTAAAGTGTGAAAGACGAACAGGGCACAAAACCTCACATAGTGAATGCAGAGCGAGAGCAAGGAACAGCAACACAGCTATGCACACGTTTTCCTTGTGATTAATTGGCTCCTGTTCGGGGTACTTTTCTTGTTGTAGCCTTAAAGAGCAAGTGAACCCAAAACCATTTGTTTTCCTGCTTTAAGCGTGGTAATATTTCTTGTATAATCATCAACATCGTAGTCTATGCCATTGTATCACAGTTACTGAAATATGACCGTAATTTAGAGGAAACAGGAGTAAAATCCTATGTTTTCTGTCTCCCCAAACAGTGTAATGTTGTGCTCTGCTGCGAACGCAGGCAACAGTCTTTTCACAACATCAAAGTTCTGTCAGTATACTCTTCAACGTCCAACGTGCGTGCGTGCGTGCGTGTGTGTGTGTGTGTGTGTGTGTGTGTGCGTGCGCGCGTGTACGCGGAGAGCTCCGTCTGGGCAGCGGTTGACCGTGGCGTCTAGAGTGAGCGCTGAGCCTCTCGGACACTTGACACTGTAACGTCATAGCGTGGAAGTGTGGAGATTGTTCTGGTTGACTTGGATGACCGCGCCTGAGAGAGGCCAACGCTTCCCTGGCGACCGTCTCATAGCGCTGCCGTGACCGTGGGACGCTCTGGGGGAGCAAAGGGTCATTCTGATGTCCTCCAGCTTCTCAGTGTAACGCTCTAACTTCCCCCCCCCTCCCTTGAACGCTCAGGACACAAAACGCATTGTTGTCAAACTCATCGTGTTTGAATGGCAGCGGGATCACTTGCTCTTTAAGGACTCTTACCTCTGGGGATACACATTTCCACGTTCTCCTTTTGGGTGGCCAGCTTCCTTCTATCATAGCGATTTGCTTCAATATTTACTCAGTCGATCAGATCATCTCTTGGTATCTTTGTACATATGGTGGGGTGTGTTTTCTTTGAGATCGGCTGTTATCTACATATCAGACAAACAGCAAAGCAATGTGTTGCGTCTCAGAGCTTTCCCCGTCCATCCAAATAAAAGTGCACTGACAACTCCCTTTTCTGATGTTGGTTTCTACAGCAACAGCTGGCACAGCTGCAGAAAGAGAAGTCAGAGATCCTCAAAAACCTGGCTCTCTATTATTTCACCTTTGTAGATGTGATGGAGTTTAAGGTAGGAGCGCACGGCACACATTCCCATGCAGGGTTTTCCCTCACACACGCGGTGGGACATCAGTGTGTGGGAACGCGACGGGCAGGAGGAGGTGGTGGTTGAAGGTTCTTTTGTTGTTCCCTGCAGGATCATGTGTGTGAGCTGTTGAATACCATTGATGCCTGTCAGGTCTTCTTTGATATTGTAAGTGAATAACCACACACACACACAGTCCCTTCAATACAATATCCTGAATTTCCCCTCTGGGAAGAATAGAGCACCATTTTCTCTCTCATTATAAGAGATACAGCTTGTATGCTATCTGTATTCCTTGTTTTGTTCCGGGTCTTACCGTTCCTAAAGGTTACATTCCATCATCATATAGAATGTAACCGCATATAGAATGGACGTCATTATTCTATTGGGATATACAATTCATTTTCTGAACAGGAAGAGCAGCACGTCCTGTTTTTTTTTTTATTATTATTTTTTTTTTTTACTAACTTCCCATTTCCTGTTCCTTCAGACGGTGAACTTTGACCTGACCAAGAATTACCTAGACCTGGTGGTGACCTACACCAATCTGATGATGCTGCTCTCTCGCATTGAGGAGAGGAAAGCCATCATTGGCCTGTACAACTACGCCCATGAGATGACTCACGGCGCCAGGTAACTCCACCACACACACACACAACACATGCGTGGAGAGTTGATCCTATCGGACACACTGAGGCATTCCCACTCCTCTGCATTTCAATCAAGGGCGTGGGGGCAGAGAGGGGGACCCCTTTGGAACCCAGAGCCGGCTTGCTGTGAACAGAGTCGTTTTGCTGTATTGATGTGACATTTTGCCGCAGTGATAGTGTGGCAGCACTGCTTTCCAGATGAAGAATATTACAGTTGCCAATCGAATACATGGATCGCCATGTGCATTTCAATAAAAGCTACTTTAACGCAGTACTAGTCGATGCCACATTGTGCCAATGCATGTTTTGAGAACTGCAGATACCCCCTGACTAGCTATTAGCATATCAGCTACGTCACACAGCCACCTGATTCATAAACCAGGCAGTCCAAAATGCACAAAGTAAAGCACTCTGTCACAATTGCTTAAAATGCACTTTATTACTGATGTCCTGCTATGTCTTTTTTTCTGAGACTATGAATGAAAATGCACCTTTTTGATTGGCCGCAAATGTATGTACTTAGGACATATCTAGGCTATAATCTATCGTGCTTCCCGGGTAACCGTGGTAACTCTGTTTCCATAGTGACAGGGAGTACCCCAGGTTGGGCCAAATGATTGTGGACTACGAGAACCCTCTGAAGAAGATGATGGAGGAGTTTGTTCCACACGGAAAGGTAAGCGGTCAGGGCCATGTGACCGGCGCCCAGTCTGTCACAGCAACCGTGCCTGCAGTTTGATGTATATATTTATTGCTGCCCATTCCTATAGATCCTAAAGCGTATTTCTCTTTTCATCTGTTCTTTATCCCACAACTCTCAAATCAACGTCAATATCAATCACTGGCGCCGCGTCCTCTCCTGCAGTCCCTGTCCGATGCGTTGATCAGTCTTCAGATGGTCTACCCCAGGAGGAACCTCTCTGCAGACCAGTGGAGGAATGCCCAGCTGCTGTCTCTCATCTCAGCCCCCTCCACCATGCTCAACCCAGCACAGTCTGACACGGTGCGTGTGTGTGCGTGTGTGCGTGTGCGTGCGTGCGTGTGTGTGTGTGTGTGTGTGTGTGTGTGTGTGTGTGTGTGTGTGTGTGTGTGTGTGTGTGTGTGTGTGTGTGTGTGTGTGTGTGTGTGTGTGTGTGTGTGTGTGTGTGTGTGTGTGTGTGTGTGTGTGTGTGTGTGTGTGTGCCCGCCCTTCACAGTGCAAAGGATTCAACCTCCTCAGCACACTGGGATTTAATGCCTAACGACCAACAGTGATCGTCTAGTGGATACTCGATGATGGTTGAATGAACCGACTAAGCATTTGCCTCCGTGTGGATTGTGATGCATCCTCGGTTTCTAAATAAACCCAGTCCAGTGGTTGTATTTCTTCTCTTGGTTGTTGGCTTTGGGTGCTTAACCTTTTTGCTTTTGTGACCGTTTAGATGCCATGTGAATATCTGTCTCTGGATGCCATGGAGAAGTGGATTGTGTGTAAGTATTGTGTGTGTGTGTGTGTGTGCCCGTGAGTGCATGTGTGTGTGCCTGTGTGTGTGTGTGCGTGCGTGTGAGTGTGCGTGTGGAGTTCCCTTAGTGTGTTTGTTCTGACCGTGACCCTGACCATTGATGGTCACTCTCATCGTGACCCATGGATTCCCCCCCCCCCCCCTAACAAAAGAACAGAGGTCGTATCTCCCCTGGTTGATTTGAATGCATCCTCCCTGCAGTCGGGTTCATCCTGTGCCACGCGGTGCTGAGCAGCGATGCGGCCGCCCTCTCTCTGTGGAAGCTGGCCCTGCAGAGCTCCACCTGCCTCTGCCTCTTCAGAGACGAGGTGTTCCACATCCACAAGGCCTGCGAGGACCTCTTCGTCAACATCAGAGGGTACGGCGGATGAGAGGAACAGAGTGGTGTAGTCGTAGAGTCACAGCATCACAGTGGTGTGTCGAATGAACCCCCCCGGTACATTGGACACATCCAAACACATTCAGCCATCCATTTATAGCCTATCCACCCTCCACATATCTTAATGTTTATCTTCACACAGTAGAGATTAAATATAGATTAAATATACGCTTTTTAATGGATTAAATGGACATGGGCTGGTTGGAATCCAGAGATTCACTTATTCGCTTATGTGAGCATTTTCATTTGATGCACTGTTTGTGTGTGTGTGTGTGTGTGTGTGTGTGTGTGTGTGTGTGTGTGTGTGTGTGTGTGTGTGTGTGTGTGTGTGTGTGTCTTTCAGATACAACAAGCGTATCAATGACATTCGGGAGTGTAAGGAACAGGCTCTGTCTCATGCGTAAGTGGTTACCCTCACAGATTTTAAAGCGGTCCTTCTTGGCATCTATCATCAGATTTTTCTTGTCCCCTTTATCGTCTCATTTCTTCTTTTTTTTTGGACGAGTGTCATTGAATCTCTAGTTAATATTCATTGGATTGTAGTCTATTTCTAAGAAATATGGATGCATAGGACTGCAACTACAATGTAAATGGAAGCACGAGTGCCTTCCAGCATCCCTTCTGCATGTATGGTCACGTATGGTTGAAGAGTCTCCGGCCTCCAAGCATTCTGTCTGCCTCCCCCCCCCCCGCAGTGGCTCCATGCACAGAGAGAGACGCAAGTTCCTCAGGTCGGCTCTGAAGGAGCTGGCTACCGTATTGGCTGATCAGCCAGGACTACTAGGACCTAAGGTTTGTAGGCCTAGAAGGGCCCCCTTGACTTACTTTGTACGGTCATCTGTGATGCTTTTGTACATTTGAATTCAGAGCTAGAATCCAATACTTAGGTCTGTCCTACTTGTCTCGTAGGCGCTGTTTGTTTTCATGGCGCTGTCCTTTGCGCGAGACGAGATCATCTGGCTGCTGCGTCACGCCGACAACATCCAGAAGAAGAGCACAGACGACTTCATAGACAAGTAGGAACATGTACTCACACAGCCGCCTCGCTCACACACATGCACACACACACACACACACACACACACACACCAGTCCAGTAAGATACATGGAGATGTCAAACAAGCCTGCTTCCATTCACTCTTGACAGATGTGAAGACATGTGGATAAGCTTCATAACATATGCTTTTACATGCACACGCACGCACGCACATACACACACACACACACACACACACACACACACACACACACACACACACACACGTCACATTGGGCAATGCGACACCAAATCTCCAAAATATTCTGATGTCAGTGTAGGCAATATTGGCTGCATCTCTCACTGACACGCGAGAGTGAAATTACTCTTCATTAATTATGCAATTTTGCGAGAGCAAAATTTGATCTCAAATCTGGTCACCGGAGACGCCGTCTTGTGCCAGATGTAAATGAAACCTGTGAGTGCGGGGTATAACAGGGGTCTGTTTGGACGTCCTCTGACCGGACGTGCGGCATGTTTGTTTGCAGGCACATAGCAGAGTTGATCTTCTACATGGAGGAGCTGCGGGCCCACGTGAGGAAGTACGGGCCGGTGATGCAGCGCTACTACGTCCAGTACCTGTCCGGCTTTGACGCGGTGGTGCTGAACGAGCTGGTCCAGGTACTGCTGCTGCTGCTGCTGCACATACCTGCACTCTCAGGACAGGCAGCCTGGACCCTCCAGCGGTGTTCCCTGCTTCTGCCTCCAGGAGACAACGCAGCGGTCGCTCTGTCTGGCTTTCAGACACTCAGACCCCGCCCACTTTTTTTGTATCTGTTATCTGTGTGACTATAATGATCAACAGAAAAAGACGACGTAAAAAAACGACGAATCCCGTATATTGAAGCTCATTAAAGATTGTGTTTCTGAAAGCCCTGCCCAGACAGGAGGCCCTTTTTAAGAGTGACTTTGAATAGAAATTCAGGATAATTACCATGATGTTGCTGTGATTAAACACCTTTTCTAAAGGTATTGATGACACCAAGTGGACAGCTAAAGTTTATTTGTCATGTGCACACAAGAGTAGCCATGAAATGCCGCCATACTAAAGCAATGACTAGGAGTGAAATATAAGTAAATTGCTGGTATACAGTAGGGTGATGAATTGGAAACCCGTGTCTAACGAGTCTGTCTGTCTCCCTCGTAGAACCTGTCCGTGTGTCCCGAGGACGAGTCCATCATCATGTCGTCCTTCGTCAACACCATGACCTCCCTCAGTGTCAAACAAGGTGATTGGACTTTAGAGTTGAACCTTTCAAACAAGCTGCTTGGTCATCACAGCAAGGAGTGAGAAACGAAATGATTGTTAACATTAAGGAGTGGTTAAACAAAAAGCAGTTAATGACTGTTACAGAAAGGAGTTGTTAAACAAACAAGGTGATTGATTACTACTGTAATGAGGTGAAAACAAACAAGGTGATGATTTGTTACTGTTGGCAGTCTCACACAAGATGATTGTTATTTTCAGTATGAAGTGTGTGTCCTCTCTGGGTATTAACACCTGACACTTCTAAGTCAGTGCAGAAGATCATGCATTGTGTTTTCTCTGGGTTCCCAGTGGAGGATGGCGATGTGTTTGACTTCCGAGGCATGAGGTTGGACTGGTTCAGATTGCAGGTGCGCAGACCCTTTTTGTACCTTGTTTGTGTTATTTCCCGTCAGTATTCAAATCTAAAATTGTAATTTTCTTCCACATGTTCCTCTAGTTTACCCATGACCTTTACCGTAGAGTCATTTTATATGCAGGAAAATCCATCACAAACCGAATGAGCACCGTTCAGGGTATAAAATAGAAATGAAGATTTTTTTTTTTTTTAAATAACAGGCCGCACGAGGCAGCCTCTTACGTGCACAATAGCTCACGATAATATGATATGAATGGAGAACCTGTGGTGAAGCGTTGCCATGGTGCTCTGCGTCCTCAGGCTTACACGAGCGTGTCCAAGGCCAGCCTGGGCCTGGTGGACCACAAGGAGCTGGGCAAGATGATGAACACCATCATCTTCCACACCAAGATGGTGGACTCCCTGGTGGAGATGCTGGTGGAGACGTCTGATCTCTCCATCTTCTGGTGAGCGTCGCGCCGGAGCAATTAAACACCAGACCAGGCTTCCACGTCGAAAATGACTGAAATCTGAAAAAAAGGAAAATCTGTTATGTTCTTCTGCATAGCTTTGAGCGTCGAGATTTGTGCGTTGGCAAGGGAACATCTGGTCGATGGCTCTGTTTAATAATTTGTTATCATGTTGGATTTGAAGTGCATTGATTTGGAAAGAGACGGAGGTGAAAGCTAATAATGCACGCCAAGGGAACGGCAATTACTCAGAATCAAGTATTCACTTCCAAAGTAACACTTTGGAATAGTAAATAGTCAAAGTAATAATAAAGTTTGGATGATATAAAAGAGCTAAATTAAAATTTCAGTCTTTCATAAATGCTGATTGTCCTCCACAGCCCCTGTCTCACTCTCGGTCTGTCTTTAATCGTGTGTGTGTGTGTGTGTGTGTAGTTTCTACAGCCGGGCGTTTGAGAAGATGTTCCAGCAGTGCTTGGAGCTCCCCTCCCAGAGCAGACACTCAATCTGCTTCCCACTGCTTTGCACCCACTTCATGTCCTGCACACACGAGCTCTGTCCCGAGGAGGTACCCCGCGCACACACACACACAGAGCATTACACACACACACACACAGCTGCACACTGAGCTGCTGGAGTCAATATGCAGTGTGTCGCCCCCATTCATTGCGCTGTGGTTGTCTCCGCTCCCCCTCTGAAGCGCCATCACATCGGGGACCGCAGTCTGTCCCTGTGCAACATGTTCCTGGACGAGATGGCCAAGCAGGCCCGGAACCTCATCACCGACATCTGCACCGAGCAGTGCACGCTCAGCGACCAGGTGAGTGCACATGAGCGCACGCACACGCACGCACGCACACGCACGCACACAAACACACGCATTTTCTACATGCACTCCCATCTCATTTATTCTACTTCTGTGTGTGTGTGCCTCGCTCTCTCTCTCTCTCTCTCTCTCTCTCTCTCTCTCTCTCTCTCTCTCTCTCTCTCTCTCTGTCTCTGTCTCTGTCTCTGTCTCTCTCTGTCTCTGTCTCTCTCTCTCTCTCCAGCTGCTGCCTAAGCACTGTGCGAAGACCATCAGCCAGGCGGTGAACAAGAAGAGCAAGAAGGCGACGGGGAAGAAGGGCGAGCCAGAGAGAGAGAAGCCCGGTGTGGAGAGCATGAGGAAGAACCGGCTGCTGGTCACCAAGTCAGTCACGCCTGCTACACACACATTCTTACTGACAGTGTCATCGATGTCATAAAGATATGCACACTCATAGCCTTACTGGTGGGGTCATCGAAGTCAGGCCATATTCTTACTCATGTTCACGATCAACGTCAAATTAATTGTTCATACTGTACTTTTTTTCATTATATTCATTATAACGTTATAGTAATATAGTTTATATTTTATGTTTATATATGGTTATAGTAATACAGTTTGTATATGTTATAGTTATACAGTTTGTATATGGTTATACTGTAGTTTTCCCATTGGTTATTGTAATTAAGTTTGTATATGGTTATACTGTAGTTATACTCTTGGTTGTTGTAATTAAGTTTGTGTATGGTTATAGCAATTTGTGTATGGTTTATTGTAATACAGATTGCATAAAGTCTGGTCCTCTCTCTCCTCCAGCCTGGACAAGCTCCACACAGCGCTGTCTGAACTCTGCTTCTCCATCAACTACGTCCCTAACATGGTGGTGTGGGAACACACCTTCACCCCCAGAGAGTACCTCACCTCCCACCTGGAGATCCGCTTCACCAAGTGAGTACGGCACAAATACACCCTGACCGCGCGCCGAGGAGGGGGCAGTGTCTGCGTTGCTGGTGTTTTCCACGTGAACAGCGGGCTTCACCGTGTGCTCATTGAATTGTGCAGGGGTTTGGAAGTGTAGGCTTTGTTAACGGTTACCGAATGAATTCACCACTGGGTCATGGTCGTTAATGGTCATTGACTAGGTTTATTTATTTAAATGTTAAACGTGAAAACGTTCTCTGCGCTATTGCCTGACCTCTGGTACAATGAGGTATGTTTTTGGAATCGTTTTTTTTTTTTAACACATTTAAATCGGTCTCAGGGCCATGTAGCCACGTGTGAAGACAATGAGACACGCTGCCTGAGGACGTGGTCTGTGCATCAGCAGCCGTTATGACTTAATGTCTGAAATTGACAACATCCTACACTACATCCTACACTGCATATGCATATTGATACACACCGCATATACAAATACCCGCACTAGAGGTGGCAGCGGCTCAGTGTGTAGAGTGGGTGGACAGAGCGGGTCGTCCACCAACCGTAGGGTCGGCGGTTCGATCCCCTCGATTCCCCTCCTCCAACTGTTCGCATGTCAAAGTGTCCTTGAGCAAGACACTGAACCCCAACTTGCTCCCCCGGGTCAAATGCAGAGAACAAATTTCCCTCATCTAAAAAACGCCAAAGAGAGAATGACCATAATTTAATCTAATCTAATCTGCTGGACACCATTAGCCACCGAGCCATGCTAAATCCGCCATGCTAACCCATGCTAACCCCCCCCCCCCCCCCCCCCCCCCCAGGTCCATAGTGGGGATGACCATGTACAACCAGGCCACGTGATCCACCATGCTAACCCATGCTAACCCCCTCTCAGGTCCATAGTGGGGATGACCATGTACAACCAGGCCACGTGATCCACCATGCTAACCCATGCTAACCCCCTCTCAGGTCCATAGTGGGGATGACCATGTACAACCAGGCCACGTGATCCACCATGCTAACCCATGCTAACCCCCCCCCAGGTCCATAGTGGGGATGACCATGTACAACCAGGCCACGTGATCCGCCATGCTAACCCATGCTAACCCCCCCCCCACCCCCAGGTCCATAGTGGGGATGACCATGTACAACCAGGCCACGTGATCCGCCATGCTAACCCATGCTAACCACCCCCCCCAGGTCCATAGTGGGGATGACCATGTACAACCAGGCCACGTGATCCACCATGCTAACCCATGCTAACCCCCCCCAGGTCCATAGTGGGGATGACCATGTACAACCAGGCCACGTGATCCACCATGCTAACCCATGCTAACCACCCCCCCCAGGTCCATAGTGGGGATGACCATGTACAACCAGGCCACGCAGGAGATCGCCAAGCCCAGCGAGCTGCTGACCAGCGTGCGGGCCTACATGACGGTGCTGCAGTCCATAGAGAACTACGTCACCATCGACATCACCCGCGTGTTCAACAACGTGCTGCTGCAGCAGACGCAGCACCTGGACAGCCACGGGGAGCCCACCATCACCAGCCTCTACACCAACTGGTGGGACCAGATGCGGGTTTTGTGTTTTTGCATGCAATGCGACTTGCATGTGTCACCCCCCCCCAAGGAAACTGCTTGAACAGTGTTCTGTCAGAACAGACAAAAGCTACAGCGAGATACAAAGTTTGTGTCTGTGTCTGTGTGTGCGTGCGCGCGCTAGGTACCTGGAGACGCTGCTTCGCCAGGTTAGCAACGGGCACATCGCCTACTTCCCCGCCATGAAGGCGTTTGTCAACCTGCCCACCGAGAACGAGCTGACGTTCAACGCCGAGGAATACTCCGACATCTCCGGTAGGGTTTGGCCGCGCCGCCGCTGTCGTGTCTCTCCTGGTCAGGGTTGGTGTTGTGGTTAAGACCGTTAACTCTGTGTGTGTGTGTGTGTGTGTGTGTGTGTGTGTGTGTGTGTGTGTGTCTGTGTCTGTGTCTGTGTCTGTGTTTCTGTGTGTGTGTGTGTTTCTGTGTGTGTGTTTCTGTGTGTGTGTGTGTGTTTCTGTGTCTGTGTGTGTGTGTGTGTGTTCAGAGATGCGCTCCCTGTCAGAGCTCCTGGGGCCGTACGGCATGAAGTTCCTCAGCGAGAGCCTGATGTGGCACATCTCGTCACAGGTGGCTGAACTGAAGGTATGACGCACGCACTTTAAACTCACACACTCGTACCGACGGAATAAATGCTGTTCTGACGCCGCAAGGCTATAATGGTGATAATAACCATTTGGGTCAGACTGCTAATTGTCACCACTCGGGGCTCCTGCTTATGAATGTATTTGTTGGTATATGTAATTGCTTGGAGATTTCTGCTGCTGTGTTTGCTAACCCTCCGCTTTGGAGCGAGCTGTTGGGAGGAGGTAGTGAAGGTCATGTAGCCACCAGGGATTTAAAGTGGCTCATGGAAATGTTGTGCTAATGTGTGTGTGTGTGTGTGTGTGTGTCTGTGCAGAAACTGGTGGTGGACAACGTGGAGGTTCTGACCCAGATGAGGACGAGCTTCGACAAGCCGGAGCACATGGCGGCCCTCTTCAAGAAGCTCTCATGTAAATAACGCAGACTGTGTCGCGGCGCTGGCATTTCTGCCTCCCCCAGCGTGCCGCTGGGCGCGGGACTGAGTCATATAGGAAGCCAGAATGCTGTTTCACTGTTTGTATTTTTAGCTGCTCTGGCTGCCGCATCCCGCTCTTATTTTTAGTCCCCCTTTTTCCCATTTTGAATATCGCCTCAAATTTTTGTACCTCCTTTAGCCAAAACGTTTGCAAAACTGCCTACACAGTGACCGGGGTTGTTTGGCTCCTCTGGCCGGGGCTTGTGCTTAAGCTGCAGATTACTTTCCATTAGTATCATCATTAGATGACACGTTCACTTTCTGTGTTTGCCGTCCAGCTGATGTCGAGATTGTAACACTGCTCTCTGTGTGTGTGTGTCTGTGTGTGTGTGTTTGTGTATCTGTTTGTCTGTGTCTGTGTGTGTGTGTTCCAGCTGTGGACAGTGTGTTAAAGAGGATGACTATAATCGGGGTCATCCTGTCCTTCCGCTCCCTGGCTCAGGAAGCTCTCAGAGACGTAAGACATGGCGGCGCATGTTTACAGAAACACACTATCTTCATGTTGTCTGTTTGTGTACCCTCGCCGGGCAAAATGTTCCCCTCGGGATGAATAAAGCATCCATCTGTCATCACATACGTACATAGTCACATACACCCCCCCTCCCTTGTTTCGCCCTCAGGTGCTGTCCTGCCATATTCCATTTCTGGTCAGCTCAGTGGAGGACTTCAAGGACCACATCCCCAGAGAGACAGACATGAAGGTATGAAGACAGACACACAGAGAGACAGACAGGCGGACAGGCAGACACACACACAGAGAGCGGTGGTTACAGCGGCCCCCCCAACACTTCCAGAACGGCCCACCCATCTGCTTGTGTATTCCCATCGCCTTTCTCTCGGTTCAGGTGGCGATGAACGTCTATGAGCTGTCATCAGCGGCCGGCCTCCCCTGCGAAATCGACCCTGCGCTGGTCGTGGCCCTGTCCTCACAGAAGAGCGGTGAGACACGCGCACGCACACGCACACACACGCGCACGCACGCACGCACACACACACACACGCGGCCGTGCCTATTTCCACAGCTCTCCTGCTCTCTATTTTACGGTTGAATTTGCAAAGCAAGCTCCGCGACGGCGATTAGCAGCGGCTGAGTCGGCCGTACTTCCTGTGTGAGCGGCGTCACATGACATCTGCAGCAGATGTGTGCCCATGCGGCGGGCATCCTTCTGCACGCCGCCGCCGTGACCCATCTGTCGCTCCTCCTCCCTCCAGAGAACATCAGTCCAGAGGAGGAGTACAAGATCGCCTGTCTGCTGATGGTTTTCGTGGCCGTCTCCATGCCGACGCTAGCCAGCAACGTCATGTCCCAGTACAGCCCCGCCATCGAAGGTAGGTTGCCGTGGAGACCGTGGACAACTCCGTGAACAACGGCTGCCTGCTCGTGCGCTGCGACACTGTGAGGAGCTGTCACGTGGCTGTCAGCCCCCAAGTCATGTTGTTAAAGATACTATTACTGAGGCTATGAGGGGTGTGTTTCGCTTTTGCGGTGAGACGTACTTCCAAAGTGAAAGGTCATGTGAGCGACATAGCTCAGTGTGTAGAGCGGGTCGTCCACTAACCGGAGGGTTGGCGGCTCGATTCCCACCTCCCAACTGTCCACACGCCAAACCCCACCAACGCATGACAAATTGTACTGATTGTAAGTCGCTTTGGACAAAAGCGTCTGCTAAATGCCCGAAATGGGTATGTAAATGTAAATGTATGTAAATGTCGTCTTTCAGGAGTTGCATTGGATAAGAGATAGCAAAGTTAACAGACTTGTATGTTTTGCATGAGGGGGAGTGGAACGATTGAACCACCCTGCTGAGGGTAACGCGGTGTACTTGCGCCCCCTGCAGGCCACTGTAACAACATCCACTGCCTGGCTAAAGCCATCAACCAGATCGCTGCAGCTCTCTTCACCATCCACAAGGGCAGCATAGAGGACCGCCTCAAAGAGTTCCTGGCGGTAAGAAGCAGGGAGACGTGCCACCAACTGTCTGTCACTGCTCTAGTATAAGGATAGCATCAGCAAATATTAGTAAAGTATACAAAGTACTGTCTTTCTGTTTTTGCATTTAGCGCCTTCATGTTTTTTTTTTCCCATTAGCAAACACTGAGTTCACTGAGTTTTTATTTTTGTCATGCAATGCTATTTTTGTCAGTCTAACGCGGGCGTGCTTGCGTGCGTGTCTGTGTCTGTGTCTGTGTGTGTGTGTGTGTGTGTGTGCGTGTGTGTGTCTGTGTGTGTGTGTGCGTGTGTGTCTGTGTGCGTGTGTGTGTCTGTGTGTGTGTCTGTGTGTGCGTGTGTGTGTCTGTGTGTGTGTGTGTGGTGATGATGCAGCTGGCCTCGTCCAGCTTGTTGAAGATCGGCCAGGAGACCGACAAGATGACCACCCGCAACAGAGAGTCGGTGTATCTGCTGCTGGACATGGTGAGAGGAGAACACACAACACAGTCTGAGAGATCCCCAAACAGACGGTTTAGCATCGACTTCATATCTAACTCTTCAGCTTTGTTTGTTAGTGCAGAGTTTTCCTTTTTTTTTGTAAGGAAGATTTAAATGCGGGTCAGCTTCTGGTTTCGATAGTGTTAGAAACAGGAGAAAATATTATCTAACCAGCCAGGCTGGTTGGATAATATTGATCACTTAATATTGATAATTTGCTCCTGTCCATCTTTTCAAATCAATAATAATCTATAAAATGTAAAGGGAAAGAGGATGGGATTAATATATATATATATATTTATTATTATTATTACAGGTCAGGTTGTATATTCAGAGATATATATATATATATGTACACGTTTGTCCGACAACAAACAAAGTAGGGTGACCTAAGATGCTAACGGCGTTGATTCAGTCAGTGCTGTGAGGCCCTGACCAATACAACCGTTTACTTCGGGACGTCAACAACAAGCGCCGATCCATTCACGCTGGCTGCCTCCGTGTCGCCGGACGGCCTTTTCATCAGCCGGCACGGCCCAGGGTCAGAGTTCACCCGTCTCACCGCAGGCGAAGCGGACCGTTGGTGTGGGTTCAGCAGCTGTGTCCCCTGGGTGCCGGGCGTCGCCCCCTCACAGCGGCGTGCTGCGGTGTGTTTGTGTTTCAGATCGTCCAGGAGTCGCCCTTCCTCACCATGGACCTGCTCGAGTCCTGCTTCCCCTACGTGCTGCTGCGTAACGCCTACCACGCCGTCTACAAGCAGAGCATCAGCGCCAACGCCTAGACACAAGCCCGCCGCTACCCCGCACACACTACACACGCACACACTACACACACTACACACACACGCACGCACACACTACACACACTACACACACACACACTACACGCACACTACATGCACACTCTACACACACATTACATGCACACACTACATACACGCTACCCTGCGCGCACTACGCGCACACACTACACACAAACACTTCACGCACACTACACACACACTACACACACACGCACGTTAGCATCTAAAGGCACGTTGAGCAGAGCACATTAACATCAGTTAAAAAAAAAAAAGAAATGTACACAAAAAGAAGCCGTGGTGCATTTGTGTGGGAGGAAAATTAAATGCTACACAAACACACTACACACACACACTACACACACACGCTATACACACACACACACAACACACACACTATATACACACACTCCACACTAAGCCGACCGATGGCACGCCTGAACACTTTGACCTTTCCACCCTCCAGGACAGTTGACACTACATTTTAGTACTACGGTCGCAACGCAAAGAAAAGGGAGGCCTCCATTAGACACCTACCCCCCATACCCCCCCCCCCCCCCCCCCACACACACACACACACACTACCATTCAGTGTACAACCGGGCGTCGCACACAAACTTCATAAACACACTGTTGACATAAACAACATTGACCCACTAAGCGACACACTCGACAGCACAACGACAAGCTATTGACGCTAGCCCACCCCTCCCGCGCTCCCTGACCCCCTGCTAGACAACAGGCTAGACACTCCACACGCACACACACACACACACACACACACACACACACACGTAACGCTGCAGACAGCGTGCTCTGGAGAATGGGCGCCTGGGTGTGGAAAGTGTAACACTAAAACACAGCTGGAAACGAGTTAGGGGGATCACCGATCTTTGTTGCCAAGGGGACCACGACCACCGCAACACGTATACCTTAACCATAGCTGGTTTAAAATGAACAAATATATAAATATAAATATATATATATAGTTGAGAAACTAAAATATTCCTTTTACTTTTTCTTTTTTTTTTTTGTTGTTTTGAATTGAGGTTTTCAGATCTCCGCTGAAGACTTGTTTGTGGCTTTGGATTTGGATGAATTTTATTATGTGAATGGGTCTGATGATGTGATGTGGGGGTTATGCTTTTATTTTGAAGAGTGTAATGATTCCTGTATTGATAATGAAAGACTTGTTGCTTGTTACTGTACCGTATGTAAAACACACGCACGCGCGCACACACACACACACACACAAACTCTTCCGACATTTCATAATAAGCATACACATTTATTGTAACATGGTGGTTTTGTTTTCTTTCCTTTTTCTAACTAGTAATAACTTTAGTGGGTAAAGGTATGATATGTGTATTCTACTTTGATGTGAACTAAACATGTCTGTTTTTACTGATTATGTTTTGGTTTTTACGATAATGACGATAAATGATTTGCCAAATGTGTCAAAAACTAAAAACTGTGTACCAGGGCTCGGCCGTGCCTGTGTGTTATTGGGTGGGCGGTCCGGCTGACGAGCGGCTCAGCAGAGTGCGCGCCGTCTTTTAAGGCCACGGGGCGCACGGAGGAACACGCTCCCCGCAGGGTGACCGACCACCTCCGAGCCCCGCCCCCCGTCGCCAGACAACGGCCCCGGGGCGGAGCGGCAGAGTACAGGCTGAAACACTCCGACATGGTTCACGATGTACCGCGTGTGATGAGATGCGTGGACGCGGGTCCTGAACAGGCTGGATGCTGTGAGTGATATTGTTCAGCCCGCCGTAGCGGCAACCAGAAGTGTCAGATATTATTTTTATGATCGAGCGAAGGGGGGGGGGGGGGGGGGTTATTCTGTCTCAGCATCACTGGTAATGCAACGTTTTTTGTTATTTTTTGTGCAGGGGCTCGTCCCTCTGTTTCTCACTAAAGGGAGGGTAACATACTGCAATATTTTCACATGCGTTTTAAGAAAAGAAAAAAAAAGTATAACATGACGTCCACCGTGCGATAAACCATGGGGTGAATTGTACATGGTGGATAATGGTTCAAAGGGGGGTTTTTGCCTGTTTTCCTTTTTTTTTTTTCAAAGAGTAAACACTAAAATCAATCTTAATAAATATTCTGGTAAAAAAAAAAAATAAACACATCATGAATTTGTTAAGGTGACTTGCACATCGCTCCAATAGAGCGTCCGTGGATTGTGATTGACGACCACAACATGCGTAGGCATACAAACACCTACATGTTATATGTCCAGAGAGCTAATGGGTTTAATGTGCGCCAGTATAAAGGTTGACTCCCTGATACAAACAATGGTTCTTTTTTAAAAGGTCCCAGGACCTCGGGGGGATGATGTCATCCCGTTTCACAGCCATGGTGTTTTCCACGTCGGGGAGAACAGGAAAGGTTTTCTTGCTACTCCGCGGCGAAATTATTCCTGGGGGGTCGGGGGTGTTTATGAGAACATTGACTGCTTTTGAAACTGAGCAATTTGGACTTTCTCCCCCTCGCAAACTACACGAACACACCAACTGTTAACCTCAGGCTGGGCAGGAGCAGACAGCCTGGTCCTGTGTGTGTACATTTTGGTCTGGTTTTGAATAATCGTATGCATGGCAAGGGCTACAAATGGAGACACCGCTACTCCTTAGGCCTGTCATGTGTTGGTCGGCTACTGATGTGTGATCCTCAACCAGCAGGATATTTTCTGACATTGCACCTGTCCATAGAGTGAAGGCTTGCTGTTATATTCGTACAAAAAAAAAAAACATGTATAATAACATTCCTTAATAGCGTTTTAATCTGTTCACCTATTCTGGATCTCAAATTCATTTTCTATGCCTACTAGAGATCACTTTCCTTGGGGATGACGTCAGGGGGATATTTCTAGGAACTGGATGCACATGAAACACCAATTACATGCTATGCTGACGGAATACAAAGTATTCTGTTGATGTTGGTGCATTTAGTTAAGTCATGGGGGTACTTGAGGAAAAGTACAAATTGCCCCCATAAAACACCTTATAAAAATAAAAGTCCTCCATTAAAGAGTACTCAAAAAGTTCAAGGATATTAAATAAACCCACGTTGACTCATGTGGAAAACTACACCTTGACAAACCTGCCTATGAAAGACTTTCGTAAATGGTTAACATTTCACATGTAAAATACATGCAGGACAGTTCAAAGAAAAGAAAAATGTCTTCAGCGATTGGGTTACCTCTAGTAACCCAACCGACCCGCACTCAAGTGAAATACAAGGAGCTCAACACTGCTGGCTGAACAAGTACAATGTGTTGGACAAGATGTTTCCCACCCCTGCTTCTGGGTAGCGGGCGACACGCCTGTTTACTTATCTGTATCCTTCCTGCTTACCACATAGTACATGATGTTTCTACCGCAGTATAGTGTCAGGGAATGAAAACATGGACACATTACGCCATTTGATGTGCAATGGTTTGCTGTTTTCTCTTATCCTTTACTCTGTCTCTCGGATTTTGCTTGTGTAGTCTAATGACAAATAAATGGGTTTATCTTTTGAGTTTGAATAACGAAGAACTTTGACATTACAGTGTGAGTTATTCGACAAATGTCAATAGCGCTGAGCTCAGCAAAACACCTTTCAGTGCATGCAATGAAATGCAGAAAAAAAACACCAATACAATTGTTTATTTGTAATTTACACTTGACAGAGTAAAACTGATTTCACACACATGTGATCGATATGGAAATTGCTTCTAGAAAAATCACAAGAAAATGCAAGCTTAGTAACAAAACGGTGGGTACACTGCAGGGGGTGTGGGTGTCCTAGCTGCTCTCTCTCTCACTCATTTTTCTCCTCATATAGTCCATCACAACTAAATGATATGTGGTTGTTATGTTATTAGATCAGAGTTAGATTACAGCCATTGAGGCTGTGTGCTACCTGCAGCGTAGGTAGGCCAATTGATTTACCTAATGATATGTTCAGAATTGTAACACAGGGGACAATTATACATTTCGAAATTACAAAAAAAGAAATACAATTTTAAAAAAGTAGCTTCATCTAAAGGAAAGAAAAAAGGGTTTAAATGTCGAGTTGTTTCATGAGTCCTGGCTGCTGGTCAAACTGAATAGGTCAATAGTAATGCCAGTAAACTAGGATTGTGAAACGGTCCCCGGTGACTGAAGGCTGAAATGCTGCAAATGCTGAGATTGGTTGCCATTAAAGTTAAGTGGATGAAGAGCTGAGCTGGTGGGGTGCGATGACGACGTCACCGCTGGGCGGTCAGTCTTGCTGCGGCCCAGCGTCCTCATCTTCCTCGGGTAGAGAACCATCCTGCTGGGAATGCTTGCCTTTGCACGCACACACACACACACACACACACACACACACACACACACACACACACACACAGAAATAGACACACACAGACACACAACATCCACATTTAAAGCCATGTAGCGTAGCAGTGGGGTTACTGTTAGACTGACATTAATATCCTATAGCACCAGTGTTCATAAGCACGTATGTCTCTGTCCTCCAGATATTCATTTGCTCTTCTTTTTTTTTAGGAATTAAGTTAGACGTGACTTTATCAAAACTACCTCTACTTCCCTGCCAGTTTCCAAAAATGTTGTTGTTTTTCACTTGTGATGACATGGTCGTGTCAGAGCCAACGTTCAAGCTGCCAGCCATCTTACCTGATTTGCTTTAAAAAAATATAATTAACAGGATCTTAGGAAGCATGTCACGTAATTTGGGTTCATTATGTGTGCCCAATTTGTTCGATAATGCCCCCCCTGCGGTGTGTGTGGCTCCTACGAGGTAGGAGGAGGTAGAGAGAGAGACGGGAAAGAATGTCTGGAGCTGTGCCAGGGGCCAGAGAGCCAGCTGGAGGCCTCTCTGTCTGGGACGCTGCCACGGCAACAGGAAATGTCTGCACTCCTCAGTCCTCCATCAAGCACAGATTAAAGGGGTACCGCAGGGAACAGACTGTTATAATACATATAGACACAGAGAGAGAGAGAGAGAGAGAGAGAGAGAGAGAGAGAGAGAGAGAGAGAGAGAGAGAGAGAGAGAGAGAGAGAGAGAGAGAGAGAGAGGCTGCATAGATTGATTGTAATAATTTGTTTAAATTCAGCTCCATATAATAATGATAATGATAATAATAGATAAAGATGATAGATACATATATAGATAGATAGGTGGATACATTGAAGAATTGCTTGATTATTGATGAACATTTGACATACTGTCCTTTGTCATACTTTTCCATACCTTCAGTCTTAACATCCACTGGAGAACACCTGTTTGATGGGACCAGGTCAATGGCAAACCAGTTTGCATTTCCCAACCAAGGCCATGTGGCGAATACATAACACGGTGTCACGCAAAAATCATAGCAAGGTGAAGTCAAACAACGAACATGTCGCACTGAGCGATGCAAAGGAAAAAAAAGGCAAAGTATGCACTGCAGTCGCGGAAATCTTAAAATAAACAAGAATGAATAATTAGGAGTTTTCTGCACGTCCTTCCAGTCCTGGACAGCTGTTATGCTAAAATAATCTCCTAGTGTGGTGTGAGTGTCGCACAGTTTCAGAAGAACTCAAGGGCATAACCTCGTCAAAAATGTGTTGGTGGACCAACTGTAGAACATGGAAAGGTTAGTAAAGTGAACCAAAGGGAGCCAGATAAGCTGCAGCCGTTGGCAGGATAGCCTGTTCACAGAGGGCTAACAATCAATGTGCGTGTATGTATATGTGTGTGCGTGTGTGTGAGTGCGTGCGTGTGTGTGTATGTGTGTGTGTATGTGTGTGTGTGTGTGCGCGTGTGTGTGTGTGTGTGTGTGTGTGTGTGTTATGGAAGATAGAAGAAAGAGCGGGTTCCCCAAAATACTTCTCAGTGTATTTTAACACACAGAGGCTTTTTTTAGGGCCCATCCTTTCAGAATGATTGAACCATGGTAACCACCTCTCCTGGTTTCACTTCAAACGTCCGTCACAAATGTCACGTGTAGCGTGTAAAAAAAGTCACTTCATTGCGCCGATTCCGACTGAGAGCATTGAGCGTGAACACGTTATCGACACAATAGGAGTCGCACTGAAGTATCTCTGATGACATTGTTGCGTAAAGTACTACGATTGGTTGCTTGCTGGTGCGCACTGACGAAGGCCGCATTGATTATCAGACTGGAGTTCTACACTGATATTGTTAACGCTAGAGCGCACTCAGACTTAATGTTCTTCGGCAGAATTAGCACAACAAACTTTGATTTTGATAAATGATATGGGTAACGGATATTTTTGTGAAGCCAGGAGAGACGCTTGTGTGTGTGTGTGTGTGTGTGGTGTGTGTGTGTGTGTGTGTGTGTGTGTGTGTGTGTGTGTCTGTGTCTGTGTGTGTGTGTGTGTGTGGGGGGGGGGGGGGGGGGGGGGGTCATCTATTACAGTAAAGCTACACTAAATCACTAAATCGCACTGACTGCCGCAGTCATAGTAAATCAAGAGGATAAATCAAGACATTAAATCTAAATTTAATTGTTTATATAAAGCTATAAAGCCTTTTGGGGGAATTTTAACACAATCAGTGAAAGCAAGATTGTGAATTGTATAGCCTATAACACGTAGTCATTATGAATACATCGCTTCATAATTGAGAACTTTTTGTGCCAAGCCAGCTGCTGTTGAAGGTGGCCCCTGTGAGGGTCTTCCTGCGGACCCCGGGCTCCGTTATGTAAACCTCAGCAGCACTCGCTAAGCCCTCCTGAAGAACCAGTGTGGCCGTCTCTGCCCGCTCTGAGTCGCATATGACAGGGCAACCGAACACAATGGGGAAATCAATGGATTTTATGAAAGATTATTTGTATTACTTATATATATCTTTCTTTTTTTATATAAATATTGACCGACACTATAAGGATATACACGCTACTGTTGATAACAGTGATGGGGAGGGACATTCTGACTCTGCTAAAGTGCGATATCATTTTAAATAATGCATGACGGGTGCAGGATCACACACATGCAGACACACCGTGGAGGGGGACCAGTTGATCCAGAGGTCAGCCAGATGTACAGATGTTACAGTGAGGGCAGTCTGAATGCATCCCCCACTGCTACAGTATTTACAGAGGGGACGGACAGCACCTGAAAAAGCTTGGGTTGGAAAAGTCTGATGTGCATGTAGGTGGATGCGTGTGTGTGTGTGTGTGTGTGCGTGTGTGTGTGTGTGTGTGTTAGTGTGTGTGTGTGTGTGTGTGTGTGTGCGTGTGCGTGTGCGTGTGCGTGCGTGTGCGTGTGCGTGTGTGTGTGTGTGTGTGTGTGTGTGCGTGTGTCAGAGAGACAGCGGAATTATGTTGGTGATGAATAATGTTAAAGAGAGATACTTTATTTAAACCGGTCAAAATGTTTCTGTGCTAAATGATCCATAACTCATATAGTGTTGGTAATTATTCCACCTTATACTTTCACCACACAGGAAAACTGTAGACTACCCCCAGTCCCACCAATCCATGTCTTGTCTGCTTCCATGTTATGTAGGTAAGGAAATTAACTCAAATAAAAAAATAAATACATATTATTAAGACATCCAATATATGTCAATATAATTCAACTTTATTCACAGCAATTTCTTCAACAAGCACAATTTCATCAGATCAGGAGTAGCTTTAGGAGTCATTTTGTGAATGCTTCTGTGTGCGTGTGTGTGTGTGTGCATCTGGCATGCGCAGGAGTGTTTCCCACATTTAAAAGACAGCAAAGACAGAGTTTAGTGTGCTTATTTTCTAAGTTGAATGAGAAGGAGACAGTAGGAAGGTGAGAACACATGGAAAGAGAAGAGAGAGGGAGAGAGGGAGAGAGAGAGAGAGAGAGAGAGAGAGAGAGAGAGAGAGAGAGAGAGAGAGAGAGAGAGAGATGGAAAGAGAAGAGAGACGGAGAGAGAGGGAAGAGAGAGAGAGAGAGAGAGAGAGAGAGAGAGAGAGAGAGAGAGAGAGAGAGAGAGAGAGAGAGCAGAACAGAATGGCCTTGGATGGACTGGAGAGAAGGAAAAGCAAGAGTGAGTGCAAGGTGAAAGGTGGCTATCGGGAGACGGAGCCCGGACTGGAAACCTCCTCTTTATGGTCACATGACAAGTCTGAGAAAGAGACAAAGATGGAGAGAGAGAGAGAGAGAGAGAGAGAGAGAGAGAGAGAGAGAGAGAGAGAGAGAGAGAGAGAGAGAGAGAGAGAGAGATGGAAAGAGAAGAGAGAGGGGGAGAGAGAGAGAGAGATGGAGAGAGGAGAGAGAGAGAGAGAGAGAGAGATGAGAGAGAGGAGAGAGAGAGAGAGAGAGAGAGAGAGAGAGAGAGAGAGATGGAGAAAGGAGAGAGAGAAACATGCATGCGAGACACAGATATTCCACATGAGGCAGACAGATGAAACAGACAGGAGGAAGAGGAAGAGAAAAGAAGTTAGTTTACTGTTCATAGCATGTTGTTAGGAGAAGAAGGCACTGGTTGTTAAACTCTTTTTATGATGTTGGCCTATGAAGTCACGTTGAGGCAATATTATATTTGGTTTGTACTCATTTGTTAATATCAATAAAGACACCACTAAAGGCATAGATCTTCATTGATTTTCTAAAAGTCCAAACTTTGAGGTTTGCTTTTGCAATTATTTATAATCTATAAAACTTCACTTCAAAAATGTATTCTTTTTCATTTTTCAGTTAATTGTCTAATCACAGGCCGCTTCACAATTATTGGCATGATATGTTTTCAATCCCTTTGCTCAAAGGCATTTCGTTGTTGCTATTAAACAAGCTCAAGTCAATGTATTTCTGTCAGTGGGTTTAAACAATGTTCTGGTTCTATGCTGACATTCCTCTACAAATAAAATGACCTGTTATCTCGCATGCCTGCCCGTGCATCCCATGTTGGATCGAACCCAAACGAAGAGTACTACTACGTATTGCATTATTGATCTGGATCCTGCAAACTGATCATTATCTTCATAGGTGGCCATTCTTTCCTTCGATTAAAAAAGTGAAGCAGTACATTTCCAAAAGTATCTGTAGCCATAGGTAACAAAAATCAATAACAGTGTGCTACGGGTGTGATTGTAGGCCTCTGAGTGTGTGTTTGTTGAATCTTAAAGGTATTTACCCCCTGAACTGTTGCTGTCCGCTACTCCTCTCGCTTCATTGGCTAAGAGCAGCACTGTCTCATTCCCATTGGCCTCCTCCTGCCCATTGTGATTGTCCCACAGAGCAGGGCTGCCATAAAGTTGTGCTGTGATTGGACTCATTTGGCCATCCGTCTCACAGACGTCTGGGCCCAGAAGATGTTGCTCCACCCCCAGCTGAAGCTCTGGAGAGAGAAAGTAGTCCCGAGTAGCAGCAATACTACAACTCCAAGTACCAGCCTAATACTCCACTGCAAGTACTAGTATGCTACTCCGCTAT
>JAXIVH010000004.1:4207913-4250413 GCA_036785325.1 Urophycis tenuis
GGAAGAAGGTGAGGAAGGGAGAAACGGGGAGGGGGGGGGGGGGCTCTTTCTCAGCTGGGAGGCCATTATCACTAATTGACAATACTTAGAGAGGAGAGCGAAGAGAGAGAGAGAGAGAGAGAGAGAGGATGGAGAAGAGAGAGAGGAGAGAGAGAGAGAGAGAGAGAGATGGATGAGAAGGTAATAAGAGGACAAAGTATGGCATCTAAATATCAGTCACAGAATGCATCGGTAAGCGTACAGCCGTTAAGACAAATGAAACCAAACTGCCACAACAATTATCCCTACGGTCACTACAACAACGGTAGCTTAGCAACCACTTCCCCAACAATGTCACTGCTGAAGAGAGCATGGCTTAGTTACTATGGGCTTTAGTGTTACTTCAAATGCAGCCTGCTGAAAGATTTTAGCAGAACGGTACCGCTGTTTATTCTTGAACACTGCTGGTTTCCTTTCTTGTTCATACGTTACTGCGTGTCAGTCGGCTTTATGTTGCTGCTCTGTATGTGACCGGAGCCCAGACAATCGCTTACTCGCCTGAGGAGAGAGTCATTGAAGTGAATCTGAATCACAGTGCATTAGAGTAGAGGAATGGGCGAGAGCACACATAGGAATTGAATGCAACTGTTTTCTCTCTGTCTCCGACTCCCACTCAGAGCGACCTACAACATTTTTGCCACTGGTGGTGACGTCTTGAGTGTGTGCATGTGTGTGTGTGTGTGTGTGTGTGTGTGTGTGCGTGCACACGCATGCTTGAAGCACTGCTTGTTGCCAGTGCTTCACAAAATGCTTAGTGTCCGAAATCGAGAGAGATCTAGTAGCTAACATTGCTGGAAGGAAGTGTTTATATATATATATATATATATATATATATTATATATATATTTACACACACGCACACACACACACACACACCACACAAAGAGCCCTGCTGTTGGCTGGTAAGTGGAAACAGCAGCAGACCAGGAGAGGGGAGACGAGTGTTTTCTGAAGCCATGATATTTCTCATTGCAGGTTCCATCAACACATCAGCGGAGCACTGGAGCCATTGAAACAGTCTGACGCCTGCCTTTCTTGGTACGTTTTGTATTCTTCTTCCAGCCTGAAATCTGTTGCTCCATTTGAAGTTGAACCGTTGGCCTTCCGAGGATTTTGGCAAATCATCTGTCGGAAAGTGCTTTCACAAATCTAATACATTAGTTTTAGGTTGTTGTTGTTGGGGGGGGGGGGGTTTAAGATAAATGCCGTTCCACTTACCTGTGATGTGATTCAATGCGTTTTGCGGACCAACCAAAAGAAGTGAGTAGTAATGAGCTGCCAGCTCTGAGGCAGCAGCTCTCCACGGCGTGAGTCAGAGGAGCCACCAGTCCATCCAACTTGATCTCCCACAACAGGACGGTGGAAGAAACGCCACGGCCCCCTGAAACCATGCCGTCTGCGTGGTCCTTTGAGTCACTTCTCGTCGCGCCCCGTAGTCATCTGAGCCGTTATGTTCAATGCTATTTTATGTAACTGCTGATGTCCTTTCAATACACACACACGTGGATTTCAACACGTGCTTTCAATAAAAACAGGCAGTTTTCTAGTGTTTTTCTTTGGGAATGAACGAGGCCCATATGACCCGTGGGGGCTGCTCAATTTATGTTTGCTTTGCTGTACATTTTCTTTGAAAATATAATCATGACATGAATACAGCTTTGAAGGGTTTTGAAGCATGAACCTATCACTAACGTGAAAAGCAGAAAAAAATTACTTTTTAAAATACTACAATTATCAACATGGGTGTCGTAGACCGTCAAGAAGTGAGATAAACACACCATTCATGGGGCCAAATCATGCCTCGGTAAACACAGACTTCTGGTCCTTCAGGGGATAGATGTCCCTCGAATATGATTGTTTTAAAGGCTCCAGCTCTACAGGAAGTCATTAATGATTAGTGGGTGCCCTGGAGGGGCGGCACGGTGGTGCAGTGGTTAGCACTGTCGCCTCACAGCAAGAGGGTTCTGGGTTCGAATCCACCTGGGGACCCGGGACCTTTCTGTGTGGAGTTTGCATGTTCTCCCCGTGCTTGCGTGGGTTCTCTCCGGGTACTCCGGCTTCCTCCCACAGACCAAAAACATGCAGGTTGGGGATTAGGTTAATTGGTGTCTCTAAATTGACCATAGGTGTGTATGTGAGTGTGATGTGGGTTGTTTGTCTATATATGTTTAGCCCTGTGATAGGCTGGCGACCTGTCCAGGGTGTACCCCGCCTCTCGCCCGTTGCAGCTGGGATTGGCTCCAGAGGTCTATTCACTATGTTCTAAATGACTGTGCGTTCAGAGGCTCTAACCCCACAGGTCAACATGTTCTCACTCCCAGAACGTCAAATAGCGACGTGTTGGGCTTTAGCGTCAGTCACTGACGGAAAGAGTACCCTTCCACGTCGTCTGCAGACGGAGAGGGGGGTGCCATTGCCGTCTCCGCCGATATTTGAAGTTCAGGAGCGGGTGCTCCAGCAGCCCGTTCACCCCTGTATTAGGGTCAGGGTTACGTTAGGGTTAGTGTTAGGGTTAGGGTTAGTGTTAGTGTGTTACGGTTAGGGTTAGGGTTAGGGTTAGTGTTAGTGTTACGGTTAGGGTTAGGGTTACGTTAGGGTTAGGGTTAGGGTTAGGGTTTACGTTAGGGTTACATTAGGGTTAGGGGTAGGGTTAGGGTTAGGGTTAGGGTTAGTGTTAGGGTTACGGTTAGGGTTAGGGTTATGGTTAGGGTTAGGGTTAGACGGCATCACATTGTAGGGAATTGAACCCCCTCTCCGTCTGCAGACGACGTGGCAGGGTACATTTTCCGTCAGTGACTGATGCTAAAGCCCAAGACGTCGCTATTTGACGTTCTGGGAGTGAGACTGTGTTCTACAGGAGGTGACTCTCAAAGCCTCAGCAAACGCTCCATGTTGTGAGGGTTAGGGTTAGGTTGTTGTGACGTGCCACCCGATGGCCGGCCAACTCTAATGTCAGAGGTTGCGTGCCCTGTCAAGATGACAAGACGTGATTTCGATTTCCGACGTGATTTCGATTTCCAGCTCTTGCAGAAATTAAAAGGCTTGTGGTTTAGGGTTAGAAGAGCTGCACGCAGCCCTCCTCTGAGAGAGACTCGCTCTCCAGTTCATTTTGATGAACGCCCCGCGACATCCTGAAGTCGTGCTTCAATGCCGCGTTAGATGATTCTTTGTGAGTCACTTGTAGAGCAAGAGCCTCTAAATTGATACTCATATACCTGTATATCCTCAAGGCATTCCATGTCAAATTTCTTGACCCTTAGGTCGCTAACTAATGACATCACTTCTTGTAAGGCTAGAGCCTACAAATTGTTATATTTGTTTGTAGACTTTAATGCCTGCTTCATATTAAAAAAGAGACCTGACACCTTTATCTCACTCTCAAGTCATTCTGTTCCCCCATGACTGGTGTATTTCCAGCACTTCCTGGTCGATGCATTTCTATGTACTAAGGGAACACAAGCAGTCTAGTCTTAGTCTGGCCTTGCCTTTACTGCCCTACTCAAGATGTATCACATGGCCTAAGAGTAGACCTTTAAAGATTATATTGTTAATGATTGACGATTACCCAGACATTCTCCAGTGACCATAGCCTTTGGTAGCATTGTGTTTACAATATTGATTTTTATTTTTATTTTTAATTTGTGAGTTATATCTAATGTATGGACGTCATTGGCTAATCCATTAACACTAAGCAAGTGACATTTGGGTTTTGAATATTAACAAAGAGCTGGGACATCAAAAATTCAATATAAAACAAAATACCAAACAAAAAAGTACACATACAAATTTAATTTCAGAAGCATTAAAACCATTGGCACACACACACACACACACACACACACACACACACACACACACACACACACACACACACACACACACACACACACACACACACACACACAATGACCCTAAAAGTGAGAGCTATAAGTATATGCAGCTTTGTATGGACAGAACATTACATAGCCATTCAACACAACCTTGCACAGCTATTTAGCCACAGATATCTGGCCGTATTTGGTTCTATCAAGGGTGTAGACTGTGACATCACTGTGGTTGCCGGGCAATGCCTGCAGATGGAGGGTGGAGACGACTGATGGAGGTCGACAAAAGCGCCCCCGGGACGGGGCGGAGAGCAGCACGGTCTTCATGTCCTCCTGCCTCTCCTGGAGAGCGCCAGCAGCTCCGGTCGTCTCGAAGGCCCCCTGGTGTATCATGGTTTCAGCCGCACGCTCACACACAGCTTCTGGGGATCCGGGTCCAGCCGTGTCCTCCTGGTCCGCACCGGACCCGGAAGCGTCATCGGAGCTGCAGCTGGAGCTGGTGTCCGAGTCCGAGCCCGGGTCTCGATCCGAGGCCTCGGAGCTGGACTCGCTGTCCGCCCGGTGACGATGCAGAGCCCCCAGGCCCTTCTGGTTGTAGCAGGCGGCGCACCGCGTCAGAACCAGGAACTCAGGCGCCGCCGGTCTGGGCTGCAACCGGGCCAGACATAAGGGACATTTGAAGCCAATCTCGTAATACATTTGCCAAACTTTTCTTCTGTGGCCTTTGTAAAAAAAAAAAAAAATCATTTTAAACAAAACTAAAGGTGACAGTGTGATAACTCAGTTGTTAAATGAGTTACTAAGCACTAATAACCTCTGACATCAGCGTTAACGTTTTTTTAACGGCCAGTCTCAATTCCCTCCCTTAGAACTACCCCTGATTTTGCACCCTGGCGCAAAGTAGCTCTGTTGGAGGACTCCCAACAGGAGGAGAGGCAGCAGGAGGAGGGGCTAGACACATTGTCCTATCATCACCTGCCGTGATCTGAACCAGTCTTATAAAAGGGCTTTTTCACAGGGGTGTTGACACAGGCCCAACACAGGGACACACTTAGCTAGAGATGATATGTCGTCCCACAGTAGCGTTATTACAGTAGGTCTATCAGGAAGGACTTGTTTTTTGATGAGTCGTAGCAAGTCTGTGTAAAACAACTACACATTGTTCAGTGTATTTAAGCAGCAATTCAACTGGTGAGCCTTGAGGACTGACGCTCTCTGATAGCTGTGTACATCATATCACTCATGAGGTATGAGTAAGCTAGAAATCTCATAACTGTCATGTACCTTGTCCTTGGATCTTCCATCATTACTGTATGCAAGACGTTCTGTATCTTGGTCTTCTCTAGACATGTCTAGAGAAACACACACACATGGATGTGGGAATTAAATACAAATTGCAAAAATATGTAGGCCTACAATTACCAAAATAATATAATATAATTAAAATATTTTGGTACTAGATACTTTCATAGTTAGATAATCATCAAGGATTAACTCACTGTTTAAGTCTCTGGGTCTAAGCCTGTGTGTATTCCTAAGTCTACACACTCTTACCTAGGTCCATTTTATAAAAATAGAAGCACAAATCTAAATAGCAACAACCCCTCTACACACACACACACACACACACACACACACACACACACACACACACACACACACACACACAACCACACTAAACCAGATTTAAATGATCTAATTAACAATTACAATTATTCTGAAGATGATAAAAGAGCACCTACTCAGACAGCAGGGGTCTCCAGGGGTAGAACCTCTGTGAAGGATCAAAGATCCAGGAAAGATAGGACAGCCGACTGACAGCCAACTGACTGGATTGGTTGCTGGTCCGATCCTTGTGCCTGTGACAAACCTCCAAGGTGTCCTGGAGTCAATATCAACTATTCCCAGCCAGATAGCTGTTCCCTGATATACCGGTAATGGGCCTGTCTTCTTTACCTCTTATTTTTTATCAGATCATTGAGACAGGTGCAGTGCGCTGACGATTTAACTTCTCCATTATGTAGTGGGGGGGCAGAGTGGCCACAAGACCTTACGTAGTGCACACCCACACCTTGTGTGTGTGTACACACACACACACACACACACACACACACACACACACACACACACACACACACACACACACTGTTTACCAAGGGCCTCCCTCCCATTCGTTATACAGTCACGGTTGTTGCAAAACGTCTCGCTTCCCCGTGTATTATTATTGGGTGTCGTCGTAGTGACGCGGGGAAGAGGGGTGGGAAGGAGTCAGATGAATGACAGACAAGGAGGTGTGTTTGGTGATCGTTCACCTGAGTGCAGTCAGCCGGGGTGAATAAATGTTGAAGAGCATTGTGGATTTATCAAATACATAGGTTCAAACAAAGTGGGTTTTTTAGAGCGGGTTCTCAGGAAACGTTTTCACAAAGGCTTATCTATCTCAATGTCATAATGACAGCGGTTTGGGCAGGGAGTTCTTATCGTGTAGGTGTTGACGTTGTGTGTCGTTAGACCTGGGCGTTCAAGGCTATAGACCCGGATCTCTGTGCCGTCAAATAAACAAATTTAAAAACATAATAATGATGAAAATCACTGGAGAAGGCAGACCTTTTTTGAGTGGGCTCAAGCTACCCAAAACTTGCCCTAGCCCACCCTGTCGTTTCATCCTCAAATCTAATACATAGACATAGACACGCACCTGACAGGGACGCCCACTAGAAAAGGTTGACCTCCATCTTAATGTTTTAATCCAGACCAGCGTTTGGTACATCCACACGGGGGAACAGTTGAGAATAAGGCATGAGAACTCTCATCTGGTTCGACCAAACTGAACAACACAGAGAACCAACCAACACAGACACACAATAGGGTTGTAAATAACAATGCAGGTGAATAATACATTACAGTTTGCTCACAGCAGAGCAACAAGCGGAGTCACTTAACATGTCTGTTGAAGATACTGATGATATAAGGTCATGTAGTCATGAGCAGAACTTCCTGGTTGAGAAATTAAAAGCCCACTTCTACTGTTTACTATTTAGTCCTTTAAAAGAGTCCTTGACTCTTTTATCCAGAGCGACTTACACTTACAGTGACATCAGCTATGTGTAAGCCTCTTCGAAACTTACATCCTCCCCAGAGCTTTCCAGCTGGGGAACATCACAAAGAAGATGAACATCTTTAGAGGAACCACTGGTGGCTCTGGTGGTCGAAAAAAGGTGAGACATGAGAAGTTACGGCACCCTCGACATAACTTCAGCCACACAGCAATACCCATATAAAGTAATTTATTTATTATTAAACTTTAATATTTAGTCGTTTTAAATCATCTCTAATTGTTTTTCTTACTTCTCCTCTATGAGCAGAAAGAACATTTCAAACATGAACACAAAGAAAACAGAGGATGGAGAACCCTGCAAGAGCTCTGCTTCACAGTCCTCGACAGACAGAGGTCACAGCGCCTGACCTCCATGACACACCACTTACTATACATTTCAATATCCATATTTTGAACGCAATAAGTGTATATGGCAAATGTCTGTGTCAACAGACATTGTCTCTTCTTTTTAAGAGAGAGAGAAAAAAAAAACCTATTTGCACATGGTTACATTCAACACCTTACAGGTCTCATGTCACGCACACAAGCGTGCTCTCTGGGAGAGCCACCTCAACATGTGTGTCTGAGGCCCTTATTTTAAAAAGCAAACGGTGAAGTCCATTCAAGGTAAACACTGGGGCAGCTGGGGGCCGCTGCTGCCAGCTGCCTCGGTGGAGACCGCTGTAACAAGCGTGGCAAACACAAAGCCTAATACTTCTTTTTCCTTCACTTTGAACACTCCTGTTTCGTCACCCACTCGGCCGAAACCCCGCCAACCAATATCACCAGTACAGACTCTGTGGTTTTTTTCCATCCGTTTCTCTAAAGTGCAAAACAACCAGAATTAGGTTCCTAGGGAGAATACAATCGGCTCACAACTTCATCTTCATCGTTCACCCCCTGGAAATGGGTTCAGTATCGCATGTCAAAACCTGATTGACTGAAGGCGAGTGTTGATTCAGGTAAAGTATCATCTTCAACCATCCATGCAAATAATACAAATATATATAGTCTCTCACAGGCAAAAAAAACAGGGTTTCTCCGTTGCTCAATGTGTGTCGAGGAAATAAAAACATAAAGCTGAAGTACCAAAACATAAAGCACTCAATTGAAATGTTCCACTAACGAAGGAGAGCTCCCACGTCCAGCTGCTGGTTCGTTAAGCTACACTGAGCGCACACCACAGACGACGGCAACACCTTCAGAGTGGACCACTTCCAGCCACTCGCGTCTTTGTCCCATTTGTTCAACCCATCCGGACTCCCATCGATTTGCACATCCTTCATGGTTTTGTTTTGTTTTTTAGCCACAGTTCTTTACAGGGATGGGAAGGGAAACGACGCGGTGCGTGTGTCAGTAAGAGCCTGCTCAGGCCTCACATTCATACAGGTTCAGTTTCCCTTGCTCTACATAATACCTTCTGTACACAGGACCACTTTTGGTTAGGTTCACGTCAGGGCGAGCGGTCGGGGTTATGGGGTTTGTATCATCAGGGTTCCGGTTCATCAGGTTTATCAGATCCAAGTGTAAGCAAACCCCCCCCCCCCTGTGGGTTAAGTTAACAGGCTTACGGGATTAATTTGGTGGTTAGGTGAGGGTGCGATAGGTGGCCAGGTTTCTATTCAGATGAGTTTTGATTGGTTGACTCGAGTTGACTCATCTAATGACCACTAAGCTTGTATATAACAGAAACTGGCCTAGTGTAAAATGGTTGATGTAAAGGCTACTGCCAGAACTATATCCTCACATCTTCTGCACCTATCTGGAGTGTACATGGAGCACAGCCTGTTGACCTGTAGAGTACCAGATACTGGACAAAGAGTTGTCCCGGCAGCTGCCTGGCTCAGTGTACCCTAGGTACTCACAAGGTTATAGCACATGCTGTGCTTGTGCTCACAGCATGTGCTGCTGTGAGCTCTCTCTCTCTCTCTCTCTCTCTCTCTCTCTCTCTCTCTCTCATCTCTCTCACTCTCTCTCTCTCTCTCTCTCTCTCTCTCTCTCTCTCTCTCTCTCTCTCTCTCTCTCTCTCTCTCTCTCTCTCTCTCTCTCTCTCTCTCTCTCTCTCTCTCTCCTCTCTCTCTCTCCCTCTCTCTCTCTCTCTCTCTCTCTCTCTCTCTCTCCCTCCCTCCTCTGTTGTCCCCTTGTCTTCTGCATGTCTTTACAGACCGTACAGTCCAACAGCAACAGGAGAAGCTTTTCAAGCATCTTGAGAGCAAAGATAACAGGTGAGGTGAGCGTGCGCGGTGGCGGCGGGGGGGGGGGGGGGGGGGGGGGGATTTCAGAAGAAAGGTGTTGGACTCTCAGTGCTGAATCCCATATATCAGAGCACTTGACTAGTGTTTAGGTTGACCAAGGACTCAATGAGTTCTATAGGACGGGCTATTGTAACAGTCCTCAGTTGCCTTCCTCCGACAAGCCTTTGTTGACCTAGGTTTTGGTCCTTCTTCACTGTACAGACGTTGTTCTACTGTTGACTCAGATGGCTGACGAGAAGAGGGTGAGGCGAGATCAGATCACAGCGATCACATGGACACGCCGTTACATTGACAGGTCAGTGTCTGTGTCCGTGGACGTGGTTTTCAGAGTGGCCCCTCCCACTCTCTCTTCAGGGATGGAAGATGAGTCCACCGTTGAGACTGGGCATGAAACCTGGAAAACACACACACACTTAATGGCATATGACTTAATGGCATATGACTTAGTGACGTGCGCCAGATTGATGAAGGCTTATAGAATGTAATCCTGAATAAGATCCATAGATGCACATCTTACGGTCAGCATCGTAGACCGAGCTGTCAGAACAAGTGCGGTTTCTCTGTTGAGTCGACCGCGGCTCTCCTCCCACACAGTTGTCCTTTACACTAGACCTGAAGGGGAACAACAGCTTTGAGGAACCGGAATGGATGAACATAAGAACATGCTCTATCTCTGAATAATCATATCCATTACACACAAGAACTGTTATATTATTATATTGTTCAAAAACCATATACATTTAAAGCATGTTCGATGATTATTAGTGCATTTGTATTAAACCTTTATTTAAGTTAGGTAGGTTGAGCATGTGCTCCTTGGTAAAGTATCCTAGCATGCATATGTTGTGAACATACACAGTCATGTGGCCACTAATAGGTGAGGACAGCCTGCGTTCCACCTGCAACTCTGCTGCCACCTCATGGCCAATAGTTGGTCAAATATCAGCGCTAAATATAGAGTGCTTAGTGTCACCATGACAACAAAGTCAACCTTGTTTTCCTGAATTAACTCGGCTTCACGCAGAAACAGTATCTTGTGTAAACACACCTGTCAAAAGTATATGTCCCGGGGTGACTGATAGACCTTTTCGTCTGGATGAACAGACAGACAGACAGACAGACAGACACATATATTGTCAGTTACTGTGCAATAAGACAACCTTGAAAATTCAGTAGTTAATTTATCTGGTGGATTCGGTTGATCCATTATGGAACCCAAACAGAAGAAGAAGAATCTAGAGCAGACCAACCCTCTCCGGGGGGGGTATATCCGGTGTTAGGTTGTGATTGGCCAGGGTCATGCACTCCTCTAATGTCCTAATGAAGGTGGAGCAGGTTGCACTGAGTAGTGACGCCTGCACAGAAACACACAGAGGCTTGGTTTCTATGACAGCACGATTAGGTAGTTTAATTAAATCAAAGAAAACAGGTTTCGTTTTTTTTTTTTTCCTGCAGCATTTCCCAGGTCCCACTTTGTTTGACTAACGTGACAGGAATTACTTCATAGGTATGGCCCTCGGCTTGTTTCAAGGGTGTTTCTGAAGACAATAAGAAAGCATGGTGCTACAGTGTCTCAAAGAGTGGTATTTACCTCAGAGGTGGGTGTGGCCTCTGTATTCTCCGTGTGCTGTGATTCAATAGTTTGGACCTGTTGGACAAGCAGGTCGCAGTAGAGGCGGAGCTCAGACATCTTTGTCTTCAGACAGTCAGGCCCTGGAGACACACACATAAACACACAGCATTTTACCTTGTTGACGTTGCCCATAAGTATTGCAGCGTCACACATAAACAGCCTCTCCGACAGTACAGTTCAGAGTGCGGTTACATATGGCTGAGAGATGGGCAGAGAGGTGCAGAAACCCTACCTCTGTGTTTGTGACTGTCCAGTGTCCCCGCTTTGGATGACCCTAACGCAACCAGCCACATCTGCCTCTCTGCGGCGTTGACCGCTCTGACGTAAAAATGTTGTTCTCCTGGAATAATCAGCTCCAGGCGCGTTGCATCTGTGGGGTGAACTGCAACATAACACAAATACAATTACTAAACTATTTGTCACCCCCGGTTTACACTATGAATAAAAGAAATAACTGAACAATAATTCTCCTTATTAATATTATTATTATAACTGAATAAAATAATAACATGATCCTTTCGGTTATGATTGACTGCAGAGACTGAGAGAAAATGATCAATATAAAATGGATACGACAGCTTTGTTCCTTCTTGTTTCATGGAGCGTTAGGCCCGTCTGAAGTAGCTCTCACCTTTAATGTCACAGACAGACATCTTGATGGAGCCTTTGCTTCCCTTCCCAACGTCATCCTCGCTATCGTAGTAGGATATGGTCCCGTTCTCCAGGACGAACCAGCGAGGCTGCCAACCTAAACACGTTATACAGTCTTTATTGAGAAATATGGACCAAGTGCCATGCATGACGACACATGAATGACACTATAAGACTCACAAATGACGTGTTTTAGTCTAGATCCTAGTGCTCTAATTGTGTAGGTATCAAATAGAAAGGGAAAACTTACCGGTCATGTAATTAGTCCACTTGTAAAGGATTCCTTCCATGGCTCCGTCGCAAATACTTACCAAACCATGTATACCATGTCTAGTTGATATGATGTTATCTTAGTAGATAATCCTAACCAGCAATTGAAGCAGATTAACTTGCCAGGACTAACTAATACGTCAGTATCCTAAATGTGGTCCAGTTTTGCTAGCTAGTTATCAGTGGTTTTCATTTACCTATGCCCATTTACCCTTATGCGTTCTCTGTAGCACCACATTGTAAATGAAATACAAACGGAGTGGGTAAATTAGATTAACTCTAGATGTTGTGTGGTGATAATAGCTGCATGCCAGCTGATAAGGACAGCATGTAAACAAAAATGTCAACATACGGCAGCAATGGAGGCTATTTTGCAAGCGATCCGTGACATAACAAGTATAATGAATTAACGAACCTCGAACCCCAAAAAAATGTTTTTCCTCAAAGAAATATGCATGTAGAGTTCTGGATTAACCACTGATAATATTTTATGACCAACTTTGTACCCGCATCTTGCAAAGCTGTTTACCTCATAGACGGAAACTGACACATGCATTATGGACGGTCTGCTCCATCAAAATAAAAGCAAATGTTCTTACTTGAACAATCCAGTATTTTGTAATAGATTTAGTTATAGTGTTCTACATAAAATTTACTTTGAAATGCATTATAAATTTACCTATACATGTTGTTTTACGTTAGAATAACCACACGTGCTAAACAGCTTAGCTTAAGTATGAAGAGAAAGCTGTTTTACTTTGAAAACTGAGGAGGAAAGAGGGTGTACGAGTTTAATTTCCGGTGCTTTGGAGGTTATGCGGTGTCGTTAACTCACGGTAAATTAATCACATGAATAGATCATCTGTATGCAAGTGCAAGTCGTAAAATTCAACATTTGTTCAGGGTTATGTCTTCACAATATCAGCATATGGCCATTTATGTCGTCTTCATTATGCCATGTTGTAAAAGGTAGGATCTGTGAATTTAGCGTTATAGTATTACAAGGGGAGAAAGTAAACGCCTAGATTAAGATTGGCCGCAGAATAACACTTTAAAGGCAAATGTCTAGAGTGCATTAGGTAATGGGATCAATTTTTGATCAATGTTTGAATAACAAACGTAGTGGACTGTGCAGTGCCAAAGTGGATTTTAAATATATAACAGTCAGTCAATATGTGTGCCTTCACTGGGCACACAGGGGTGTAGGTGGTGGAGTCCAGGGCAGGTTGTGATGGTCATCAGTGGCAGCAGAAGCAGCATCAGGTGGTGGTGGTACAGCTGCAGTCCTGGATCTCTTGCGCCACCCTGCTCCGTTATGCAGGCTCGGATCGGAGCCTGCATAACGGCATGTAGATTAGTTTGTGTTTAAGATGTGTACCTTGTAGGGAAGACCTTTGTCTTGATGCCTCTTCCTCTGGCTCACAATATATCGTATATAATCATATAACCGTCTATCTCCCTCTTCCTCTCCATCTGTAGTCTCAATAAATTAAGCATCACCCAACCTGACAACGCGTAACTTACTAAAACAAGCTACAATACATATTAATAGTTGAAACGGGTAGAGGTCGGACCCAATTGCAGCACAGGAAGAGGCAGGTATAATTGGTAATGACTTTTATTATTGTCACACACAATAATCAGAGCAGGTAACTGTTACACTTCTAACTGCATGTTATGCCAGTAGAACGAATTAAATCACGCACACACTTAGAGCCAAGTTTCGTTGTACTTTACTAATAGTGTCTCCGTCATGAATGAACAGTATAACAACAAAACGTCAACCTGCTGACGTCATCGGTACGTGACATCCCCCCTTCACTTGGATTAGAACCCTTATGTCCCCTTGACACAAACCAGTTACTTGCACAATAACCATATCTGAATATAACCATCGCTAACCTATTCTATTTCAGAATAAACCTTTGTATCTTTCAAATAAACATTTTGCCCTGAACACATACAAGTAAACGTTTTGCCCCGAACATATACATGAACATCATGCATTTCAATATTACACTCATTTCATAACAAAGCTTGAGAATCTCTGGGGCATTTTCAGTTCTCTGCGAGGTCGCTCTGCCTGTACTGTCAGAGGTCGGCATGGAGATGACCCCTGAGCAAACGTCTCTGGTGTGGACCTCACAACATGTTCAGGACGCATATTTTCTGGGTCACCCCCTGTCTGTGTTCCGCTCTCACCGGGTGATGGTGTCTGCTCGGCTGGTGTGTACACTTTGACATGTGTGGTGTTTCTGGAGTACTGAGCTCCAGAGGGTGACTCGACTACCACATTGTTACCGTTCCTACTGATTACCTTGTGTGGTGTCTGGCTAAATGTTGTTGTAAACTTATCCGTCTTGTCCTGTTTCAAAAGCACCTCGTCTCCCACTTGCACTGGGGATGGCTTGGCTCCCCGTCGTTCGTCAGCGTATACTTTGGACTTGCCCTTGCGCTCAGCATCAGTGTCTCGGGCCTCGAGATCACTCCTCGGTGTACTGATGTCTGGCAACTTTCCTCTGAGCCTTCGATTGAACAAGAGTTCGGCGGGGCTCCTGCCCGTGGTGGAGTGATCGATGGATCTGTAGATGGTGACGTACTTCCGTAGTTCCTTCTGCCAGTCCAGTCCCTCTGCCTGTGCAATGCAGATCCGTTTCATGATCGACACGTTTTGCCTCTCGACTTCTCCATTCGCTTGCGCCCACTTAGGCGTTGTCTTCATGTGTTGTATGCCGTTCTCTTGACAGAAGTCCTGGAACTGTGATGACACAAACTGAGGTCCACAGTCAGACCTGATAGAGACAGGCAGACCGTGGCGGCTGAAGATTTTCTCTAAACAGTCGATCACTTTGTCAGTCGTGGTGGATCGCATGATCTCATACTCATAGTATCGGCTGTAATAGTCTACAACTACCAGGATAGAATGTCCTGTTGGTAATGGACCTAGCAAGTCTGTGGCAATGTCCTGCCATGGTCCATCAGGGAGAGCTGTGGGTCGCAATGGCTCTGGTACATCGGGCCGCGCCACTAGTTGGCACCCATGACATGATTTGACATATTTTTCCGTCGCCCCATACATTCCCGGCCACCACACCTTTCCCCTTAAATGTTGTTTTGTCCCTACAATGCCTAAGTGTCCTTCATGAGCTAAGGCTAGAGCTCTGTTCTGTAGGGCATGTGGTAGGACAATCCGTGTCCCTCTCAGCACTATCTGCCCAATGGTACACAGTTCGTTTGCAATATGGCCATAAGCTGAGCACTTTTCAAACCGGCCCGTCTGTATCGCATTCCTCACCTCAGACAGTTCTTCATCCTCTGCGGAGGCTTTCTCTACCTCCCTCGTAGTCAGCACCCTGGGCGTCGCCTGCACCGCCACGAAGCGCACATATTCCTCCGCTCCGTGTGCGTGTGTCGTCTTCCTAGCAGTGTCCCCCAGTAGACGAGACAGAGGATCTGCAATGTTGTACTTTCCGGCTATGTGTTTCACTTGAAAGTCATAAGGTTGGAGGCGGAGCACCCAACGCTCCATCCGGGCACATGGCTTTGATCTGGGGCTATAGATCACTTCCAGGGCCTTATGGTCTGTTACCAGGTCGAATCTTTTGCCATATACATACGGGTGTAGGCGTTCACATGCCCAAACCAGTGCCAGGGCCTCACGCTCCGTTTGAGAATATCTCCTTTCACAGTCTGTTAGGCTCCTGCTCACGTAACATATAGGCACCATAGCTCCCTGCTGTTCCTGTATGAGAACTGCTCCTATGCCCACTGGCCCTGCATCCGCTATCACTTTTGTAGGGGCATCTTTGTCAAAGTATGCCAGTGTGCCCGCCTCGGCTAACTTCTTCTTAAGTGTCTCGAATGCTTCTTTCTGTTCTGGGCCGAAGACATATGGCACATCTTTCTTTGTCAGTCTCCGCAGCGGCTCTGAGATGGCAGCAAACTGGGGTATGAATCTGCTACTGTACCCAGCTAAACCCAGGAAACTGCGGACCTCTGATGCGTACTCTGGCTCACGTGCCTCGACCAGTGCTCTCACTCTCTCGCTTGTGGGGCTATTCCCTTCTCTGATAATAATATGCCCATGAATACTAGTTTGTCCATCTCAAACTGACATTTCTCTCCATTTAAGGTCAGGCCACATCTCTCTAGTCTCTCCAGTACAGCGTATAGTCGCTTGTCGTGTGTCTCACGGTCGGGCGCGTGGACGATGATGTCGTCTGATATGTTGGCCACTCCTTCGATGCCAGCCAGCGCCGTTGCCACTTCGTGTTGGTACTGCTCGCTTGCAGAAGAGACCCCGAATATGAGTCTTTTGTAGCGATATGTTCCGCTGTGCACAACGAACGTCGTTATAGCTCTTGACTGTTCTGTGAGCTCCATCTGGTGGTAGCCCCATTTTAGATCGAGTTTACTAAACACAACTGAGCCATTCATATCATGTAACAGTTCATCTACGGTCGGGATTGGGTATCTTCCCCGGATGATAGCCCTGTTTGCCATTCTCATGTCTAGGCAAAGACGAATGTCAGTGTCTTTTACTTTTGGAACTACTACAACTGGATTTACCCACGGTGTAGGACCCTCAACCTTCTCGATAATGTCCATTCTTAGCAGTTCCTCTATCTTCTTGTCGACCGCCTCTCTCAGGTGGAACGGTATTCGTCTCAGTGGTTGTGCTATGGGTTCCACGTCGTTGTCGATGTGCAGCCTGATTTGTTTGGTATTGAGCTTACCCACCCCTGTGAATAGCTTTGGGTATTTTCCCTTTATCTCTGTCTTTACATCAGTAACTGCTGCTACATCTATACCCACCTTTAGCACTCCTAGCTTTGTAGCTGTCTCTCTCCCTAATAGCGGTACCCCCTGACCTGCTATTACTGTAAATTCTGCTTTGGTTTCTCTTTTCCCTATCTTCATTTCACATGTGAACACTCCCTTCACTGGCAATGGTTCCTTTGATGAATATGTGTATAGTTTTTTTATCTGATTTGTATGACTTACACTTTATCTTTTCTTTCTTTAATCCTTCCCAAGTATTTTCATCTACTATGTTGGTCGTAGCCCCTGAGTCAATTAGCATTTCTAGGTCCACACCCCCCACATTAAAGGTTAATCTATCAGTGCAACTATTGTCACGCACCACAAATGCAAAGTCATTATCCTGCTCTTCTTCCTGCCCTGAGTCTACATATTTCACTGACCCCCTGCTAGCTTTAGATCTGCACATTTTGGCATAGTGGTCTTTGCCATTACACTTTCTGCAGGATTGTCCACGTGCTGGGCATTTCTCATATTTTGCAAAGTGGTCTCCGTGCCCACATCTGAAGCAAACTTTCTCATTACCTTTGTCCTCCCCATCACGATTTCGGCTATTCCTGGTCCATTTTCCCTTGGATATCTGGTTTACAGCCTCTGTGTCCGTGTTACTCACGCGCATTGCCGCCATCTGCTGTTCAACCCGCTCACATCGCGCAGCGATCTCTAGTGCTCTTGTCAGAGTCAATGCCGAACCCTCCTCGAGCAACTTTCTCCGCACATATTCCGACGTGCATCTACTCAGTACAGCATCCCTTAGCTGGTTAGCCGTGTCAGCCCCAAAATCACAGTCTTTGGCTTTCTGCCTCAAACGTGTTACAAACTGTTGTACTGTCTCCCCGTTGTTCTGTGATATTAGGTAGAAAGATTGGCGCGCAAACGCGGTATTCACCTGAGGCACGAAGTATTTATTCAGTGCGTCTACTGCCTTCTCGTAGTTCTCCGAACCTCCCGTGTCGTCAAGAGTGGAAAAAATATCTTGTACATCTGTCCCGGCGTGATGCAAGAGTAGTGCTCTTCTCCGAATTTTATTGTGATCGCTGACGTCTTCCGACATAATCAATCCTTTGCCATCTGCGAAAAGCTCAAACGCTGTTAGCCACCGAGTCCAGCGAGGACCTAGCGTAGCAGGCTCATTGTAGCAATCGAACTTCGGTACGGTGATATTGTTATCCATTTCGTAGTCGGACTAAAAATCACTCCAGATTTTACTAATACCGAACTTGGTTATCCTCGTCGCCGATGTTACACTTCTAACTGCATGTTATGCCAGTAGAACGAATTAAATCACGCACACACTTAGAGCCAAGTTTCGTTGTACTTTACTAATGGTGTCTCCGTCATGAATGAACAGTATAACAACACAACGTCAACCTGCTGACGTCATCGGTACGTGACAGTAACAGACCAGGGGAGAGGGCGGCAGAAACCAGGAACGGAGAGACGAAGTTCGCCGTCAGGGACAGAAAGCTGAGGTGATGTCCGGGAAGGGAACCAGACGGGATGGACGGGAACAAGGGAGGGTCAAACCCGGGAGATCAATCTGAACACCGCTGGAGAGACTTGCATGAGGAGTGAAGACAACCGGGCCACGGGTGACTGCTGAGGGAGAGTCTTCATTGCTGATTCGATTCGAGGCAGCTGCGTGATCAGGTGAATAGAGTTGGCTTGATGAGCAGGGAGGGACTGGCAGACAGCAGACAGGTGAGGAGGAGGTGGAAAAGTACTGGGAGCTTAGATCACTGAGCTGAGGAGAAGGCAGACTGTGACCTTAGTAAAAAACACACAAAAAATCTGAATTGTTACAGTGTACCGTTGTGCAATTGCCCATTATATTATGAGTAAAACACAAAATATTCCTAAAGAACCAACAATCCACAAAGTATGTGTTAAAAGCCGGCTCAACTTGTAACAAAAGAGGAAGCTCACACAGAAGGCTGTTTACTTATTTAAAGTAACCAAAAATGTGTGGGAATCCGTAGTATCAGTAGTGTCATGAGTGTTTGTATGAGGGTGTGTGTGTGTGTGTGTGGAAAATAGTCAAAGTAAAACTAAGGAGAGGAGATCTGGAGGGACCCAGGCGTCAGCATGGTGGCAGAGAGAGAGTGCCGGCTTCGGCAGCCATCTTTAAGGGCAGGTGAGCCAGGCTGCACAGGTGTGCATCATCTCCCCTGACGACCTCCCATCTACAAACAACTCAGAAGTAAACAGATAACTAAACAACCAAAACACAGGGCAACCACAAAGTCGTCACATTCCCCCCCATAAAAACAGGGACCCAAGGACCCAGGGCGCTAACGGTTACCCATCTACCACTGCATATTTCCCTGCTCACCCACTCCGACTCAGCAACTTTGGTACCTAAGAAGCAACTTTTAAGAGACAGAAAGGAGAAACACTGGAAAACAGAGAAACAGGAATCAAAACCACCCTAAGGTGCCACTCTAGACAGTGCATCAGCGATAACATTTTCAGATCCTTTGAGGTGCCGGATGTCCAGATGGAACGGTTGTAAGAACAGACACCACCTCATCAGCCGCTGGTTAGGGTTCGGTCTCTCAACACCAGACACGTCCTGCTGCAATAACACAGCACACCCGTATTGCTGGCATCCACCTGGAGCTGAAATGGCTCCTCAAGACGGGGAGCTGCAGGCACCGGAGCACAGGACAAAAGAGCTTTGACACCCTCAAAAGCTCTCTGACAACGATCTGACCAGTGAAATTTCACCTTTGGACTCACCACATCAGTCAAAGGGGCAGCTACTGCTGAGAAATTCTCGCAGAACCCTCGGTAGTAACCCACCATTCCAAGAAGTCTGGCAAGCTCTTTCTTTGTTAGCCTAAGAATTCCCATGCTGCTTTGCGCGCGATTTATTCTCACTGCAAAGACAGCCTGGAAACCACCGCCCTTATTTTTCCCCTGAGTTAGGGAACCAATCACAGAACGGGGGGGGGCAGCAAGACGATGAAGACGTCTATGCGCGACACCAAAGCTTGTAGCGTGTTAATCCAACATGGCAGCGGACACAACGTTACCGTTCGATGCAGCCTTAGAAAGTGTATTAAGTAGCTTTTGTAGCAATTAATGTAATTTTAGTAGCTAATTTTTAGTAGCAATTGGCTATGAATCGCGCGCAAAGCAGCATGTGAAGAACCAGACGCCATTTGATAGACATTCGTAGCGCCCAATAAACGTCTCTAGGCATTCGTAAACCACGCCTCAAATACGAGAAAATGCACACCTAGTTCCCAGACCACCATCTCATCGAGATGTGGACGCGTCAGCCAGGCTATTTCTTTTTAGTGGGGGGAGGAAACTTATCCACAGCCTCGACTTTTGCCTGCACAGGCCGCACCACACCCTGTCCAACCACCTTACCCAGGTATGTCACGGTGGCCTTGGCGAGCTCACACTTTGCCAAGTTCACCGTTTAAGTTTGCCCAGGCTAGGCGATCAAACAGGGCCCGGACGCGCTGCAAATGCTCAGTTCCACGTGTCACTATACACCACCACATCATCTAAGTACACAGCACACCCTTTAAGCCCAGAAACCACTCTGTTCATGAGGCGCTGGAAGGTGGCAGGGGCATTTCTCAACCCGAAAGGCATAACTGTGTAGGAATACAAACCAGAAGATGTGACGAAGGAAGCAATTTCTCGAGCCCGTGGCGTCAGGGGTACCTACTCAGCTAAAGTGAATGCAGATAGCAGGCAAGCAACACTAATTAATCCAGTGAAGAAAAAAAACACTTACTCAGTTACCAATCCCTGGTTTATCCCGGACGAGCCCCCATTTGTTACGAGCCGGCTCAACTTGTAACAAAAGAGGAAGCTCACACAGAAGGCTGTTTACTTATTTATTTAAAGTAACCAAAAACGTGTGGGAATCCGTAGTATCAGTAGTGTCATGACTGTTTGTATGAGGGGGTGTGTGTGTGGAAAATAGTCAAAGTAAAACTAAGGAGAGGAGAGCTGGAGGGACCCAGGCGTCAGCATGGTGGCAGAGAGAGAGTGCCGGCTTCGGCAGCCATCTTTAAGGGCAGGTGAGCCAGGCTGCACAGGTGTGCATCATCTCCCCTGACGACCTCCCATCTACAAACAACTCAGAAGAAAACAAATAACTAAACAACCAAAACACAGGGCAACCACAAAGTCGTCACATATGCTTAAAGGTGTAATATGTACAATTTAGTGCCAGTTAGCTTGGATGGACATGGCAGGAAAATGTGTTATTATAATTATATTATAATTATTATGAATAAGTAACAAATAATAGTTAAGAACAGACTTAGGGCTCTCTCTTTAATCGTAATCGCTATCTGACAGACACATTTCCTTTTATACTACCACTACCTTTTATAATACCACGTTGCGCAATGTGCAACTCCCCTTTTTTTCTTTGATGATCATGTGAAGTACTCCCAACTGTATGGGATGTAAGCCATGGATTGTACTTGACAACACATGGCTTAGACTTTAAGCCATGTGTCTTGCAAGTGGAACTTGCATTGAAGCTCTACCATAACGTGAGTCGCACCCGGACAGCCTGGCCCGCTGCATGAAGCTTAGCACCAGCAGCTCTTCCTGGCCGGCGTCGAACATCTTGGCTCGTCACTACTGACCTCCTGGTCGCACTGTGAGATCCTCACAGTGACCAACTGGCCGGTGGGCTGCAGTCCCTGCGGCTGCTGAGTGCTGCTGGGAGCTTGCTTAGGACAACGTTCCCTCAGAATGGGGGTATACTCTGTTTGCTCTTATTGGGAGGTGAGGTTTATGTATCCGTACGTGAATACATGTTTTAACTGTATGGTGTATACCCGCAGCTCAGTTATTGAATCTTAATGCTCTTTTGATTGTAGAGTTGTATCCTTGGGTACAGTTCAGAATTACACGTGTTTATTACCAGTAATAGGAACACTGTAATCATGGTGTTGATATATGATGGTTCTGGAAACACAGACAGTAGAAATCAGTAATGAAAATAGTTGACCCCGCTTGAGAATACCTAAAATTGTAGGTATTCTCAAGCGAGGTCAACCATCAGTTCATTCCATCAGTACATGACTCCATGACTCAAGAATTCTTGTTCTTACTGGACGCCCAGACCGCCATTTCACCCCAGATCAGTTTTTACATTGGGATAAATACAGAAAAACAATAGAATGATGACAACTGTATTTAATGTGTCTGACCAATCTACCAAAAGGGCAGCACAGTCCACCTTAGTATTCAAAGCATTTACAAAAGAATTGACAGTTGCAGTTGCCATTGAAAGTACTTAAGAGCTATAATGTGAGGGTAATTTGATAGAAATACCATAGCACCTCCATCAGCTATTTGTGAGTAAAAGGAGAATATCTGATCTGGTTGACTGTGCTGTTTGACTCCTTTTTCAGTTGATTTTAGACAGCGAAGATGGGAAAAACAATGGATTGTAATAAAAGTATGCCGTTCATAAAATAAGCAGTGATACTTATGACTTGAACAAGAGGCTAAACGTCCACTGCATATATGATACAGTATGAGAAGATGTGTAGCCTATACATGCAAGCAAAAAGGTTTTGTTGCGTCTGTTCGACCTGACGTATTTTACATTGGCTTTAGATAATAAGAGAAGTGTTTGTTACTTAGCTAACATTTTTGTTGATGTTACTTGAAGTGAAATCAAGTTCAACATACTATACCTGCTGCAATGTAAGGCAGAATTCAGTTAAAATAAGGACAATGAAAGATATACAATGCTGTCATATTGAAGAAGTACACACCATTAGTATTCAATAAAACCCAGTGATTACAGACACTGCCTTTTATTCATTTGATAAACCCAGTAAATATGATATCCAGCAAGTCCATCATTTACTTGGCTTATATTCTAAAACACTGCCAATAATAGACTTGGTACATTGGAATAGTTAGAACAGTAAACCGTCCCCTGCAAAGAAAGCTTAAAGGGGCAGTGAACCGAAAATCGATTCATTTTGTTTCTAAAACATGGTAATATGTGACTATGTCATTTTTGTCACTGTTACTAAAATAGGATTGTTATTTAGAGAAAACAGGTGTAAAATACTACGTTTCTGCCAAACCAGCGTGTGAACACTCTACCCGGGCCACCCCAACGTCTTGAGGAAGGTAGACCGACGCTGACGTGGCTGGTTAATGCCACTACTAATCTCACAGTGTTCGCATCTGCGCTGAAACAGGGGGATTCACTTACACTTTTAAAAGAGTGGCTCAATGGGAAACACGCACACATTATCTTGCACAAAACACAACTGCAAGGGATGGGAGTGTTTCCTCCTCAGCGTGCGTCAGGACATCCAGGGGTTGTCTGGTTGCACGGGGGCCTCCTATAGGGCGAGGGTTGAGAGCGCCATGTCCCTCTCCTCGATCAGCTCCGTGGCGGTGGCCTCCATCTTGCTCTTGGAGAAGTCATTGATGGTCAAGCCATCCACAATCTTCCAGGACTTGCCCTGGGGAAATGGAAATATAATGTATGGACGGAAATGAATTGCAATATACCATTATCCACGTTATTTTTTTTTTAATGTATTATCTATCCACTCAGGCTGGGTAATCTGGGATCCAGAAATGTGAGCACCGTGCCGTCGCCAGACGTGGGAGACAGCACAGCCCCTGGGCCGCAAACCACACAGTGCAACGGGGAGTTAAACAGCGCTTCCTGTTTTGTTACCGAGATTTCCTTCTGGAGATAAGTTCATTTGCTAGTGGCCAGATGGAGGAATTACAGGACGATTTTAACAAATGTATTAAAATAAAATATTTACACTTAGTCTAATAGTCTTGATCTTAGCCTTAAATATCTTAAAAATGTGTTAACCAGTGCTGGCCGAGTTAATGTTTGGTGTTTGCCAAAGAGGGATACCGACAATGGGAAGACTTTTAGTTTAGTTTTATTTTTCAGTCCTCTTCTGGATCAGAGATGAATTGGTCAACCATATCACATTTGTTCTGGTTCTGCGGGTCAGGCTCTTTCCAGTAGCGCCACAAAGAAATGTGCAGGGGGGGAAAAAGACGAAGAAGATAGAAAAACAGAAAGTGACTGACCTTAATATGTACAGGGAATGAGTAGACCAGGTCCTCTGGGACGCCATACTTGTTACCGTTGGAGTACACGCCCATGGAGATGAACTCTCCCTGCAGAGCACAGGGGGGAGAACAACGGCTCACACACAATGTAAAGATAACATGGAGGATACAGCAGGTCCCTGCTGACCGGGGGCTGACCTCAGGGGTTCCTGACCAGATGTCCCTCATGTGGTCACAGATGGCCTTGGCGGCAGACATGGCGCTGGACAACTTCCTGGCCTTGATGACTGCTGCACCTCGCTGCTGGACTGTCTGAATTTTTTTTTTTAAAAAGCACCAAAATGTGAGGAACTTCTTTATGACGCATTGTATTTGTTTGGTGACGTTCAGGACACCCGACCAGTTCAGTGTTATTAAACATCAGATAACAGGAGTAAAAACATTTTTTATAAAATAGACAGGACGTTCCCATGCCCTGGGCTTAGAGAAGAGGTAAACATGCAAATGCATATCTCAACCCAACCTTTTAAACAGTATGTTCTATTTTTTTAGTAAACCTAAAACATTACCAATCTGAGAAGAAGAAGCTAGCATTACATTCATAGCACACTTGATTCAGAGAAGAAATTAATATAAAATAAGGAATCTAGTACTTGATACATCTTTAATAAACACAAAAAGCATAAATATTACCTCTCATCACAGCCAGGAACCACATAACCACTGTGTAGCAAACAAACGAAGTTATTTACGTTTCAACACATTAGTAACAGCTCGGTTCAACTTACAGCAATGAATTCGCCCTTGAGCCAGGCATCATCTTTGACAGCCTCGAAGCAGGGCAGATCACTGCCAGCCATGTTGACTTTGCAGTGGTGAACATCTGGGTACTGAGTGGACGAGTGGTTTCCCCAGATGATCACGTTCTTTACGTGGGTGGCTGGAACACCGCAACGAATCGCCACCTGGTGGACAAACAGCATATCGTCAGGTTGCCTATGGCTGATAACAAAAGATGACGATTTTCCATCAACCTTTGACCTTTCCTCAAGGCACTGCGACAGAATCAACCCATTAACATTAACTTTTGGTCATATTAAAAAAAGGTCACTAAACCACATTGAAACATCAAGAATTATGCTTTTCCAATGTTGGTACACTGCTAGAATCTTGTCTGCTAAGCAACAGTACAGTAGGCTACACATTTTGGCCATGGTTTCCAAAATACTTTTTAGCAACAGGGACATTTCCTGCTTACAGGATCCGTCTCTGACTATTTACATCTGTGGACATTTATGGAACTGCGACACCAAAATGTCCACGTTTTACAGAAACTGATTAATATCAATAAGCAGGCTGCTACTTCAGGCTTTCACAGTAAAAACACAAGCCATGGGTCTCGTCCCATGCGACACAGTGGAATGGCATTCGCTTTTCTCAGGCCATGACCTTTTAGATGTTAAATTCCCAAAGTGTATTCTTGTGTATAACAACTGTAAAGGGCCACTGACCTGGGAGCAGGCCCTGTTGTGGTCCAGACGGGTGAGACAGGAGAAGTTCTCTTTAGGGATGGAAGGAGCAGACTTTGCAGCTATCAGACAGTTAGTGTTGGCTGGGTTCCCAACGACCAGCACCTTGGGCAAAAACACACATAGATCTTATTAATTCAGTGGAAATGAAGGTGCAACAGCACAGAGGCAAATAACAATAAAAAACAGGAATTTGCACATCGACCACTATGTTAAGTTGTTGCCAAGGGTACTGCAAGTGGGCTGTCAAATGATTAGCAATCTTCATGAAAGTGCATATATTTTCTTCTTAATGTGTCAAAGGTCAAATGTATGGTATTTATGATAAAAACCTGCATCATCACTACCAGTAGAAGTTATGGCTTTATGAACTCTGAAATCTGTTGTGAGGAAATATGATGTGATGTGCAATGCACAGTGGAGACAACTGTGGGAAGATGCAGGGGAAGCACTTCTGTCCACTGCAGTACACATAAGGAGACTACAGAGGAGCCCTGCAGATCTAAAGACCATGTTAAATGAGACGGTCCAAGCAGAACTTCATCAAGAGTCCTGCCTTTTCAAAACCGTCTGATGAGGTGGGTGTGACACATAATGACCACTGATCTTTTATAAATGTTTTTACTTTAAGGAAAAGAACATTCCCAGCAACATAAATGTCAGCCTTTGGGAATAGCTGGCCACTGTCTTCAATAGGGAAGCTGGTTTTTTTTGTATGTTTTTTTTTTTACCTTGACAGTCTTCTTGGCAAACTTATCCAGCGCTCCTCCCTGGCTCTTGAAGATGGCTACGTTGGCCTTCAGCAGGTCCTTCCTCTCCATTCCATCCCTGCGGGGCATGGAGCCCACCAAGATGGCAACGTCCAGGTCCTTGAACGCCACCTCCTCCTTATCAGTGGAGACGACCTCTGTGGATGAAAGAGACGTTGTCCTGGTTTGTACAACACACACATGCCCTGTTGTGGCACCTCAACATATTTCCCAGTTGAACAGACTTTCATTGTTTTATGTGTGATCCGTCGTGAGATGAACTGCCAAAGTGTCACATTTATTCCTGGACAATCGCCTCGCACGCGGTGCCAGGAGGGTTCTTTTATGGAGGAGACTCAATTCTACATTGTGCTTTTCATGAAGTCATGAGGAATTGATCACAAACATCTCCTGTTTACTGGGACCAAACCCACCCAGGACACAGTCTGTTTGTTCCCTTGTCAGTTGGGGAAGAGATATGGAGTCCCAAATCCTGAACCAATAGACTGAAGAGCAGCCTCTTCCCCAGACCTGTAGCCTCCATCATCCCCCCAATAGTTAGTTAGCAATAGCACTTAAGCCTGCAGTGTTTATATCTATATTTATCTATATATCTATATTTATTTATCTAAATTGTTGTGTAATATGTTTTTATACTGCACCGTTTCCTTTTTTGTCTTGTTTACCCGTCTTACCCAAGTTCCTTTATTTATTTATTCAAATATCTATTACATATGGATAGAGCAAATTACCTAATTACTTTACTTTGCTCATTTGTGTTGTTGGCTCTTATTTCTGCTGGCCTCTGATAGTTACCAAACATAAGTCGTATAGCTACAATGACAAATAAAGTATCTTTACCTATGCGGTACACATTTGTAAAGTGTCTCTAAACAGAACACATTTAAAAAACTTGACAGAAGAATACAAATGAGCATGGTGCAAACAGGGGAGGGTGACTCAAAGCCAGTTGATGGTGGACACATCTTTACAGTGCCACGACATATAGGGATCTCAATTCACCAAACAAGTATGAAGAGAGACCATGCCAAGAAATTGGTTCAACAAATAGAACTGCTGAAAACTTAGTTTCTGCTTAAAATACATAAATAGCAGAGCAGTGAGCGTGGGTCACGTGTTGCCGGCCATGTCTGTGCGCCCAACATTGTCTTTGTACATACAGGGGCCTCACTCAGGGCCTGCCCACACAAAGCAAAAAAACAGCACCGTTTCAAAGGAGAAATTCCAGGTCACAATGGAGATGGCACATAATGGTGACTCCCAACTAGAGGCGTAGCATCGGTGCTATAATAAGGTAAGACTGAATAGGTGTTTTACAACACATGGGTACATAGAATGAGGATGGCTTTGGATTTCATAACAACAACAAACAGCCAGGAGGAGGGAGAAATGGCACGTGGCATGGATGAGCATGTTTCTGTATCAAAAGATAAATAACCTCACCTGCAATTGTAGGGCTGGCGGTCATTTGGTGAATTGTGAGATTATGTATTTATTCTAACTGATATATGTCATATATCGATATATGTCATATGAGTCATTGATTAAAAGAAAACCTCAAACAACGCTATGTAAAGCCATTTACATTTTTTGGAAAATAAATACTCGCTTTTTTGGCTGGTTATAAGTACCTGCATTAGCAATCACAATGTAACGAGGGTCAAAGTAGTTGTGGCAAATCAAACATACAGCGGAAACCAAGCACCTTCAATCCAAACGGTTATCAAGTTAAGAGACAGATGACAAAAGTCACATAGTTACCCCTCAGCAGCGGGAGGGCACAGTCCTGCAGCTCCATGACCACACCATCCAGGACGGGCAGCATGGGGGAGATGTCCAGAAGGAGCAGGACGATCGGCTTGGAGTAGGGACAGGTTGGAGAGCAGAGCGGAAAGAGACAATGAGTCAACTGGGAAGTATATTCCTGTTCTGACCAAATGTTCCACTATTGCGAAGTATCGACAATTGCAACAACAACAACAACAAAAAAGCCACTCATAACAGCACATTTAGCAGCCGCTTTTGTATAACAATCGGTACATTTGTGGGGTTTGACATGTGGCCAATTTGGAGGTGGGACTCGAACCGCCAACCCTGAGGTTAGTGGACGACCCACTCTACCCACTGAGCTACTGCCACCCACAGTGCACCAAAAAATAAACCGTTGGACACCGGAAGTAAATGGCGGTGAATCAAATGTACTTTATCAACACGTCGTATTACTTGTGACAGACCACATCTACCACCAGATTGCAACCATTTGTCGTGTGTCTCCAAACGGACCAAATAGTTGTGAAGATAAAAGCTAAAGCTCTTGACACTATAAATGCTTAACACTGGCAAAGTTAAACGCAAGACATTTAGGTAATCACTGCTTTTTTAAGTGTTATTGGAATCATGAGTATTTTCAGTATTGCCAATAACGTAACCAGATAGTGTTATAATCGCTTGAAATCAGACACCTGCACTACAAAGCAAAAACGCAGTTGAATGTTCTTCGAAAGCCCTCATTGTGGAGGGTATGCAGGGATCTTTTCTCTGTGTGAGAGACTATAAACTTACTTAAACTAACTCAAACCTACCACGGACAAACAAGCACTTGATTTCTCACACACACACACACACACACACACACACACACACACACACACACACACACACACACACTTAGTATCCCCGAGGGCTCCTGGAAACTATAGTTCAAAGGTAAGAGCAGTTCCATTGACTAAATAATTAAGTTAAGACAAACTGAAAACAACCACAAGCAAGACCTCATGTCAGTGAGCACTGACACACAATAATGTGACTGACTAGAAATAGACTTTCAACAAAACCATTCTAAGATGATCACACAGCACAGCTGGCTGCAGTTCTCAAACTATGGCTGCCAGGTATCTCGCCACAGAACTGCTAACATGGAATGAAGTTGAGCAACAAACACACACACACACACACATGCAGTTTGTAGGCTGTTGGATGCACGTGAATTGGTGGTCAAAAGTAGGTCACTTCATACTAAAAATAGGGTCCGAAATATATATATATGGCTTTTAACCATGGCATTTACACACTATATAGATACATAACACACACACACACACACACACACACACACACACACACACACACACACACACACACACACACGCACGCACGCACGCACACACACGCACACTGTTAAAAATAAAGCATATTGCGTTTCTCAAGAAACGTAAAGCCCCTAATCGTTACCTGATCCTTCCCGAAGACATCTCCCTTCGCGATACTGAACAGAAGGGAATAGGCAATCTGCCCCGCCGCACCGGTCACCAGCACTCGAATTGGTTGAGCCTGCAATCCAATGACATGGTGAATGTATGTTTAAAGGAAACATGAATCTGACGGATTAAATGTCCCACACGAGGTGCGCTCAGTGCGCGCGCTCGGTGCGCACAGATTGAGGAGCTCAGCCAGTCCAAAAATAGCGCATCTTGTCAGCCAAAAGTTCGCAGCTCAATCATTACATAATGTACATCATTATACCTATTTAAAGGCCATACGGTGGTATCTTAACGCTATTAACACCAATATCGTATTAACAAAAGATCGAAATTGAGAAAATTATTTTTTTTAATTTAAACTATAGGTTACTCCCTGACACATGTTGAAGTCAGGTGAACACAGTAAGTCACATCCTCGCCGTTTAGGCATACATTTGATGTTAAATGTCCAACACGGTCATTCCTTATTGCCAAATACTATTGCCAAAAAAATAAAGTGACAACTGGAACAAGAACTCGAATAACTGTAAACCTCACTTACAAACGGCCATAATCTATTGCTTTGTTCACAAAGTGACGTTGTTTTCACGTCCCTCCCACGTTGACTGACCGTCAAATCGTTCAACAATTTTTTGCGAGGATTATGAGATTACCTTTATCTCGACTATTTACTCACCATATTCACGCTGCCGCTCTGCCTGCTCTACAGCTTGTACGGCGAGGCGCAGCGACTTATTTCAATGGCACAGTCGCAACCTTTTACACTTTACGGCAGAGCGGTAATTGTGGTAACTGTAGTTCTACGTATTTGACTGTGGCTATGTGATTAGCATAACACCAAACGTATACATGCATGCAATACGAGTCATAACTGGGATGTTTTACGCTGTCCTAACATGAGATTGATTAGTTTCTTACGTTCGTCAAGTCGTTTAGAGACAATCTAGAAATATAAGTATTGTTTCATTGAGTATTATTGAATGCATGAATGTTGCGTCCCCAGTTGGAGAACTGCAGGGTGCGCACCGTGACGCTTGCAATTGCTTAGCAACGCTCAACGCCTATTGAAGCACACGTTAGCAAGACGCTAGCCATGTGGCTAGCAGAGGACCAGCTATCTATTGGCTGTAATGATGCTAACACGTTTACATCCAAAACTACACTTTGCTTCCTCGTCTTCGTATCAGCGTAGCAGCCTAACGGACAAATCTCGTCGTTACCGAACACCCAAAACTTTGCCGTCTGCGACAATGAAATAAGCCAGGTAATAATATTCACTGGAACGAGAAGTGTCAAATGTTTGTCATCGGTTTCGCTCTTGGTGGCCAGTTTGACGAGCTTTGTTTTCCTATTCGCGTGTCCAAGCCTGCCCACAAACTCTGCTTGATTCTTACTTGATGTTGCTGTTTTACCCATTCCAGCTTTGTGGCCTTTAAAAGTGTAACTTATAGTAAGTGTAACTCCTGTTATAACATTTAAATATTAAACTCACTGGATCTGGTCAATACTAGAGTAAACTTTGCAGGTAGATCTTATGTGAAATGTGTTGTAACTGCATTGCACGTATTGCCATCCCTGCACACCGTAGTAGTTACTACCGCTGTATTTTACTTGGAACAGTGTCTTGACAATCTTATTGTAACTGAACCGTTCGCATGTGTGCCGCGTCTCTCTGGTCTGGCTTTGGATGCACAACCACGAAGACTGGGCTTGGACATTAACTTTTAATGGGCTCATTACAGAGTCATTACACACCTTGAGCAAAACGACCTGAGATAAAGTGTCTTTTGACCCCGAGAGTAGCCTAAATAAATAACCTATGTAAATTATAGGAGGTGCTGTTTGCATAGAGATAACCACCACATTGACCAATTACATAGCCTACATCATAGCTTGTGTTGTGCTGTAGGATAATCCGTTCTTTCATTTTGACATGTCCGGTCCTAGTTGGGATTTAAGTGCTTGTGCATTGCCCTTAAACTTTTTTATTTATTTATTTTTCATTGTTGATAATGATAACGATAATAATAATGATGATTGTAATTATACTAGGCGGCACGTTGGTTAGCACTGTCGCCTCACAGCAAGAGGGTTCTGGGTTCGAATCCACCTGGGACCCGGGACCTTTCTGTCTGGAGTTTGCATGTTCTCCCCGTGCTTGCGTGGGTTCTCTCCGGGTACTCCGGCTTCCTCCCACAGACCAAAAAAAAAACATGCAGGTTGGGGATTAGGTTAATTGGTGTCTCTAAATTGACCATAGGTGTGAGTGTGAATGGTTGTTTGTCTATATATGTTAGCCCTGTGATAGGCTGGCGACCTGTCCAGGGTGTACCCCGCCTCTCGCCCGTTGCAGCTGGGATTGGCTCCAGCCCCCCCCCCCCCTCCGCGACCCTCGTAGAGGATAAGCGGTCACGATAATGGATGGATGGATAATTATACTAATAATAATGACAATCTTTTTTCAAAATTCTTTACATGTGCAACAAAATACAGAATACAGACACAATTCCGAATAAAAAACAAGGAAACAACACAATAAATCAAGCAAGATGAAAACAGAGAGAATCTATTAAAAGCCAGTATTCCAGTGTGTTTTATATTTAAGAAGATACTGATGTTACTTTCCTTTTCATACCTGAACCCAGGACCAAGGATTTGGGGCAATGCTTTACAAAGCCCAATTACAGGGTTGGAAATGCAAGGTTGTCTATTTTGTGTATGCTGTTCGTTTATAAGGACGCTAGGTGTCAGTATAAGGCTGTGTTTATTTTGAGTATACGCGCGGTGCTTACGAACAAGGCACTTGCTTGTTCACTGGAAGTGTCAAGTGTTGTATGATCAAATGTGCAATGTAAACTGGTCAGTCTACAGGGGCATTCTTCTCATAAGGCAAAGGTCATCCATCTCATTATCAGTGCACACATTCCTTTGTAAAAAAAATTGAAAAAATCCCTCCAGTTTTTGGTCTTAATTCAGTCTATGAATATATTTCTCATTCTATGATACACTGTTCTGTCATCGGATTAAAAAATATAAAAGTGAAATCAACTGCGACCTGATATTACCCTACATTTGGAGACTAAGAATAAACATAACATTTTAAAACATCCGTATTCCTCACTATGATGTTTCTAATGAATTATGTTCACCAGCCCTATTAAAAGCAACTTTCAGAAAAGACAAACACTTTTAAGTGTGTCCCTTTAATGATAGACTCTACGTATTGGCCTGTATGGTCACCAGCACCTGTTGATCTTGTTGTGTACGTGATGCTCTGCGGAGTCGAGTGCGTATGAATACGCTGCAAGCAGCAGTAGCAGTAGACCTATAGCCCACGGCTCTGAAATGCTGAGATTGTGGAGCCGTGTCACATTGAAGGCAAGGCCTTGGGCTTGCTTTTACACACACACGCACGTACACACGCATGCACGCACATATAGACACACACACACACACACACACACACACACACACACACACACACACACACACACACCTTTGTGGAGGAAACCTGAGAAGGGGCTTTTACTGAAGTGTCAGCTTCCATCATGCATGGATGGGGAGGTGTTTAGTCGTAGAGAGCACAATCCTGTTGGCCACAAAGCTACGGCATTCAATCTTGACTTGTTGTTAATTAGTATGCAATGCTTGGATTCCTATTTATCTTCTCTTATCGATTTCCGTATGGGAAAATGACTTGGGAATTGGACAGAAAAGGTGCAGATGTCCATATCACGAGACGAGACTGAATGATGTGTTTGCAACAATGATCGCCTGCCCTTCATGAAGCCTGTCAACATTTTCCCCATTTCCCCCATCATTAAATTGCGGTCACTCACAATCCTGCCACAAGGGGGCACCAAACCACTGAAACTTTATTAAATGATCCAACCAATTATCACACCACAGCGGGCCAATGTTGCAGGTGGCTCACCTTTCTAGCGTGGTGGTTGTTTTAGCTTTGCTGTAACCTCACATAACTGAACCCCCATCCGACCCTGGAAAACCCCAGCACCTGCACCTGCACCTACCACCACTTTATTAGTCCCACCCTCGAATCCAGCCAACTTGACCCGCGTCGTTCCCTCTAACGGCTGCTATCGGTTCAGAGCGAGGGCTGTTAGCATGTGCGTCCCCCAGCACCTCGGTACAGCGCTTGTCCTGCTGAATGGGAAAGTGTGTGTTTTCATGTGCGGGGATTAAGTCCTATTCCCGGTAGCCCCCGGGTCGCACAACAGATGTCGGCCAGGATAGCACTTTAGCTGTTCCCCCGTGCCGATGATGGAGGGACGCCCGGATGGGTCCGTGGTGTTGGCGCTGCTAAGCCTGTGTTTTGTGTGTGTGTGTGTGTGTGTGCGTGTGCGCACGCGAGTGTCCGCGCGCCGATGTGTGTTGTGTGCGCGTGTAAATGGGGATCACAAGTGAAGCGGGGGTCTCTGAAATGAACACCGCCTTCTCAGTCAAACGCCGCTCAATGGTTGTGATGCGGCAGGTAGCCTACATTCATCCAGAGGCACCGGCCGCTGTGGCCTGAGGGCTTTAAAAGGTGTCGGGTTCGGATTCCTGTGGTTGTTCTACATCAACTAATATAATGTTTATGCATTTGATATCTTGTTGTGTCATTCTTTTTCTTAGTAGTGACTGATGCACACTTGAGTATTTAGATTTAGATTTGTCGCTCGGTGGTCCTGGAACCAGCAGGTACACATCATGTCTATTGAAGTCGGGAAGTGTTGTCGTTGTGTAGCTGTTTGATGTGACTGAGAGATCTGAGAGGTCTGAGTCTTTGTGCCGTGGCCCGAGACAGGCGTTTCTCCAGGGCCAATGTGTTGAACAGAGACCGCGGCGGTACACCTTAAACCGTCAGGTGGCGTGGAAACACGATCTGGCTGCTGGGACAAGACGGGACTTGACCCAGCATTATCAGCATGGCCTCGCCATTGTCTGAAGGAAGAGCAGAGTTCTGCAGCGCTGCTTCAGGAAATCCAGTGTGTGTGTGTGTATGTGTCGTTGTGTAGGTGTGTGTGTGTGTGTGTGTGTGTGTGTGTGTGTGTGTGTGTGTGTGTCGTTGTGTAGGCGTGTGTGTGTGCGTGTCTCTGTGCACCTGTGTGTGTGTGTGTGTGTGTGCCTGTGTGTGTGTTCTGCTTTGTGTCACCTCAAGCTGTCAGAGAAAGAGAGTCACAGAGCCTTCCTTGCCAAGCTGTCAGCCCAATCATGTCTGAAAGAACAGACAGGGTGTGTGTGTGTGTGTGTGTGTGTGTGTGTGTGTGTGTGTGTGCGTGTTCATCTTGACCTTTTCATTTAGCAAGGGCTCCTCTCTGTCCATCTGACAAACAACTTTAAAGACCCTCACTTTGCTGGCTGTTTGACAGGTGTGTGTGTGTGTGTGTGTGTGTGTGTGTTTGTGAGAGAGTGTAGGTCTTCACGTGTATGTTTGAATGTGTGTTTATTTGTTCACTGCTTTTGCCTGACGTGTGCTTTCATGTGTTTGCCTTGTTTGAGACAGCCATGTCAGAACTACTCCCCAACTAACCTTACAGACACACACACACACACACACACAGAACCTCTTCCTACCTGCTCTGCCTCGGTCCCCCACGATGACGACACCTGCAGGCCTTCGCCGTGACTTCATGACCCACGTGGGACACCAGAGGACCTGCTGGGGACTGCAGTGACACAGAGGTGGAAGTCTTTGAAGTAGACTTGGGATTGTGCAGCCCGAGCCGCTTGGATGTATCTGCTTTCCTGCCCTCGGCCAGCGCTGTCAGTGTGTGCTCACAGCCCCACGCGCATGTGGGGTCCGGCTCTAGTGTTTTAGCTGTGGCCACATACCGTTGACAGACTGCGCTCACTGTATGCAGCCCTTGTGTTCGCGTGTACAGACACATTTTTTGGGTGAGATACAAATGAGGAAAACCAGAAGGGTTTCTTGCACGTGTGTGCACTGGAGACAGAGACATGCAAGCGAGCGACGGGCCAAACTTAAGTGCTGGCCTTCTGAAGGCACTGCAACAGGATCAACGCAATCTGGAGTCTGGTGGCGACGCTGTGGAGTCACCGAGCACCTGACCAGGCATGCTCAGCTCACAACAGACTACTCCTGGAAAAACAGAGCTGAAAGTGTGCGGAAATCAGCAAGGGTGACGAGAGAGAGAGAGAGGGAGGGACTTTCAAAGGGAGGGATCTCCGTTCCCATGTTTCGGATATTGCTTTGTCAAATTCTTTGTTTGAAAACTTTATTATCCTCGTCGTTGTCTTTGTTTTTTTTCTCCTCTCCTTGTGCTTCTTGCTCTCAGGACTCTCCTGACTTAACTGAACGCCATTTTTTGGTGCTTAGGTTTAAAATAATTGCACAATAAAGGATGAATTGGTTTAGGTATACAGTTGGAAAAGGTTAATGTTGGGGTTAGAGGTGCATACATTTATTTATGAGGTTAGAGGTGGTAAAAGGCCTCAGTTTGCTTAATTAATTGGCAGATACGCAAAGTGAAGGTGGTACTTTGTGTGTGTGTGTGTGTGTGTCTGTGTGTCTGTGAGTGTTTGTGTTTGGGCTCCAGTAAGTGTGTAAATACCTCCTGTATTTCTTCTTCTCTCAATTACCTCCTCTAATGGCGTTTGCACATCTGCTTAGAGGTAGCACTCCTCTCGCTCTCTCTCTCCACTCAGTCCTTCTCTGTGGTGTCTCCTTCTGTTTATCTCTGTCTCCACATCTATCTGTCTCTCTCGTGGTACTAACATCTCGCATGCCATCTCGTCTGTCCCTGTGCCATCCTTTGAGGTCCTCCACACATGTGCTGGCGATCAGTCACAATCCAGACTCATTTTCACTCAACACATCTGAGGAGCCACCTCTTGGGGGAACATCTCACCAGCTGACTTGTGCTCTTTTGCTGATATCTCTGGTCCAGAAGGTGCTGTAGTGGGCTGTAGTGAGCTGAGCTGTTGTTGTGGAATTCAGTAAGCATTTTGGAATGTGATATTTGTACTATAATGTCTTGCACCAACACTGATAAATACACATATACTGTATATATATATATATATATATATATATATATATATATATATATATATAGTTTTCAATTTCAATTCAATTATATACATTGTTTAAGTAAGTTTCAAGTATGTATGTGTTATTAGCAATTTTGTATGCATGACAAAGTCCACAATGATGAAGCAGTTAAGTGCAAATGGTTCTTCTTGTGTTTTAAATAACATTTTATAAAAATGAATGTCCCTCATAACGTGAGGCCATCTTTACTTAAATGGATATTTACCTGAACTGCAGTTTGTTTATCAGTCCATCATCCCCTTACTCCTAACAGGTTTCATAACTGCATACATCGAATACATGTATACAGTGTTTGCATTTGCTATATGAGTCTGCATTAAATTAACATATTTGAATGACATATTAATATAAAATACTAACTAGCATGCCATCTTTGTTTGTCGTTTTCTGATGAGGTCATCACAGATAAGAGCCGCAACCAGCTACCAACATTACCTAATGCACACACACTGACGTCACTCTCTACACCCTACACAGACTCCCCACCACCTACTGCTCACGTGCTGCTTGACCTTGTAGCGATAGAGCGTAGGCTACGAATATGTGTGCAGACATTCCAACCAATCATGCGTGCACCGCTCCCAAAAACTAACCTTTTACTGTCGTCACCATTACTATGTGTTCTTATTCACGCCATCGAACCCTTTATTTAGTCGATTGAAAACAGCTGTGCGTGCACCCGTGTTTGTGTGTGTGTGTGCATGTGTGTGCCTGCGTGTGTGTGTGTGTGTGTGTGTGTGTGTGTGTGTGTGTGTGTGTGTGTGCGTGTTCAAAGGTTCAAAGGTTTTATTGTCATATGCTCAACAGATACAACGTACATGTTAGCAATGAAAATCTTAAATCCCAGGCACCTCAAACAACTCAATATGCAATAGTGTCAGAAATAAGAGTAACAAAATTTTAAAATGCAATACCAAAAATAAAACTAGTGCAAATAAAAAGTACAATGTCAGTGTGTGCCTCTGTGCGTGTGTGTGTGTGCGTGTGTGTGCGTGTGTGTGTGTGTGTGTGTGCGCCTGTGTGTGTGTGTGTGTGTTTCCCTGTGTGTGTGTATGTGTGTGTGTGTGTATGCCTGTGTGTGTGTGTGTGTTTCGTCCTTTGGCATGCTGTCTGGGGCTAGCCTGGTTCTACCAGTCTATCTTGTGGAGTCTAGTGTGGCGCCACGTCTCCTGACAGCCACCCTTTGACACGGTGTGCTTCCGTGTATGTATGCACGTTGAAGAGGTGTGAGTGTGTGTGTGTTGCTGTCTTTTGTTAACAAGGGTTCTCAAAGCGTTTCTCGTCTGACAAGCCAGGTCTTGATTTGATTCACTTTTCTTCTTTTTTTTTTTTTTGCAACCGCATTAAAGGGCATCGTTCTCATAGTTCTTCACATTGATCTGTCCTCACCTCATCCTTCAAATGGTGGGCCTTGCATAACATCAGCTGTATGTTTCTGTGGCAACCACTCAGCCTCAAGGTTCTCATGAATATTAACTGTATGACTCAGCAGGACATATTTGCCATATATGGTCTTCATCATTTGTGTGATTTCACCTGGAATTCAGATTTTCTCTATTTATCCTGGTCTGCCCTTTGAATGTTTAATGTTGACAAAGAAATTGTTAATTTGTCGTAGTTCAATCCGGTCTGACTGTGTTGTAATTTGACAGGCAAGAGGAGTTTGCACTTAAAGTGAAGAGGGTGCAGATTGAGGACACAGTTGATCGTTATTTCAAATTGCTTCCCATTAGGGTAAATTGTGCTCTGTATTCTCATGAGTACGGGATGGGAAGGTTTGTGGGTGAAGTCATGCACATACACACACACTGGAACGCACGCACACGCACATATTGTTTTACTAGTTTGCAGAGCCAAATAGCATGGCTGTAGTTATCTGGTGTAGTCGTTCAGGTTCCTGATCCACCTGATTCTTTTCTTGTACGACGTCATGTGGAGGGTCCTGCATTGGATGAGTTATGTGTCTTTTTCAGTCTTAATGATTTCTTGTCTGTTTGAGAGGTCAGGGTGTGTTGTTGTGGTGCTGGAAGGCATGGTTCTGAGTTTGCTTTGAAATCATGGTATTATGGTATGTATATCCCTGCAGGGCCAGGCAGAGTGGGCATCGTGGTGAAGAGACCAATGGATGTACAATTATGACATGTCAATATTCACGCCTTTGCATATGATATAGCTATTTGTGAACACTTATTTACCGCCAAATCATGTAATGAAATCTTCTTTAGTGCATTTGCGATGATCGAGCTCTGAATCTCCCTCCGTATCTCTCCTCCGACTCACTCTGCCTCCGTCAGCTGTCGCTCGCCCTCTGTCAGCTCACTGCAGACGCTGTTGCCCAGAGAAGGACTGACTTGCAGTAAAATAAATTGAAAAAAAAAGAAGAAGAAAAAAAAAAGCATGTGGTCAGGAGCAAGATGAAATACTTTTCTCATGTCGGTGAAGGACTTACTGCGCCCAGCACAGTCTTTTCACCGTGCCCAGCCGTTATCTGGCAGCATTTTTTTTGCCCTGACTTGTACGTTTTTTGGGGTTTTGAGTGTTGAAGTGCATCATTCAACTATTCACACCCTCTATCTCTGTCTCTCACTATGGGGGGGGGGAGAGAGAGAGAGAGAGAGAGAGAGAGAGAGAGAGGGGGTGGGGGAGAGAGATCAAAATGGAGCAAAAACAAATCTAACTTGACATCTCTGCAGTCCTATAGTTTGCATTCTATGGTATGTATTGTTATTGTTGTCTTTAATGAAGTTCTTTACTGTTTCTAGATGGAATAGATCGGAGGAGGGGGTGCATTTTATTTTTGAGAAACTGTCTATTTATTTCATATTTTTATGGAGGAAATAACATATGTAGTACAAAAGTTGTACAAAAGTTACATCCTGCAGGCTTTGCGTTTACAACGGGGGAAGATTGACTGGACCAGATTGAGTACAACTTGGCCTCGCTCTTGGCTCCCTCTTACCAGCCAGTGGTAATGTGGTAATGATTATTATTCCAGTGCTACACCACAGACACCGCCTTCATTTGGCTGATGGACAGACAGGAGCCCCGTTGTCTTCATTCCACTGTGTCACATAGCGTTGACCTGACACCCGCCTGAATGGAGGAAACAAGGTGTGAACGCGACTTAGACTTGAGCCTCTCTTTCTTATGAGGCCGACACTGATGTGTCTGTAGGGTGTCCGGGGAATCCCAAGTGCTTTGTCCTGCTTTCACCTCCCAAGTGTGTGTCTTTCAACGCCTGCCTGATGCAGGGCTCCATCAGCGCGTGGAGTGGAGTGTGTGTGTGTGTGTGTGTGTGTGTGTGTGTGTGTGTGAGTGTGTGTGTGTGTCTGTGTGTGTGTGTGTGTGTGTGTGTGTGTGTGTGTGTGTGTGTGTGTGTGTGTGTGTGGTGTTGTGTGTGTGTGTGTGTGTTGTGTGTGTGTGTGTGTGTGTGTGTTGTGTGTGTGTGTGTGTGTGTGTGTGTGTGTGTGTGTGTGTGTGTGTGTGTGTGTGTGTGTGTGTGTGTGTTGGGCTTGCGAGTGCCGCCCGCCCGTGACCTTGAGTCAATGTCACCCTGAATTCGCTGTGTTCGGTAGTTGCCTTGTTTTGTTCTCGTTTTTCTTGCCGTCCACCCTTATACTGTTGTAATGGTTTCTTTTTTTTTTTATTTCTCCCTCTCTCTTTTTCTCTCTTCTCTCTCCCTCTTTCTCACGCTCTCTCGTTCGCTCTTTTCGCAGAATCCTGGTGTGAATTATTTGTTTCCATGGCATTCTGCCTGGCTGAGCTTCACTTGTGGTCCACGAAGAGCTCCCTCCAAGTCAAAGGTAGTCACTCACTCACACTCTCTCTCTCTCTCTCTCTCTCTCTCTCTCTCTCTCTCTCTCTCTCTCTCTCTCTCTCTCTCTCTCAGGTTCCTGTTTTGGAGGAAATGGCCTCAGGATATTTATTGGCATCATTGTAGACGGTCTCTTCTACAAACGAATGTTCTTCAACCTTGAAGGTCCAGTGTGTAGAGTTCAGTATCATCTAGGGTGAGGCTGCTGCAGACTGCAGCTGATTGATGCCTCCCCCTTACCCCTCCCTTTCCAATGGCCATGTGTTGTGTAAGGTACTTCCAAAACCATGTCATCGTGTAAGACGGCATCAAGTAAGCAAGCGATGAGTCTGTCAATATAAAAATATAGGTCATTGCTTACAATTAAAGGTCCTAGGTTAAATTGAACACGATTGCATGTAGTGATATTTTTCCCCACATCAATACAATTATTTGAATGAGGCAGCTGAACTTCATTTTAATCGCGGCAAGGCTGCATGTTGACCGCTGCAGCCTGCAAATAGTTCAGTTTAACCATGTCGCTAGGATAACCGCTATCTGTTATATGTATCGATCATTCATCTCTGTAGCATGTCGCTGCTGCAGGCCATGACGGTGTGCAGTAGTATCAACAGTTTTTTCGTTTGGATACCAACTTTCTCCCAAAGAGTCTATAGCCTCAATAGCCTACTGAGTTATCGATATCATGATGCTTTTATGAATCTCTTAGTTTTCAAATTCGACCTGAAACTGAGGGCTCACTTACTCGCCCCCTTTAAGTGAAAGTTGATTGAATTGTAAAGGTGTTCTCTTCTAGAACTGTGTCCGTTCTGGGCTATGTAGAAACATGGCAGTGCGTCTATGTATACAGGGCTCATTGTGAGATTCTTATTTTCATAGGATTATACACTTCAAACATTGTCATTATACTTGTACTTGTACTGTACTTATGATATTAAATTCCATTTTTGCCAAGTCTTTTGTACAAGATGCCACTAAATGTTACACACTGCACCTTTAAGAGCACATACGTGTACATGATATTCCCCAATTAACATGCAACATACAACCATGTCAGGTGTGTGCGTGCATGTGTGTGTGTGTGCGTGTGCATGGGGGCGTGTGCATGCGATGTGCGTGTGTGTGTGTGCCTGTGTGTGTGTGTGCGTGTGTGCGTTCGTGCGTGCGTGCGTGCGTATGTGTGCGTGTGTGCGTGCATGCATGTGTGTGTGTGTATGAGTGGAATGATGATGATGGTGGGGGGGTGCTTGTCCCTTGGCTGAGGCAGGTTGAGGCACACTCCTGTCTTTATTACCCCCCAGACCCCTCCTCCCAAGGTGTCTTATCTTAAATATGCTGCAGGCAGATGGGACAGGCCACTGGCTGATAGGGATTGTTTATCCCACACTGCAAAATTGCTGATCTGTCTTCTGCATTTCCCTGACAGCTAGATGTTCATCTATTTGTCTGTGTGTGTGTGTGTGTGTGTGTGTGTGTGTGTGTGTGTGTGTGTGTGTGTGTGTATGAGTTTGTGTGTGCCTCTCTCTTGTTCTTTCTTTCTCTTTTCTCTCCATCTCTGTCTGTCTCTCTCACTGCATCTGTCCTATCCCCCCCCTAACAGATACGGACATTGGTACCCACCAGTACTACGATAAAGGAGAGCCAGGTAAACACATGTTCATGTTGAATGCTGCTCTGAGTAGGAGAGCAAGTGCTCTTCTCTTGTTTCCTCCTCTGTTCGACGTAGGTGTGATTTCTATACAGGATGATTCAGCAACTTCCTGCACATGATACACACTGTATATTTACATTTACCTTTAGGGCCTTTAGCAGATGCTTTTATCCAAAGCGACTTACAAAGAGTACATTTGTCATAAGAAGGTGGAACATTTAATTGCCGCTAATACAGTAAGATAGTCACCAGAACAAGTTTCAAGCATTTCAACTGCATGCTAGGTTAACCATTGCTAGTAGTATAATATAGTATATAGTATGTGTGTGTGTGCGTGTGCGTGTGCGTGCGTGTGTGTGTTTGGATTCATTTTTGTATTTTTTTTAATGTATTTTGCTTCTAACTGATTGTACAACATTTTGTGAATATGAAAAATGTCTATAAAACAAACATATTATTATTGTATACACACATATACACAGACACACACAAAGTGGAGAGTGGATCTTGGACAAAAATTGCAACTCCACTAGTTTGCTTCCAAAGCTCCCCACTAGAGGGAGCTCCAAGCTCATCTCTGTGGCGTTCAGAAGCGTTTGGCTAAATGCCCCCCATGTCCTCCCGAAGCCCCCATCCTGTTCCCCTCTGCCTCTTCCTGTCCGGGACCAGGTGCTCCATGTTGGGGCCTGTCTCGTTGCTCGCTCCCTTATCTGATGGATACTGCTCACCCTGGAAGTAGTCAGAGTGCCAGAGGGCCCGAG
>JAXIVH010000004.1:4255413-4257314 GCA_036785325.1 Urophycis tenuis
TGTGTTTTTTTAATCCTAAATCAACCACCTGGTCCCAGATTGTGCTGGAGTCTGGTTTGATAGCCACTCGTTCATTTAGGAGCCAATGGGATTAGACCTAATCCCGTTTATAGACACCGCACCGATCAATACCAACTGAATTTAACTGGATCTGTCTGAAATCTATCACAAAGATGCTTGCTATTGCATTAGCGTGGTTTAGGGAAGCTAGGACACTGTTTTTTATTTTTTTAATGATCAAGGCCACAAACACATTTTATAATCCAGATACCACGCAGCCATTGCACTTCCACGAGTGACCTGATTTAGACAGTGCCTCCCTTTTTCCGCAGTCTTTCATCCTCCTTGTGAATATTTGCATATTAATTTCAAATTGTCATGCAATGAATTGAAAACATAATTATAGCAACACACACAACACGCACACACACACACTTATGAAGAAAAAAAAAAAAACAGACATGCCAACATGCCACGTTTAATTGCTGGTTAGATTTCTAAATCTGGCAGTGCAGCTTCACTTGTTCCCCCCCAAAGCTGGATATCTAAGAGACATGTGTAATAACCCCCTCCCCACATCCTCCATTCTACCAACACACACCCACCCCCTTTCCGTTTAATTGGTTTCATAAACAGATTAATTTGAAGGAGAGGAGAGCTTAATTGTTAATCAGTGTTTCTGCACAGCTCCTGAAGAGTTTGGCTTGATCGAGTGTGTTTGTACCGGGGGGGGGGGTGGGGGGGGGGCTGATGGAGAAAAGTTGACAAATTTGACTTGTCCATGACCACCGCACACATGCACACCTTCCACAGCACCTGTTAGATTTTTAGATTGCATACGTCGCATTTCTTAGTGTCTGTGTTGGACATTCCCATCCAGTTGTTTTTTGTATTCAGTATGTTCTTGTCCTTTCCTTACGAACTTACACGTGTGTGTGTGTGTGTGTGTGTGTGTGTGTGTGTGTGTGTGTGTGTGTGTGTGTGTGTGTGTGTGTGGTGATGTCATCCCCAGCGGTGCTCACCGATAGGCTGTTGCTGTTGTCCTTCCTGGAGCAGAGCCAGGTGGGTGTGGTCTACCTGAATAGGAGGAGCCAGGGGCTCCCCAGAGGTCAACAGACAGCAAGAGAAGCTCTCTGCTTCGGAAATCAAGGTACAGCAGTGCACAGATGTCTTACTGTGTGAATTTGTGTGTGTGTGTGTGTGTGTGTGTGTGCGCTGCTCTCTGTTTCCTTATTTTAGACATGTTTTATTGTTAAAATATGTCCAGTCCTGTATGCATGCGCCTCTTGTACGTACAATAAGCATCATGTAACATGGCGTATGCTTTGACACCATGTAATGTGTGTACCTGTTGACTGAGGTTTTCTCTTCATGAGAACTAAACGGCACCCTCTCACCTCCTGTCCTATGCTTACTCCTCGCTCTTCCTACGAGGATCTGTGGTCCCTCAACGTCCATCTCCCGCGCTACGACGTTTGGAAACTACGAAACGTGAAATGATATGACCAGAAATAACCCGTCAGCCAAAGTTGACGGCTCTGTTTAATACAATGTATTGGTGGCTGAGCGCGGTGTAGAAGAGACCTCCGGAACACTATTCAGACCCCCTTCTAACCCTTCCCCGTCAAGCTCCGCCCCCCGCCCCCCCCCCTGTGCCGGGCGACGCCCGCTGTGCAGCCCGGCGCCCGTGAGGGACGCCCGTGGCGTCGGGGGGCCTCTCTGGAGCCGCCATGTTGTTTTTCGACTCGGGGCATGCGGGCCGCGCCCAAAATAGGCGCGAGACCCATCGTGGCGTATCGAAGCCATGGGGCTCAGCAACGCAAAACGCTTTGTTCCCATTGATAACAATGACAAAAGACCCCCACACACCCCCCCACACACACACCCCCGGCCCGGCTGTT
>JAXIVH010000004.1:4262514-4272514 GCA_036785325.1 Urophycis tenuis
TCATTTTCCCAAAGCGGAGACAGTGGAGAAAGGGATTTCAGTCCCATGCCTGACAACTTTGATGCAGCACAATGGGCTGCGGTTTTCTCAGCTGCCGTACAGCCTGGAGAGAGAACAAAACTTCAATAATAGAACTTCTTTATCCCCGCCCGCCCCGACCCGCTGCCTCTCACTTAGCCCGGCCCAGGCTAGGTTTCAAATCAGCCATTGACTATTCAGGCCTAGCCAGGAGACAGATAGCATTGATCACGTATCACAGGCAGAAATCCCTCTTAAGCAGTCATCAGGAAAAAAAAAAAAAAAAAAACGTGGATGAATTCACAGACTATCCCGCCGCCGCGGCGAGCAGAGGGGTGAGCATCCTGTAGGGGGAATCATGTGACCTGCCCCGGCCTGACGCGGCCCAAACGAAAGCCACCGCAGAACGCGGCGCACACACACGTGGAGCGAGCGGCGAGCGGCAGCGCGGTCTTACCTTCGATGGCCAGCATGGCCCTCAGCTCCCTGTTGAGCAGCTCGAAGCGCCTCTCCAGGTCGTGCTCCTTCTCCCTGAAACACAGAAACCCAGAGCCACGTCAAGAGGGGGGGTCCCTGGGCCGCCCACCCAGCCCTCCCCCCCCACCGCACCGCATTCGGAGCCTTCTCCGTCTGATTTCATGTCAGCCGCCGGAGACGCACCGAAGCGCACGACCAAGCCCTTTGGTGGCCAGAAACATTACATCTAATGGATCATTTCAGGGTGGGGGGGGGGCTTCTTGCCCGCAGCACTCGTGGCCGCGGGGTTCATCAATATGCGGGCGGCTCGATAATCAAGCCAAGGTAATAAGTGTCCGAAGGCGCCCGGCTGGGCGGACCCCGGGTATACAGTGTGTTCAGCGCGCCAGTCAATTATTCAGCCGTACAGTGGCAGGGTCTGTGTGAGGAGGAGGAGGAGGAGGATTCCGGAGGAAACAGAACCGAGGCTCATCAATATGTTAATGACTTAATCATTAAGCACTTAACAGGCGGTGCAATAAACATTGATTCAGCCAGTGGGCCCGCTGGAGTTTCACATTAATCTACTACACATAACTGAAACGCACACAGACCTGCGCGCCAGGCAACGCAGGCTCCAGACTAGCCGTTGTGTGGATTCGACGTGCGCGAGAATGCTTGTATGTTTGTCGCGCGCGTCGGCGCGGTTTTGTGCGTATGTTTGAGTAGATGTGTATTGCTTCGGGGGATGTGCGAATGGCTTGACACAGGCAGGCGTGTGTGTGTATGTGTGTGTGTGTGTGTCTGTGTGTTCGTGTTGCGAATGGTTTGTGTGTGTGTCTGTGTGTGTGTGTGCGTGCGCGTGTGGGGGTATCCATACATATGTCTAGGAGGGTATCAGCGCTTGTGAACAATTAAATCCGGCCGTCTTTCAGCCCTATTAGAAAACGAGCTAATTCTGCAGCTAATAGAATTTGTCCTTCAAAGGAGTTCTATTTTTTTCCCTCCCGGGCCACAAAGACACACAACGACCGGGCCTAATAATCAGCCGCTCTGTCAATGGGCCACTTTAAAAAGCCCCGCTTTTTTTCTCCACCATATAATGTGATTATGAAGACTTCAATCTCTACTCCACTCACACCCTTTGAAATCCTAACAGCCGCAAATTAAGAAAAAAACCTGCGTGTGTGTGTGTGTGTGCCTGCGCATGCATGTGTGTGTGTGTGTGTGTGTGTGTGTGTGTGTGTGTGCGTGTGCGTGTGTGCGTGTCCACCTGTCGTTGCCGGGGCCACACACAAAGAGAGAGGAGATGGAGCTATGGCGTGGGCCGCCGCTATTGATTTCCCTTGGGCAGCGCATGTAAATCAATGGGCCGGCCGACAGGTAATAAAGTGTCCGACAGGGAGAGCCGGTCCGGGGGTCTGACATTCCCATCCGCCCCGAGGAGCCCACGGCTCCTCCCCGCCGACCACCGCGCCTCGTGGCGCACTGACGTCTTAAACGACACGGCGCACAGAGCGGTGCCACGCGTGCTGAGGTACTGACGCTGCAGAGCTGCCTGCTGTCTGAGGCAGGACCCCCCCAGACTCCAGTCCGGTCTGCACACTGCAGAGCTGCCTGCTGTCTGAAGCACGACCCCCCCCCCCCAGACTCCAGTCCGGTCTGCACACGGTGGAGCGGAGAGGAGGCCGACGTCCCATTTGCATGTGTGCACAATGGCCGTGTTGTCACTTTCATGTTATCGTCTTTTAACCTTCCCCCACGTGGTCGTTGCGGTCTTTCACATTTGTATGCCATTGTCTCCAGGATCGGGTGTCAATATCTGGTCTCCCCTGATGGTCATGCCGCTGTTCGCAAACACACACGGTGTGATGTGCAGCTTTTGAGTTAATACTGAGAAAATACTGCACCATTCTGGATGCTTCAGACACGTAGAGGACCTAAGGCACTGATGTGTGAGCTCAGCACTGTAAACCTGGTAGCTCTGTCCCAGATCAGCACTGTAAACCTGGTAGCTCTGTCCCAGATCAGCACTGTAAACCTGGTAGCTCTGTCCCAGATCAGCACTGTAAACCTGGTAGCTCTGTCCCAGACCAGCACTGTAAACCTGGTAGCTCTGTCCCAGATCAGCACTGTAAACCTGGTAGCTCTGTCCCAGATCAGCACTGTAAACCTGGTAGCTTTGTCCCAGATCAGCACTGTAAACCTGGTAGCTTTGTCCCAGATCAGCACTGTAAACCTGGTAACTCAGTCTCAGATGGAAGGTTCTAGTTCAAAACATAAGCATTGAATGTTTGTCTTGTTTTGTTTGTCTTACAGCAGGGAGAGCTGGTTCTGGCGTCTGATGAGCGCGTTCTTCTTGTTAACCAGCATGAACCACTCCTGCATCATGGCCTCCTCCTCCTCCTTGTTGTTCCCTGCAGGGCCGAGAAGAAGGAAAAACTAAATGAAGACGTTCCATACAGCTGTTAAATGAGCCACATCACATCAGCAGGTCCATGGTCATCTGTGTTAATAATGTGGTTAATCAACAACTATTTTCATCAATACTCATACACATTACTCATATAATAATAATAATGAACACCTCTTATATAGCACGTTTTTTGCAAGACTCTTTACATAGTGAGAGCGTATGCGTGTGTGTGTGTGTGTAGGTGTGTGTGAGTGCACATTGGTCAGCATACGTTTCGATTTTATACTCAATCTCTTTGTACTCAGAATGGAGGTTTGCATGACCAGAGATCAACACGCTCCTCAATGCAAACCGTGACGCCAGACAAACCCTGTGTGTGTGTCCTGCCACACGAAGCCCCATGCACGAATGCCCCGTCAACCAACAACCACCACATCGCTGTGGTTCGGTTCGAACGGACTCCCGTATGCACCGCTAAAAAAAAGTGCTTCCCGCGCGGGCCTGCGCTCAGTCCGCAAACACGGTGACAAATCCTTAATGCAAGGATTATTCTACACCGACACAAAACCAGCGCAGAGCGTCCAGGGCCCGGGGAGAGTGTGGACATTTCAGATTTTCTCAGGCCAGCGAGTGTTTGTAATTTAATTTGCGGATGGGGGGGGGGGGCGGCGAAGGGGAAGGTAAAGAAGCAGCAGAGAAAAGGGGAGGAAGTGAACGGTGGGATTTAGTGGAATCAGCGGTTTGTGGATTATGGTGGGCGACTAGCCGCCGCGCACGCCACTCTGAGCGGGATAAAGTCTCCCTGACAGGTCACCATGTCTCCTCGCAGTCCAATAAAACAAGGAAATAATAACGGCCAATATTAAGCTGCTGTGACATTGTAGCCAAGCAGGCTGGAAGTGCAGAGGGATTAGAAAGCCAGAGCCACCCCCACCCACCACCCCCACCCACCACCACCACCCCATAGCAGCCTGAAAACACTCGGCGGCCAACAGCCTGCGAGAGTCTGAAAACAGCCTGCCAAGAACCGCCAGCAAGGCATTAATCAGGCTACAAACGGCTAGGTGAGATCCAGCTAGCAGACAGCAAGGCCAAAACAACCTTGCAATCAGCAGGCCGCCACGCAGTGGGTGACCAGCCAGCAAGTAAGCCCACAGATCGGCCAACAAATAAGAAACAAAGAAGCAGAGGGTAAGCACATATTTCAACGTCCACGGACACCTTTAACCTCGCGCTGAGAAATCACCACACAGTTCAGGGTGATTCCTCCATACAAATGAGATAATAAATACATGACGAATATGCTCATCATATCGAGGAGCCCTACGACGCATGACCCGACTACAGAAACGACAGCAACTCAGGAACATGTGCTGGGGATGGGTGTTTTCCTACACACTGCCCTACACCACGACAGCGTAGGGCTAACACGGCCACTGTTAATGGCGCTTTTGCTGTTGTCCGTGTGTAAATGTGCGAAAAACAAGAGAAAGTGACAAACTGACACTCACCGCTGGGTGCGAAAACAAACAGCAAACGTATCCTTGGCAAGCTCTGGTGACCCTGCTTCTGTGAAGCCAACCTTGGCTCTGACACTGTGCATCCCTGTTGGCTCTCAGGGGAGCCATCTTGGATCAAAGAGTCTAGTCGCTTGGCAGGTTGCTTTCTGGGCCCTACATGCCATTTTTCACCACTTTATACCGAGCAGAGGAGAGCGGGAACGGGGGCCAATTACAACTGAGACCTGGAGCAATACGTCGATATGATGTTTGATCACCACATCAAAGGACCAATGAATACGTCAATGAATAGGATAAAGATATGGTCCGCTTCCATATCAGAGGAGTGTTATCGTCATCAATATCATGGGCCGTGCTTTTCTCTTATCAACGCTGCCAGGGCTGTGGGAGGCTGATACAACCCATGCATGCACACGTGAGCGCAAACACACACACACACACACACACACACACACACAAACATGCATGCGCGTGCACACACACACACACACACACACACACACAGTTACATACACAATATATGACAATGACAACACACTATACAAAACATTTTAGACTCGGCTTATGCGCGAGTCTATGATGTATCGGCGAGGTATAAGGATCTTAATGTGGTTCCCGATCCCTGATTCTGCCTTAAGAGCTTAAGAGCAATGCATGCTCGAGTTCATCCGGTCGCAAACAAACAGCGATACAGATAGAGACGCTCAGCGTATCAACTATAAACGGAGTGCCCTCACATAATCCAATAGCTAATCCAATTTGTGTATTAGACTAGATCTAAAGAGCAGGGGCTTGCCGTTGGATGGGTGGGCTCCTGTCTTTGGGTGCGGGGCGGGGTGGTGGGGGGGGGTTATTTAAGGCCGTGCTCTGTTCCCACCATCTGACCGCCACCGGGGGCCGGGGGGATGAAAGGCTGTAGCACATACACGAAGGCGGGAGGAGAGGAAACGCGGCCGCAGAAAGAGAAACCAGAGGAACATTGTTTTCTCTAATTATGGAGCAGCGTGTTAAAAGCCTGTCACTTAGTGCTCTAGATGCACAGCCCTGCCCCCAATCAGTGGGCTGGCTTCATTCATGTCGGTGTAGGAGCGCTACGTGGCCGTGCAATATAACTAATGGTTTTATTCCATGCGCTACAACCACCGTGAGGAGAGGGCGAGGGAGGGACAGGATTTGAGAGGAAGTGTAAAATGGAGAGAACTACCCTGATAGCCCAATGATAGTCTGCATGTTTAGCTTGGGCCAAGACCCTTTATTGAATACGCTTGGAAAAGTATAAACGCACTTTATGGTGTATACGACACACTTTTTCCTTGAAATTCCCCTGATAAATCTTGGAAAGTTTGATTAGTTTCAACCCAAAATAAAATTTAAAGATGATATTTGAGTTATGACTGCTAAGAGATGCTGATGGGACCATCTGAGCATGCTGGAACTCCCATACTAGCCTAAATCCACTGTTCATTTATTAAAGTAATGCAACATATTTGCTCCCTTGGATAACACCAGACATTTTAACCACTGCCCTTTAATATCTGTATTTAATATTGGTTTTTGTGTTGGTCATTTGCATTGCTTCTATTCTCCACATCTGCTGTCAGAACAATGTTTGATGGCTGCTTTGGTCTTTTTTCCCTGTACACACTCACCCATTCTCTCTCTGTCTGTCTGTCTCTCTCTCTCGCACACACCCTCTCTCTCTCTCTCTCTCTCTCTGTCTCTCTCTCTCTCTCTCAATCTGTAGTGTTCTCTGCAGGAGTGGGACTGGGCTGTAGAGGCTCTTTATGTCATACAGAGGCCTTTCTAGCAGGTACTCAATAGGACACACAATGGGCCCGGCAGCCAGCACAGGTTCCTGCCTTATTGAACCTGCGTATAATGTCGGCTGAATGAAACACATTAACCAATTCATACCCCCTCCCCCCCCGTCCCCGTGAACATGTTAAAATAAAGCACAGAAATATACCACAAAAAAATGGGAGAGAAAGGAAAAAAACTCTTTTCACACAGGCAGTTCAATGGCTGCCTTTTCCACTGGTGTCATTTGTCAACCACTGCTTACTTTGCTGTATACAATAGTGCGAGGGAGAAGAGAGAGAGAGAGAGAGAGATAGAGAGAGAGAGAGAGAGAGAGAGAGAGAGAGAGAGAGAGAGCGAGAGAGAGAGGAATGGAGAGGTGATCTTTTACGGGGCTTCAGCCATTAATTGTGTGCAATTACTTCTGGTGTAACCGTTCACCGTAATAACAATAAGCAAAGTAATATAATAACAATTGAGAAATGGTTAAGGTATTCATTTCGTAATTATAATGAATAATATGAAAAATGCATAATTTTCTGACTGAGGGCGTCAGCATGCTATGAAAAGCAGTGTATTTCAAGACCTCCACAAATTTGCATACCACGAAATGTTGCAAATGTGAGGGATATAAAACTGTTGTGAGGGTGAACACATTGTGTTTATTTGTGTTTGCGTGTGACAACGACAGGAGAGAATATGAGAGGCCATACCAGCAAAACATGTTTGAGGGAGATGTAGTTCAAATACGAGAACACACACATCACACCATCACAGACAGCTTGTCTCTCTCCGCCACAGTCTGTCTCTCTTTCCACCACACCGCTTGTGTCTCTCTCTCCATCACAGCCTGTCTCTCTCACCATGACCAACGTCTGTCTCTCCATTCCCATCAGCCCTCCACACCTGTCAGCAAGTTGTATTTCCTCTCCCTGTTGTTGACCCTAGACCACAGAATAAAATGTAATGACCTCTCAATAAGATGATTTTCAACCAGCCCCATTCAGCTCAGTGTGTGTGCGTGTGTGTGTGTGTGTGTGTGTGTGTGTGTGTGTGTGTGTGTGTGTGTGTGTGTGTGTGTGTGTGTGGGGGGGGGGGGGGTGTCATCATGGGCCTCATAGACCATCTCTCAATGATCTTCTCCCATTACTTCCAATGTGCTTCATTACTAGTATTGCCATCCTGGTGTTCTATTGGTCCTTCCAGTTTAGGTGAGCAGGGGCTGTTTTCAACAGGATGCAGGGGGGGGGGGGCTTTTTGGAAAACAGAACACTTCAGGTAATTAGTATAGCAGAAATGAGCAAGGGACGGCAGAGGAGGTATGAGTAACTATGAGAGAGAGAGAGTGTGTGTGTGTGTGTGTGTGTGTGTGCGTGCGAGACCCTCACTCTATATGTGTCGCTCTCTCTTGAGGAGCTCACCTGCCGATAGCCCAACAAGGTATTTCATTAGCGGCTCTTTTACAATGCAAGCGCACAGCAACAAAGGCCCCGGCCGCCGCCACCCGCCTCCACTCCAAGGCAACAGGGCCACTTCAGGAGCCCTGGGCCCCCCCCCCCCCCCGGTCCACCAAGACACAAGGAGGGGGGTTGAAGAGGCCATCCCTGCTCATAATCTCATGACAAAAGGCAAGACAGGCATCATCCTATTATTGTTGTGATCTCTCCAGACTAGTGTCTGTCCTCTGCACGATGGGGGGGATACATTTGATATAGACGGGGGAGCGAGGGCTAAAAGGAGATGACGGTCAAGGACTTCCACGGGCAGTACTTCATGCAGGTGTGGTGGGTGACGCAGGCGGACCCGTCTCACCAGGGGAGACTGCCTCATGTTGACGACTGAGGAGCTGTGAGCTGTATAGAAACTAGAGGTTCTGGCTATTACATATCACACACCCCTTTAATGGTACGGTGCGCTATTTATTTTTAGAGGCATTTTTTTGTCATAGTCACTGGAATTCTCTGTACATCCTGACGGCAATGAACAAAAACCAATGCTCTGAAAAAAAAAAACCCTGGTATCAGTGGCTGTTGCAGGCCTGTAATAATGGCGTCCAATCATATCATTTGGCCCAAAGGAAATAACAAAATGTCTTCCCTGCCTGTCTACCCGGCGACCTGGTCTTCCACCAGGCGAGGCAGACCTACTGCTAGGGCTAGCGTGGTGAGGGAGTGGCTGTGGAGGGAGGCCTGCAGGGGGGTGTGGGATCTTTTTGGGGGGGAGAGGTCAGACTATCAAAATCTAGCTTAGTCTGGCTGGTTCCTCCAAATTGCCTACCCTAGCTTTACGTCTAAGCAGGTGTAAGGTTAATAGGTAAAATACATCTGTATACACACATGCAAGTGAGCGCGGACATCTGTGTGTGCTGTCACCCTCTGAACACACATATGCAAAGCCACGCATGCACACACAAGCGCACAGAAGCACGCGGACTTGCAGCATGATGTCTGCATTGTGTGTCTGTGTGTATCTCCGAGTGTGAGTGACTGGGCGTGTGAGTGTCTGTGTGTGTGAGTATGTCTGTGTGTGTGTGAGTAGCTCAGAGTGTGAGTACCCGGGCGTGTGAGTGTGTGTGTGTGTGTGTGTGTGTGTGTGTGTAAGTAGCTGGGAGTGTGAATGTCTGTGTGTGTGTGTGTGTGTGTGTAAGTAGCCCGGGCGTGTGAGTGTCTGTGTGTGTGTGTGCATGCATACAAGAGACCAGAATAAATGAATGGCTGATTTATTCCCTTGCTTTGATGGTATTAAGAGCCCCACTATCCTTAATGTTGCACGCTAAACGCTTTTCTCTCCAGTCTCATTTGAAAAGTAGGGCCACCCAGTTTAACTAGCGGTGATTGGCGACAAATAAACGACTTAAGCTATTTATGTATTTCGCACCGGTTAATACGAGTACCGTTTTTTAAGCAAAGTGCCGGCCCTGCCTAGGCGTAGAGATTGTCTACTGCAGTAGCATATTCACTTGAATTGACTACTTAAGAAGTGGTAGATGTGACTGCACTGAGGAAAGTGCTCATGTCGTGAATTACAATGCGACATCATCGTCTCAGAGGAGGGCATACTTGAATTACCGGTGATGAAATTAAAATAGACACAGGAGCTGCAAAAAACTATATTCATATTGGACTCATTTCTTCACGTGAATAAGGAAACCCCTAAGAATCCTCTATATTGATATCCAATAGAGAAATGTAGACTGGACCCACGGCTGAATCCACGGGATTACAACCAAATAACTCCAGAACATGTCGCAACGCAGCTCTGAACCTGCAGCCGCCCGGAAACGAAGCTCGACAAATGACAGCAAAAAGGTGCGGGGTAAACCAACAAACCAGGCGCAAGAGCAAGCACACCACACACACACACACACACGCACACAGGCACACACACACACGCGCACACACACAGACACACCCACGCACACACACACCCACGCACACACACACACACACGCGCTGCGCGCGCACACACGTTTTATATGACCTCTCTTAGTAGCTGTAAAAGGCCAGCTCTTGGGAGAGCGGGGCCGGGAGTCACTAAGCCGGGGGGGTTAAGCCAGGTGGTTGAGCCCCCCGAGCGTGTGTTTACACTCCGAGGTGTGAAACATTTAGAGTGGCGTCAGGAGGAGGAACGTGGGCCAGTTTACTCAGAGAGGTGACGCCGGCTGCCTGTTGAGACCGCTAATTGGCCGGTGGTTGTCGTTGTGGTTGTGGTTGTTAGCACAGACCGGCGCAAAGCCTCACAAACGTCATCATTCATCCAGGGAGTGACTTAGTCAGACGATGCTTTGCGCGTC
>JAXIVH010000004.1:4277514-4282514 GCA_036785325.1 Urophycis tenuis
ATCGATGTGTATTCCTCACACACGTGCACACAAACACACACACACACACACACACTGCATTTAAGCTGAAATGGCAATACAAAAAAAAGTCTGATAGGTTTTCCCCACGCACAATACCCTGTGGAGAGCCAACAATGTGACCGTCAGCAGCACTACTGGCTATGGAGGAGGCCCTGTGATAACTACATTAGCTGAGCTGAACACATGCATGGAGATAGGCGGCATGTCGTCACTGATGGCATCGCACTGCTCCCACTTGAATTGTGCAAAGTTCTTAACATTGCTATCTGAACGGTGAAGACAAAAAAACCACAAGGGTTTTTATCATGGATACACACTGAAAAATGATTGCAACTATTATGGGATGTGTGTGACATTAGAATTTTGTTTTCTATTTATATAAATAATCTATAGTGCAATGTTGACACCAATAAATAAATATATATACATGTTTTTAATTAGTAATTAGCAACCTACTTTCCCGTCATTTAATTATTGGGATTCCTTGCTCTGATTTAATGAACCATCTCAACAACACTTGTTTGGATGCACAAAAGCAGAGCCCATAAACGGTGCTTAAAAATGAAACTCCGAACGACGACAGCTCCGGTTCTCCACATCCCATCGTACATCCCGCGACGCGTCCTGACCGCAGCGCCAAAGACAAATTTCCCCCCACGTTGCATCTGTGAAGGACAGGTCTCCCAGCAGTCCAGGAATAACAAGTTCATTATGAAGGACAGTTCTCCCAGCAGTCCAGGAATAACAAGTTCATTAGCCAGTGGGTGCGCTGAAGGAATTCAAATCGCAACCCGCCACCCTGCCCCCCCCCCCCCCCCCCACCCACCCCCCCACGCCCCCCCGCCCCCCCTCCCCTACTGACCAGTGGCCCGTGCTCTGATTGGCTTGCTGCGTCGGCATGGCGAGAGATGCGTCGGCGCTCGGCAGTAATTAGGAGTTGTTAGAAAGTGAATTCTCCAACCGCAGATTAGGAAATTAAACTATTTACTGATTACATATTAATAGAAGACAACAATGACGCCCGCCACGCGCTTGGAAGGCAACCAAGGAATAAGACTGTGTACTTAATTACCATAAACAATGGGGGCATAGAAATGGAGTTTTACGCACACTCCCTCCTGTAATGTGTCTGATATCAGAGGACACTTGACAATTCTTGTTCAATTATCTCTATTATTTAATGTGCTGTGAACTGCCTCAGAGTAAATAAATTAACCACACCAATTACCCCGGCTGCGTCTGGGGAGGGCTTGGGCGTAATAGAAAACGCTGCAGAAAGCCTCGCTGTGGCCCAGCACCAAGCAGCGGAGCAGGAGGGACGCAGTGGAGGAATAATGCCGGAGAAAAAAAAAAACATAGAATATATTTTGTTAGAGAAATAAAGATGAAGGGATAAAAGGAACAACGTGCTCAAAGCGATACGGGAACGCGGGGAGTATGAGAGGAAAAAAGGAATTAAAAGAAATAATGGCAAATAAACTCATCGACGTTATAGGTGGTGGACAAATAGTTATTGACTATATGGCTATGTTTTAAAAATATACATATGTACATGTATTTATGTACACACACACACACACACACACACACACCTGACAACCTGATAAAAATATAAGTAGTAAAATAAAAGTAAAATAGTAGTAAATAAAATGTCAACCATTGTGTTCAGTTTGTTTAGTAGATGCTAATAGCACAAACAAGGGGACATTGTGTAACTATGTCTGCTTGTAAAAACCATGCAGCCTGGTACCAGACATTCCCTGGTCCCACTCGGCCATCCTGCTTCACGTCACAACGGTTTCTTACATGTGTTGTCACAGAGACAGTGACAGGTACATGATTCTGCTTCAATTAAACTAGCGAAAGGCTGCCACATCTCAATCTGAATGGGGGCCTGCTCTGGAAAAACCCTTTGAGACGATACAGTTTACAGCCAATCATTCGACAGCCAATTAGTCTACAACCAATCAGCATACAGCCAATCAGTCTACACCCTATCGTTCCAAAGCCAATCGGCCTACAGGCAATCAGCCTACAGGCAATCAGCCTACAGCCAATCAGTTGACAGCTAATGAGCCTACAGCGCAATCATACCTTCTCAGTCCAGGGTGTAAGAAGAAAAAAAAATCTATCATCTGTGACAGTATATGGAAGGGTGACCTCAGCCACTGAGGTGATAAAGGTTACTATAGTGACCACCTGTCAGTGGTCGTCGTGGTCTGATGCCTTCCGAGCATGGCCTTAAGGCACAGTCCATAACTTATTGGCTGCTTCTCTGGGTTTAGAAGTACTGCAGAAGGAGAGATAGCTGAACACCTAAATGGACACTTCTCAAAACTAGCCATGTTGCTCTACTTCTACTCAAACCCATATCAGGTGTCCTGCACCATTCATTTTGGGTTGTACTCATGGACAACTGATATTGTGACGACATGGTCTATGGATTCCTTATCGTAATGGGATGTTTTATATTGAAGTGATCTCATTTCCATCAGTGTAAGTGTAATGGACTCGCTGCAGTTAAACTCGATTCTATGCTACTCTCCACGGACACACTGCTGCAGTGGTGACAATTGGGTTTAATAGGAGAGTATGTCAAATGACTGTAGCATCAACCATAAGTATCAGATGATAGTTTCATTCCCATATGATAACAACTCAGGGATCTGTCTAAGAATCCCTGCAATCAGTGATTGCAATCAAAATGTTTGCAATGTTTCTATGGCAAAAAATCTATAATTTAGAGAGGAGAGGAGAGACACATTTTAGCTGGGCAAGCAGCCCTGTGAATCCTGAATGCATTGTGGGCCTGTGTGGCCTGTATGGCATACTGTTTCATGGTAGTACACTGCCAAATTATTTGCTAGCTTTCACAATTAGTAAAAAAAAAAAAAAGCAAAAAAAAAAAAGCCTGTTAAAGTAAAATATTACGCATTTCAGAAAAATGTTCCCTTGAATGAATAGGAAGTTGATGTTGGATGTTTTATAAATCAAAGTTTACCAACTCAAAATACAATATGTCAGTGTGTTTCAGCTTGTATTATTCCTCTAAACAACCAAGCAGGTCACATGGTGAATGTTCTAGTGGAAAAGTTGCCGTAGAAAAGCTACATCTTGTGGGTTTAATGGATCATTTTATGCTTGTTTTGTTTCAGTGGGCATGCCCACTTAGCGTGCCTCTGTAGTGACTTTGTGAGGAATAACAGCGACATCACCGACACCATGACCGCCTGGCAGGGGAGCTCACGGAAGAGACTAACATGTAGTTCCTCTCACAGCCTTCAGGCCCGCTCCCTATAGGTGTGACCTGCCCCCGCTCCGTGTGTTTTTAATGCACCGTCGTCACCGATAGAGCTTAATATACACAAGTAACAGGACTTGGAAAATCAATTTTACCCAGCAGATATTGTCAGATTCTCAATTTGAAAATAAAAAAAAATATTGAACGGGCCACGGACAGACATCCTGCTCCCAAAGAGGATAAGGTGTGTGGATAAACCATGACCATTCTGAAGAGGCCGGCTTCTGTAAAAAGACCATAACACATGTGTTGGCTTTCTTTAACCACATTTCTCCATTTCAGTCAGTCCTGATGATAGGAGGGGTTTGAAAGTGTATATATATATAGAGAGAGAGAGAGAGTCGAAAGGAGAGGGAATGCGGAATCTATCTCTTCAGCTGAAGATGGTTTGGTAGTAAATAACCAGGTTTTGTGCAGACTAGCCACTGCTTTATCTGTATGTCTATGAGAGAGAAAGAGAGCGAGAGAGAGAGAGAGAGAGAGAGAGAGAGAGAGAGAGAGAGAGAGAGAGAGAGAGAGAGAGAGACAGACAGACAGACAGAGAGAGAGAGAGAGAGAGAGGCAATAACTGTTCTTCCATTTGACAATAGAGCATTCTGATGGCGGACGAGGGCAGAGAAGCTGGCCAGGAGAGCGGGAGGGCAAGAAGAAGAGGAGCACGGCGATCACAACAAACGAGGCGGAGATAGTGTCGATTCCCACGTCCAAATGGGATGGGGAGGGAAAGTAAATCCACGGTGACCCCGGGTTTTCTCCTCTTAAACCCCCCCCCAACCCTCCTCCTGCCCACGCTCGGCTGCTTTTGTGTGATTCTGAATGCCGCAGAGGCTGTGTGGACGTAAATTAGCTCCAGGTGTCGGGACAGTAAGGGGGGAACCTTTATTCACACAGAGCTTAGTGACACCACCTTGTGCATGTTTCTGAAAGTGGAACATCTCCAAAAAAAAAAAAAAAAAAAAAAAAACGACAAGCTGAACAGATACACGCCGCTTCTAAAAGCTTAGTTCGTTTGTGTGTTTTGGCGAGAACAACGCCGTCTTCGGGCAGGTCGATAGTGTGCTATCACCAAAGATGAACTGTTCTTTCGGTTTGGGTCTGGACAGAGCCAGGGTAGCGTCTCATGTCTTTAAAGGCTTCACCCCTAAGCCGCCCTGTGCGGTCCTACTCAGCAGCGCCTCGTCTTCCCCCATGTCGCCCTCCATGCCAAAGACTAATTGTGCTGTACATGTATGTGTGTGACTGGGTCTTCTGTTGGCCTCCTCGCTGTATTGGTGCTTATAGCGTTTTGCCTAGTTGTTATTGTGCATTTCTTTGACTCTACCTTCATTTCTCTCCACCCCCCCACCCATCTCGCTCTCTGCTAAACTCATTGCATTTCCTTCTTGAACGGCATATCAATGAAGGCCAGATAGGAGAGGGTTACTGGTTGTGTGTGTGTGTGTGTGTGTGTGTGTGTGTGTGTGTGTAGTCGTGCATGGCAGTGCATGCTGTTCAATAGAGTTGAGGCAGGCTGGCAACCCTCGCTGCTCAGGCTCGCTGCGGCTGAGGGTGAGACATGCGTGGAGAGACAGCGAGTGGTTGTGAGACAGGGACTGAGAGTGAGACAGGGAATGACAGGGAGATAGGGACAGAAGGTAAGACTGGCTGAGAAGGAGACAAAATGTGACAGTGAGACAGG
>JAXIVH010000004.1:4290014-4297514 GCA_036785325.1 Urophycis tenuis
TGACCTCAGGTGTGAATACATGTTCATATCAATGCCTAGTTAGATTTAGTGGTTCAGCAATACAGATTATCTGACAATAAAACATTATGAGTGTAAGAATCAACTGATTGGACAGGCTTATGTATCTTGTGATATGTATGCTTAGAAATCTAAATAGTTTAATGGTCTGTTACTAAAGTGGAGATACGGGCGGTGTTTTGACCACATCAAAACGCATGACTGCACAAGGACACACAAGATGGATGACACCTCAGCCGGCCTAATACCTTGCTAATAAAATGTAGCAAACAATGTCTGCTGTTATCACTCCCGGAGGAGCAGTCGCACGTCCTAGTGTGTAAACACACGTGCACGCAGATAAGCGCGCGCGCACACACACATACATACACACAAGACAAATACCACATCCATTATGCCCTGAGCCGGCCAAAGGACAAGAGGTGTGAACCGAAGGCAAACAATAAGATCACACATACGCAACCTCTTCCTCACTCTCTTGCACTCACAAACGCATTTCAATACATAATATAACTATTCTGCCCTGTGTCCTCTGGCAAGGACGGCAATGTTGAGCCGGCGAATGATCTTTGTTACATGGAATACAGTTCTACAATCAGACGTGATGGCTGCCTTCCAGCCATCAGACGTGGCTGAGGAGCGCTGCACCGGTCGCGGCTACAGGAAAATAATGGGGAATGGGGAGTATGATAATGGGGAGTGTTTGAACAGTATTTGGTAATTGGTACCATTACAAAAAAACATATTGAGACAATATTCCTACCTGGCCCGAGTGGGCAAGTGGAAGGTGTGATCAGCTGTCCCAGAGTGTTCAAATACCAGAACCAGGCCAGCGGGCCACATCTAAACAACATGGGCTTCATTGAGTAGTGTGTCAGTGTTGTGTCGCCAGGACATGTAGTCAGCGTGTGTCGGCAAGATCAGCTCCTCGTATTTGGTTATCGGTGAACAATGCACTACAAATACACACTCTCTCTCTCTCTCTCTGTGTCTAGCTGACTCTCTCTCTCAAAGATGAAGCTGTTTGAGCCCCAGAGGGTTTCTATGTGGACAGATGATCAGAGTCCCACTGTGGTCCACGTGGTCTGTGTGAGCGCACACACTCACATCCATATCTACCTTCTCATCATACACAATCAATTCAACTGGTGCAGCAACTGTCGGCCACCGTTGTTGGTGGTAGTCAATATAAACATAATAATATGCACGCGCACACACACACACACACGCACACACACACACACACACACACACACACACACACACACACACACACACACACACACAATGCCGAAAAGGTCACCTACGTTAGGTAGCTGATTGATATATTTGTATTTGATGTGTGTGAGAGAGAGCGAGAGAGAGAGAGAGAGAGAGAGAGAGAGAGAGAGAGAGAGAGAGAGAGAGAGAGAGAGAGAGAGACATATGAAGGATATATTTGAGTCCTTCATGAAGTGTTATTGTAGTCTGATGGGAATAAATACTTAAGCCTGATCAATAACACTGATCCTGCATGTCAGACAGCGTGGTGACGTGGATGATGGTGAGACACATACACAATTAGAAAGGCTGCGGTGCTAGAAACCAGGTGAACGCATATGAGGAAGGAAAGGTCCTGTGTGTGTAAAGCTGAGGCCACTAGCGGTGAGCTTGCTGATTGCAACCAAATGAAAGCCCCCTCACCCCTCCCCTTTCAACTACTACGGTGGCCTGTGCTGGCCAGTATTGTGTAAGGTGTCAACATCACGTTGGAAGCATAGACTGTATATATATATGGACAAACCCTACGTGACGTCACCCATAGACATTCTTAACAGCGGAGATTAAGCCTAAAATTGAGCTTCTGGGCGTCGCCATCTTGGACATTTCAGTCTGTGTTTGAAGCCCGCCTACCTCCGGCCAGACCAATCAAAGCCTCGAATCCGTGAAGGTCATGCCGTGATGACAGATGACAGCTGCCAATCAAGTTGACCACTCCCTTAATTATTCATAAAATAAATCCTTCTCTGTGCATTAAAATAATGGATTCTAAAAAAATTCACCCCCCTCACAGTTGTCGTGGACTCGAACACTACTGAAAGACACTAAAACCGTTTTTTGAACCAGGCTGTAAACATGTTTATTTTGGCTGTAAAGTTGGACATTTTAACATGGGTGTCTATGGGAGTCGACTCCTTTCTGCAGCCAGCCTCAAGCGGCCAGTCGAGGAACTGCAAGTTTTTGCACTTCCGCATGGGCTTCATTTTTCAGCATGGAATGTTGCAGCTTGGTTGGAAGTAGATACTTCCAACATGAGGCATCTACAACAGTATTGAGTAGCCAAGCTTGAAGTGATGAAGTTCTTTGCTGTATGCATTGCATTGTAATGCTATTTAGTCTGTGAATGTAAAACTAGAGGTCATAGGTTAAGGTAAAGCTAAAGGTCCTTTCACATTGAACACGGGTGCAGTTTGCATTTTTTCACAACGTCAATAAGATAATGACAAATCATGGAGCTGAATGAGACTGTATACATACCCCACGATTTCTGTTTTGTGAAAAAGGGATGTTCATTTTAATTGCACCATGGTCAGGTTTTTTTTACAGCTTTTCAGCCAGTGAATAAATCTAAACGCCATAGTCTGTCATAGTCTCTGTTGTAGTTGCCATAGTCTGTCATAGTCTCTGTTGTAGTCGCCATAGTCTGTCATAGTCTCTGTTGTAGTCACCATAGACAACATACAAACATGTTGTAGGACACGGCGGGGGAATCTGCCATTATGTTTTCCAAACACAGTCCACTTATTGCATCCATAGTGGGAAGCTACATCCATAGACCTATAATTATCGCTAATAATAATTAACTGCTATACTGCTATTGAGATGAGTCAATATGCATAGCATATTGACTCATCTCAATAGCGGTTGGCGCTGCAAAAACCAATGTTCACTTGCACTGTAAACATGTGAACGCAGATTGCTTTTGATAACATGATGGTAGGCATGGTTTCCTTTTTGCTGACCAGCCTTCTGCGAAAAAGAGTGAGAGCCTACTTTTAGTTATCGAACATGTAAAACAACCTCAAAAACTAACATTTCCAAAACACCGATGTACTAAATAATGCACATCACTCATCATAATCCTCCCTCATCTGCCGACTGCCATTCGCTGCACTGTTTTACTGCCTGTGCAGCGGTCGATGCTGATGTCCTCGTCCTAGAGGTGGAAGCTTCTGGAACACTTGTACTATTTCGCCGTGGTGTGTGTGAGGATGTGTGTGGTGCTCCTGATTCTGATGTCCGTGTCTGAGAGGGTGAATCTTCTGGGATACATAGTATAACACCAGGGTGTGTGGTGCATTTCATAGACACCAGGCTCATTATAACGCTCCTACACAACGACAGCACTAAAATAACAAATCGCAAATGGGTCGTAGACATGGCGAGAACACGCCCCACGCCTTCCTACAATTCTTAGCCCAAAACTTACACCATGCTCTCTCTAGCGCTGTTTGTCCGTTCTGGGCTACTGTAGAACCATAGCGGTGCAACATGGCGGCCTCTATGGAAGAGGACCCGCTCCCCATGTAGATAAAGGTAAAGAGCTCAAACTCAGCTAACGGTAACAGAATGATTCTGGGATTTCCATGCTCGTATCCTAATCAAAACATACTCATGAATGTTACATCCCATTTCTGCCAAGGCAGTTCTGCTAGACGCCACTAAATACTACAGACTTTAGTACCTTTAGAGAATAAACAGAACCAAACCTCGTCCGCCACCACAATCTTTTGTGCATGCAGTTGCACTAGCGCGCACACACACAAAGATACCTTCTGAGGCACAAACGGTTACACCACAACAATAACGTTCAAAGACAATCTTTCACGTTCCTTCACAATCCGCAAAAATAAGGCTTTTGCTATGGAGAGGCTCAGCTTTCTAGAACAGACGGTACCTACTACACATAAACACTGGAAACAAAGCTGTACCTTTAACACCCCTTCAAGCATCAAGCAGTGGGGTTTGCATATGCATGCTTACTAAGTGCGCACACACACAAATCAACAATGTTTGGACAAACATCTGAGCATCAGATCATCTTTGGGTTTCAGCCTGTGTGTGTGTGTGTGTGTGTGTGTGTGTGTGTGTGTGTGTGTGTGTGTGTGCGTGCGTGCGTGCGTGCGTGCGTGCGTGTGTGTGTGTCTGCGTGCATGTGTGTGTGTGTGTGTGTTTGTGCGTGCGTGCCTGCGCGTGTGAGTGTACCTCCAGTCCATCATTGGGGCTGTGCGGCGAGGGGGAGGATGCGACCGGGGAAGAGGAGGACGAGGAGGATGAAGGAGAGGACGCAGAAGCGGCCGTCCCTCCCGGTCGGACCTCCACCAGTTTCTTCAACTTCAGGTCAACCTGCTTACTGTTCACTGGGAGGAGAGAGAGAGAGTTAGTGTCGCCCGAGAGAGAGAGAGAGAGAGAGAGAGACAGAGAGAGAGAGAGAGAGAGGGAGACATGAACACACCATTACACCTGTACTGTAATGATACATCAATATTCATAAAAATATTGAACGTCTAATTCTCAAAAGTCCACTCCACGCATTTCGCTTCCCCGCCAATACCACAATAACGAGAGAGGAAACCCCCAATATCTGCCCCCCCCCCCACCACCCCTCACCCCACCCCGATACCCTGTGACCTTTATTATTAGTCTGCTCAACAGTTTGTCCTTTCATTCATTTGTTATCATTTAATGACTTCATGAGTCTCTCTCTACACACCCACCAGATGTTGGCTTTTAGCAGTTGCCAGGACAACTGCGAGAGGTTGAAATTACCAAAATAACCTAAACAACAGCAAAAAGTCTTAAAAGCTTGAAGAAATGTCTCTCTCAATTCAAATGAATTGCATTTGCTTCGTTGGCCTGAACCACTCTTGCCAAAATAAGTACACTAATGCCAAATGTCTCCCTCTCTCTACTCCATGTGATATATGCATATATGTAAAGACAGCTGTAGAGGTAATTGAAAACAGGGACTGAAATGTTGCTCTGCACACATGGCACATATATTGCCGCCTCAAATCCAGGGAGAGACTTTTCTTTGCTTATCTCACATCAGCAGAAAACAAACACGTTAAAAGAAAACAAACAGAGTAATTAGTGTACCTCAAAAGAGGAGCGAATGCTGTTCTGGAGATAGCGTTTTATTTCTTCAAATTCTTTTGTCGAGGGAAAACTTTATTGAAATTATTTTTAATTACTATTCATAAGAAAAGTTTTTTTTTTTTCAGATGAGAAAATTACATTTAAAAAAATGAAAGAATATGTATATTGTGACGCGCCACTCATCCCCCGGAGGCCTGATTAGTCCTGACCCCACAGTGACTCTGACCAATCGGACACAAATTGTCAGGGGTCAAGGGGAAAAAAAAAGAAAAAGAAAAAAAAAAAGAGTATGAAAAGAAAGTGAGAGAAAGAAAAACGATAACAACAATAACAGCAGAGACAGAATGCAAAGAAGAATTCTGTAGAGAGACCGCTACAGAAACAGACAATCATGCAGAGCAATTTGCCTTATTCACTGGATTGCAATCTTGAATTCGAAGTGAAGCTGTGGCAGGATTTCTGTCCATTCTGGAAGGCGACGGTAGCCTTTTCTCGCGGTTACTTTATCGAAACACACCGTCGCTACCATCGCATGTTGTACAGCCTGCCGCCTCGCTAACAAACGTGCGAAACGATATCGTTACCGAACACAATCCGACGAAGCCTTTTTCGAATTCAAAGATGGCCACCGGGGTGAATGAGGCGAATGCAACCGTGCATCAACATGCAGCCCCGTGAGGCCAGGGCCAGCTGCTGACCTTTACCCAGGGATGTTAGCTCAGAGCTCGGGTTAGTGAGCCCCGGGTGGCCCTGGCTGCTAGCAGGGGTCGTCAGCGGGGCTTTGGTGAGCGCTGGGTTAGTATTAAGCTTGAACGCTGATGCGGCAACACAGTCATCATCAGCATCATCATCATCATCGGAAGCATCAGCGTGGAGCTGCTGTGGTCCACCCGCCATCTCTTCCTCCTCACCGCTCTGCCCTCCACCATCATCATCATCACCACCACCACCACCACCACCACCAACACCACCACCACCACCTGTGACATCATCCACCACATCTGCAAGAAGGTTGGAGGGGGGGGAAGCAGCGATGGGAAGCAAAGGACGCAGGAGACGAAGGAGGTGGGTTAACAAAACATAGGAGACGAGGAAGGAAAGAAGGAAGGAAGGAAGGAGAATATTGTTATCATGGTAAGTAAACCGTTAGTATGTTAACATCAAACGTTACCTCTGACAAACCAAAACCAGCGCACACACGTGGAGCAGAGAAGGACATACAGACACACAGGTTGAGAGCCAGACAGTGGAAAACGGCTGGTGTGGATTGGGTACCAGTAAGAGATGGACCTCTGGAGCAACGTCGTTCATCAGGATTGTTGGGAAAACACATCTTCCCCAACTGGTTAATAAGGTAGTGTAAACATTCTGTGTGTGCGGTTGTGTGTCTACAGTATTGGATTGACAAATATTGATTAGTATTGATTTGTATTTGTACATGTGTGTGTGTGTGTGTGCGTGTCTGTTCTTGATATATCAGGTCAATCTAAGTGTAGTCCCTGTCTTCTTATTGAATGCATTTTGCTGTTGCCTCTCAAATCAAAGATAAAATCCCAAAGCTAACACCAACGTACAAGAAATGGAAATAAAAAGGAAATCGTGTAAAAAACATATTGCTTTAAGCCTTTAAAGTGAGTCAGTCTGAAGAAACAATGCTGCTACATACTAGAACAAACTAAAGTCCAACAACAATGAGAAAGAACTATAACTTTTCTCACTGTAGAGCCTTTCTCACTATCATTTGACCTTTTCTCACTCCAACTATAACTGGACCACTAGACCTTTTCTCATGATCACTCTTTATAACTAGTACTTTGTCACAATCACTCGGCCTTTTCTTACTATAAATAGAACCTTTTCTCACTATAAATAGAACCTTTCTCACTATAACTCTTTATAACTACACCTTTACTTATATAAACCTTTATATCTAGACCTGTTCTCACTACCACTAGAAATTTTCTCATTATAAGTAGAACTTTTCTTGTTATATCGAGATAAAGTTCTCGTTTTAGGATTAGATCTGATCATTAGACATCCTAAGTTCCATTCATACATCTGAGGACACTGTTTTTTTCTGCCTGCTGTTGTGCAGCTTGCACACAGTTCAAGTTATTGTTTCATTGTGGGCTTGTATTCTCAAAGTCATGATCTGTCATGACACAGAGAGGACTGGTGCATACAGATGGAGAAGGACTGGTTCTCGCCCCATATGGTGGGCCGCAGCATAGATTGTGTAGGTTTGCAGTAAACCTTCCAATAAGTGGCTGACTGCATTTTCCTTTACTGTCAGGCACTTGGCTGGGATGGTCTAGGATGCTTCAGAGGACCCTAAGGGCTACA
>JAXIVH010000004.1:4302514-4305014 GCA_036785325.1 Urophycis tenuis
AACCACAGGTACACTCAGACCTGCTCCTCAACCGCGATCACAGCACCACACGGTACAACCAGAGACTTGTTGGTTCGGTTCTGCACAGTTTAGCACTGTGAGGACGGAGGACTGTGACGACCTTGTATGGCACACAGACAGCGAGGAAGAGGAAACAAGGGTGTGCTCTCTCTCTCCTCTCCTCTCTCTCTCTCATCCTCTCTCTCTCTCTCTCTCTCTCCTCTCTCTCTCTCTCTCTCTCTCTCTCTCTCTCTCTCTCTCTCTCTCTCTCTCTCTCTCTCTCTCTCTCTCTCTCTCTCTCTCCTCTCTCTCTCCTCTCTCTCTGTCTCTCTCTCTCTGTCTCTCTCTCTCTAACAGTGGGTCCTGGTGTCTGGGTGCGCTCAGCCTCCACCACTCGGTGGTCTGTGTGAGTTCTGTGTGTGTCTGGTTGTAAGAGGGGGTTGTAGGAGAGACTGTCCTGAAGCCCGTGACTGAGCGGTGTCTGGCTGCGTGGAAATACTCCCAGAACCTCCAGACTCCTCAGACGTGTCACCTTGACGGCGGTGCTGCCTTCGCTCTGTGCGGTCTGCTCATACCTCCAATGCAGCGCAGCGTGAGTCGTGCAGTGCTTGCACCACAAAGCCCCCGTGCATATCAGTGTTGCTCTGCTGTGTGTTCACCAGTTCACCAGGACATGTGATTCCTGCTGGGTCTGAACATTACCATTGACCAGCAGCAATGCACGAGTCAAAAGTTGAAAAGTTGTATAAATTCTTAACTTCTGTGCCTAGTAAAAGAAAATACCCTAAAATATATCATGGTGATCTTCATTTCAGGTTTTTGGAAACCCGTGAGTATTTTCTTCTACATGCTCCTTTATACACATTACAACACAGCACACTCAGGGTAAGAGTAGCCACTTGTTGTGATGAATTGTAGGTGTTTATCGCAGCATAATAGGATTGGCTAAAGTGGAAAACACATCTGACTGGTTCAAGTGTCAAAGTGTCACAATTCAGTCAAGTGTCCCTCTTGCAGAAAATTACATTCACACAAATGAAAACATCTTGAATGAACCGAAAATAAATGTCTACATGCAAATCAAAAGTATTTGGAAACCTCAAATCAAACAGGCCCAAGACATATTGTGTGTGAGTAATGGCTCATGTGAACAGCCTGCTGGATGGTCTTTGGTTCACCACCATGGTTGGCTTCCCTAGTCCCAGAGAGCCAGTCTATCGCCCGTGAGGCTGCGGGTGTCATGACTGGTCAAGTCAACAGGTGAAGAGGACTGTCAGGCGTCTATCCTGCCTGCATAAACGTGCCTTACGTGCACAAACACAGAAGAGGAAGACGTGTGTGCTAATCCAGCAAATGTGCACTGACACTATCTCACTGCGCTACAAAGAGAAAAACACGCTATGCTGTTTAAAAAAATATATGTCGATTTCATTAATAAACGCCTGCCTTGAAATATTTAATAGGTTGACCCAGTTGTTCTTCAACAGCAGATACAAACACTGCCTTGCATTGGACGACCTGGCTATTAAGACCTGGTATCTTACAAACCGGGGGATACATGTGGTTCCTGCGATCATCAGAGATGTCAATGCCAGGATAAGGATTTCTATCAGTCAGCATATGGATAATCTTAAAAGCTAGTGCCCTCCGCACAACACTGTATTCATAAAAACACCCATTCGATCGATCTATGGATCTCCTTTACACAAAGAGCAGGAAGGGAAGATAAATAATCATATGTGAGGATTGGAGAGGGACAATAATATCTTGAGACTTATGAGAGGAACTAGCTGGTGAGAACATTTGAATATATCATCCATCAGGACAGCATTGTGGACACTCAGGAGGTTCAGATGGGGAAGGTGTCTGCGTGTCCGTTTGCGCGCGCATGTGTGTACATGCATGCATGCATGCATGCATGCATGTGTGTGTGTATGCATGCGATTGGTGAAGCAAAGAAAAATGGTGGAAAATATAAAACGATGTTCAAGAGTAGATGAGAGGGATAGAGCAAGATAGAGAGCGAGGGAGAGGGAGAGGGACAGCGAGACAGAGACACAAAGAGAGCGAGGGAGACACAGAGAGAGAGAGAGAGAGAGAGAGAGAGAGAGAGAGAGAGAGAGAGCGAGAGAGGAGAGAGAGAAAGTGTGGTCAGCTTATCGCCTGGGCCCAGACAGAATGTGCGGATCAATGAGCGTGCGAGGCCCACAGCGATCAATGCATTTGATAAGGAATTAAAGAGCAGCCAGTGTACAGGGCTATCAAAGCACCTGGCAGGGCATCATTAAGATTCCATGGGTGCGTGCGCATGATAGCCCCGCGTCCGTGTGCAGCGGTGGTGTGTCCGCTCTCTCGGCTGCTGTGTGTGTCTGTCTGTGTGTGTCTTTGTGTCTGTGTGTGTGTGTGTGTGTGTGTGTGTCTGTGTGTACATGTGCACACACGCATGTTTCAGTGCAAGCTACTCTGCGGGAGAGATGTGTGTATAGATCATGTGACGATC
>JAXIVH010000004.1:4309543-4319543 GCA_036785325.1 Urophycis tenuis
TCCAATCCAGAGCAGACTAGTCCAATAACCTGCAACACGCAAATCGCTCGCATTTCTGTTTCAAATGGCGTCCCCATGTTTGGACGGGACCACCCCGCCCCCCCCGAGCGGGGGAGCCGGGGCGGGTGGCAGGGGGAGCGGGGGTAGCGGGGGGAGCGGGGATGTTATCCATTAGTTAAGCTAGCCTTTGAGGCGGCCTAACAGAGATACAAGCGGAGCGGCTTTAAGTGGCGGGCTCTGTCTCACTCTCCGGGGCGCCGCGCTCCGGTGAAGACGTAACCGGGCATCAGGCCGCCGTGGCGCCGCCGAGCCAGCGGTGGCGTGGGGGGGAGGGGGAGGGAGGGGGGGACGGCAGCGCCCCCCCCCCCCCCCCCCCCCCCCCCCGCCCGCCGGCGGCTCCAGCTCGCTACTTCCAGGGCTTCAAAGCGGCGTGTCAGAGTGTCAGATTTGAGGAGGTGCTGAATCTCATACTCTTTAAAACTTGTAATCCGCTCAAGGGGCCTACGGCAACGCACACACATACACACACACAAAAAAGAAAGAAAAGAAAGAGAATAGGCCCTGTCCTAAACACACACGCAAGCACTGACACACACACACACACACTGCACGGGGACACACTGTAATGGTGGGATATTCGTGTGACCGCATTCACAGACACTGCACTGTTGTCCATGAAACGCGCGCCATGCATTGTGGCGTTCGTCTACGAGTCGAACCCGAACCCGTTTTGGACGCAGCCGTACACATCAAACTGTGACATCCACACACACACACACACACACACCACGGTGGACGCATTGCTATTGGTCGCAAAAAAAAAAATCACATCACCTGAATTTAGGCAGAGCAGAATGTTCACAAACTGGTTGGGACTGGCAAAAACACTGCATTTTAGAGCTGTTTTTTTCTCGGAGTGACACGATTATTTAATGATGTGACAAAATGTACAACGCTAAAGATCCCGGGAGACATACTCATGTGCTTAGAATAACAAAATAAAACACCCACATTGTTGGGTTCGCTGGCACTTTTATACAAAGAAACTTGTATGTGCAATATATATGTATATATATATGTATATATAACTTGTATATGAAGTGCGCGGTGGGCACCCTCCGTCTGTCCTCGTCGGTATTCCCAGCCATTCACCATTATTTCATTTGCGTAATCAACGTCAAATTATAACAGGCGAACACCTGGCTTTTACCGAAACCGTGAAATTATGTGTCAGGTTTCAAACAGCTCGAGAGTTGTGTCAGCGAACGGGGGGGGGGGGGGTTAATCAAAAGTGAAATTATGCAAATGGTGATGTGGAGAGGATGGAACAAATGGGGGGGGGGGGGGGGGGGGGGGGGGGGGGGGGGGGCATGGGAAGGAACCTGGCTGGGCGGGGAGCCCATAATGCAGCATGGGAAATAATACACACCAACAAACACAGGAAGTACAGTGAAACCTCCGCAATCAAACACTTCTGAAGTCAAACGATTCGCTTCTCAAACAAAAACATTTGTTCCAGAACACATTTTGAAACTCGTACGCTTTGGTGACGTGGGAAAGCTGAGCTGAGCGTCAGAATGGAGGGAATTCACACTCCAACGGTCTTTGTTCTGTGCGTCGTGACTTAAGTGTTTCATCAAGACTAATAATACATTTAGAAATGCGCAATTCACTTTCCAACTTTGTTAGACTTAGAACTAGGCTGACATCTATAGTCTTTAAGATCGATAAAAGATGTATAGATCACACACTGCAGGTCTTTATTCAGTCATGAAATGGATGTGTTAAACAAAGTCATCCATTACAGTTGGTTATGGGTGATGCAGTATTATTATACAGTATTATTTATTTCACTCTGTCCAATTGCCGTTCACAGCTAGTATTTTGTTTATAGCTTAACAGTGGGTAGCCTGATGCAAGCTTCAGGCAAATTGCATATTGCATATTAAGCAAAACCTCCTCATGGTATGATAACCTAAATGGAAACATTTGGCGATGTCTTATTATTTTGTGAAATCGAAAAATTTACTAGTTTCAAGTCAGACTATATTCATAGATAATTTAAATGAGAAAAAAAAGAATAATTCCCTTCGTCTTTCATGTGATGTGAGAATAGGAGTGTGTGATGTAAATATATTCAGAGGTGTGTATGTGCTCATGTGGTTGGGATTGGGGCTAGGATTGGGGAGGCAGTTTTATGTCCCAACTCAGAGTCAGCCTGCGGTCCAAAACAGAGGCACTGTTGGCTGCCTCTCTATGAGATGCAATGCGGTAAAAAAAAAAAAAAAAAAAAAAAGGATCTTCCTTTTCCAGGCATGCTTCGCTTCCAGGATCCATTCTGCTCCGTCAGTGGATCCAAAGGCAGAGAGGTGGAAATGAACAAAACAAAAAAGGAAAAGGGGAAATGGACAATATAACAGTTTGGAGAAAAGCATGCCAGCCATCTTGGTTGCCACCTACGACAGCCCCCCTGCCCGCACTGCCTGCCTGCCTGGCTGTTGGCTGTTTGCTCTGCTAACATTTAACACTGGGGCATTATGTGTTGTAAGCACTAGCTTTAGCTTGTCGCGGGGGCGACCGTAGGCGTTACCCAAAATCACGCCTCTGCACATTAGCTTTGGCTGAGAACAAAGAGGGGCTGGCGGGGAGGTGACGAGGAAGGGGTGGCCACATGGAGGACCCAGAGCATAAGCACAAAAAATACTGAGGCCATATGGAAACTGAGAGCATGTGTGACACGTTCATTTTAACATCCCACAGAATAAGATGGTGACCCTTCTACCTTCATTCCCCTCGTCCGATTCCCTTTGTCGCAGAGTGTTTATTTTAAACCTGAACTGAAGTTATTTTTAGGCACTTCCTGGTACCCGTTTACTAACCATGAGTACGGCAGACGTTAGGGTAAATATGACAGTTGGAGGGGCTGTTTCAGTACAACGGGTGAGCCGTGAAACCAGGAACGTAACAACAGAGATCTCCTCCATAATCCGTATCTCTCTAAGAATCCAGAAAAACCCAAACAACCTTTTTGTTTCGATTCGCAACCTCCTCGCTGCGTCCAAGAAAAAGGAGCAAGGACAAAACGAAGGTGGAGGAGAGAGAAAAAAATAAAAATAAAGGCGACGAGGGGAGATGGGGCTCTGGTGAATCTATCTGGCATTAATCTCCTTTTAACAGCCTCTTCAACAAACAAATTAGAGGTGCGTAGGGTTCACCGATCAAGCTTGGCTGAATAACGGCAACAGTGGCAATTATCAATTAATCTCAGCCAAGGATGGGGGAGGGGGGGGGGAACTCATTAAGGAAACCACTTCAAGAATTAGCGACCACAGGTAAAGAGGCTGACTGAGTCCATGTCTGTGTGCGTGTGTGTGTTGGTTGTATGTATGTGTGTGTGTGTGTGTGCGCGTGCGTGTGCAGGTCCCTGCCATTGTCCGGCGTGGCGTGGGGCTACTCAGTGATCATAGGGGTGATAGCGCAGCCAATTATAATGAACATAATTACAAAGTCACCCCTGTGACGACGGCGCTGATCGGAATACGCATGCATCAAACACTCCCGCTAAGGCGCGCATGAGGGGAGTGTGTTGGCTCATACATACAAGTGCACAGGAGAGGGCTGGTGTGCCCCTGTGCTCTTCTGGGTGTCCTTCATTCGCCTTTCAGGTGGATTACTATTTGTTTCTGTATGGTGGCATTCGCATCGCTCCGTGTGACCACGTTATTTATTTTTAAAGGACGCTCTCTTGGGTATGTTTCCGAGACAATAGGGAGAAGATCTGGATGCATGCTGGGATGGGGGTTGAAGATGGGTGCAGTAGTGTAGACTGTGCAGTATGAATATGTTGTCCAAAGCGTTCTCAATCGCCCCAAAATCTGCAGGTTGTGAACAGATCTTCAGGCTCCTTGTGTCTTCACATTTATCCATGCAATGTGATCTGGTCCAATCCAAAGGGACCAAATTCAATGTGAGACAATACAATATCACAATCTTATGAGGTCTGATCTGTGGCTGTTTTATTACACAAACATCAGCAACATACAACAGCTGGAAATACTATGATGGTGTCAGCAGCCCTTTACTATCCCTTTAAAATGACCTGTTGGTTTATCTTCCTTTTCAATTGAGCTTTGCTTTTCTGCATTTCCCTTTGAATGTATTTAAATAAATAGTTTGGGTTTGATTTGTAAAAGAAAACTCTTTTTTATTTTTTTTTTATGGACCGCCCTATTCTTTCAAGTTTTGCAATGCCCAACCAGCTTTGAGTGCAGCTAAGCCACTGTTAAGGGTTGAACACAGCATTGATTGTGGGGCGATTGATCTTACTGCAGCCAAAGTGTGCTGTGGTGGTGGTTGGAAGGGCACACCTGCATAGTGTAGCCAGGGATAGACAGGGCATGCTAGGGGGAGATGGGTGAAGTTGGGGGGGTGGGGGGGTACGGGTACAGGAGCTGGAAAAAAAAGAAGAGGCAATTAAAGCCTTATCTTTTCACCACTTATGCTCTCTTACCGAAACATATACTCCCCCCCCCCCCCCCCCCCCCTCTCTCTCTCTCTCTCCTCCCTCTCTCAAATACGCACACACCTTATTCAAACATACAGCCATGCAGACTAATTGAGTACAATGCACTCAGAAAACGAGCACATCCGTGTTTTGTTTTGTTTTGAGTCTTTTCCCCCCTCCCTGCAAGCCCCTGGATTAGTTCAATTAAACCCGGGCCACTCAGGGCTGAGAGCGGCTGGGTGTGGTATGACTCAGTGACTCCGGACCCCCCGCGTTCGGGGGGTCCGGGAGCCAGGGGGTCCCGGAGTGCACGGCGGGTGAATGAGGAGAGACCTCGAGTGGGACTGGGATACCCCCTTATCCAAAATCCCCTTTAGTTTGAAAATAAGAGCTCTGGGGAAGATTAAGAGCATCGCGAGATAAGGTTACCCCCACTTCCCCACCAGAGAACGAACACACACACACACACACACACACGTTGTGTGTGTGACGACGCCAGAACGAACCGGGGCAGGTCCATGAATCAAAGAAAATGCCGATGACCAACGGGGTCCCAGAAGGAAGGTAATACACCTCAAAATGTGAATATTGAAAATGTCTTCATTTTGTGCGTGACAAGGCTCAATGCAGCCCACTATCACAGATGTTGCTACATACCGTACGCAGACATTTTTGTTTTGTGTGCGCTCACACACAAATGAACGCTGACCATCCAAGGGAAGCAGGCCCGTACACACGTGTGTGCGGGGCAACACACACATGCAGCCACACCAACAGGGGCCTTTTTGGGTCTTCCATACAAGCCCTGTTAGCCCGCCACTGGGCCTCTCATAGAACACATCAATCATGGAGGGATTAGCCCAGTCCTCCTGCAAGCTCCTCTCCACACACACACACAGTCACTCACTCACTCACACACACACACACACACACACACACACACACACACACACACACACACACACACACACACACACACACACACACACACACACACACACACACACACACACACACACACACACACACACACACACACACTCTCTCTCTCTCTCTCTGCTTTAATTTTGATTTTACTCCATCTCTTTTCCGTTAGGTTTAACTCTTCCTCTCTCTCTCTCTCTCTCTCTCTCTCTCTCTCTCTGTCTCTCTTCCTCTCTCTTTCTTCCTCTCTCTCTCTCTCTCTCTTCCTCTCTCTCAGCTTGTGAGGTAATCCTTGGCAGATAGAACTAAAGAGGACTTGCTAAAGGACAGATTACAAGCATTGCCTCGCGGAAGACCTTCCTTACACCGACTAAGATGTGCGCATTGGGACTAAGATGCTTTGTGCTCTTCTGCTTAACCGATGAACTCAAAACGCTCGCTGTACAATACTAAACAAGAGCCACATTACCAAAGCAGGATCAAAGTGTGTGTGTGTGTGTGTGTGTATATATCTCCCTCCCACTCCCGCACACTAACAGCAAACACAGCCGTGTAAGCCTCACAGACAACTATCCTCCACACACATAGGCCTGGTCTGGGGCATCATGGTGGCTGACATGCTGCCATCACAGTACAGGGAGATTCCATACTGAGAGGCTATAAACATGATGAGGCTGACGTGACCATTTTCCTGTGCACAATTACGTGAAACAGCACTCACTACATGCTGTTTCCAAAAAACAACACTACAATTGAAATCAATTCATAAACTTAATACCAATGTGTTCTCAGAAGCACTGTGGTATTTGATTTCTTCGGCTTCACCTCAATTGACTCTGTTAATTCTCAAATGCGGCAGCATCCTTTTTTTCTGTATAACCGAGGAGGATTTGGTGCTCAGGAACAACAACAGGTGGATGAGTTACACGCCGATTGAGGACGCAGGCCGGGGCTGTTCTTAGGTACCAGATACCACTCCCTGCTCCCTGGCCTGCTGAAAGCAATGCCCCGCAGCAAGGCAGGGGGAACAGGGACCCCCAGTGAGTGTGTGTGGTGTGGTGGTGGTGGGGGGGGGGGGGACACACACTGACTGCTTGGTCCTGCTTGGTAGCAGGAACTGGTTCTCCTCTCTCCAAGAGATCCAATGACAAGCCACTCACAGCGAGTAAGCAAAGAGGGGTTGTGTTTGGGAGGAGGGGGGCGCAGGGCAATTGGGTTAACGAGAAACAGGGGGCTGTTGAGAGCTACTGACTTAAACCAACCCGACTCCCCCGCAGGATTATTCTCCTAATATTTACATAGCTTTATAGAAGGGAGGGAGGAGGGGGTTTCAACGCTGTAGTATTGAGGTTAGTGGGTAAATAACCCGTTTCCCTTTGCGATGCGAGTCCCAGGTTTCAGATGAAGCATGGCTACCGGTCGGTATGAGGTTCTGGCATTTATCAATTAGATCCACACCGAGAAGGTCTTTAACGGTCTCCACAGCGTTTCACTTGTTTCAGGAATAGGTCTCACTTGAGCAGTCTTGTGATAACATTCTAATGACTTTGCGCAGCCACCTGTGATTAAACATTTACATCGCGGCACTGTTGATCAAACACAATAAACACCGCGGTCGAAATGCGGTCATTTAGCATCACCTTCATCTCAACGGTGCACAAATGGTGAAAAATGAAACATTGACCACTTCACGATTAGTTATGTTACAATTCATCACAGGAGTAATGCTGCCACATGCACACTGCAGATAAATGCGTGATGTGCAACGAGAGGAAGTTTTCTGCTGTCCTTATCAGAGAAGATGGGCTATAAAAAGAATCGAGGGTCGTGGAGAAAGTGATCGGTCAAAAGGTTAAAAAGAAACTCCCTTCCTCCTCTAAAATGGCCCCTTAGTTGTCAACAGCAACCTCTGGGAAACCATCCACCAATAACCCTGGCACAAGTTAATTAACAAATATCACAGTCCTGCGCGAACCCAATTAAATAATGGTTAATTTATTCTAATTTCAATTGGCCGGCGGGTGGGACGGGGGGGCCGGTCAGTGGGAACACAGCGCTGGCCCCTGGCTCTCCTCTGGGCTCCTCCGCGCTCGGAAAAAAAACCCTCCTTTCATTTGAAGCCTTTGATTAACGCACGCAGCGATTAAGGCACCAGGACCCCGATGTGTGTGAGCTGCTGGGTAGTGTGTGTGTGTGTGTGTGTGGTGTGTAAGTGTGTGTGTGTGTGTCTGTGTGTGTGTCTGTGAGTGTGTGTGTGTCTGTGTGTGTGTGTGTGTCTGTGTGTGTGTGTGTGTGTGTGTGTGTGTGTGTGTGTGTGTGTGTGTGTGTGTGTGTGTGTGTGTGTGTGTCTGTGTGTGTGTGTGTGTGTGTCTGTGTGTCTGTGTGTGTATGTGTGTGTGTTTGTGTGTCTGTGTGTGTGTGTGTGTGTGTGTGTGTGTGTGTGTGTGTGTGTGTCTCTGTCTGTGTGTGTTGTGTGTGGGTGTGTGTGTGTGGGTGTGTGGGTGTGTGCGCATGCATTGCACGCGTGTGTTTGTGTGCATGCGGCAGCCTGTGTTTGTGTGCTCGCCAAAAGAGAATATGTACAGAGATGGGAAGTCTCTCTTGGTCGGTGCATGTGCGGAAAAAAAAGGGAGACTTACTCTTTGTCAAAGCTTTTATGTAAATGTAAAGATAATATTGGACTTCTGAAACCTTTCCCACCGTCGAACAAAGGCCAACTCAGAACTTTTTTGCTTCATATGAAAATGAGGCAAATAATTTGTCAAGCGGGAAACGGGATGAAAATCCAAAGATCAGCGCATTTAACTGTGGAGACGAGTGGTTCGGGGACTCGGATGGAGAGAATCGATGGCGAGGGGAGAAAAAGGAGGAGCGCGCGAGCGCTGGAGCGCGGGGCGGGGGTGACACGGGCACGGCGCCGGGCGTGTCGGGGGGGGAGGCTGGGTGGTCATAGTTGGACTGCGTCGGGCCGGCGGATGGCGCCTGGCGGGCTGGCAGGAGCACGCCGCTCTTCATTTAAATTAATCCTGCTGGCGTGGGTTTTTTTTTTTTTTTTTTGTTACGAAAGCCCTTCGACAGAAGTTCAACTTAAACACAAGCCCTGTGTCACTCAGCATCACGGAGATGTGTGGTCCACACACAGATGTGTGGTGGATGTGTCTCTGGTGGGCGGCGGCGGCCGGTCCACAGCGTTTCCACTGCGATGCTCCGCTGACACGCTGGTGTTGATGTCAAACATCAACAACGCATGTGCAATCACCCGCCTTGTGGCAATGATAAAGGATTTGCACACAAATCACACTGTCTTGTTATATCACATTGTCTATTATTCCATCGTAGATGAACACGATCATACTCCAAAATTAGCTCATGTAGGATAGAAAAGGTTTTTCTGGTAGGACGTCCACAGCTGCACACAAATGCGGGGTCCTTTATCGTTCCTACATGGGGGGGTTACATCAGTAGGAGGCAATGGGTGGATTTCCATGGATCCTAAACGTGCAAATGCCCCCAGCTGTGTGAGTGGAAATGCGTGCAGATGCTTTCTGAGATGTTTGGAGGTACCCAAATCAATTTCAGAGAGATACGCTATCGTGCTGTTACACGAGGGGACCGTAGGAAAGCCCGTCTCAACTGCCAACTGTCCAGTGCTAGGAGCGTCGGTTGGAAAAAAAATGTAAATCAAATCTGGTTAATGCATGTGTGTGGAGGAGACAACACTACAACAACATATGTCCAGTGTTGTTCTGATTTCATACGGGCTCCGTGTTTAAGTGGGGAATTTAAATACAGGCCTTCCTAAGATCCATGTTTCAAAGTAGGATAGGTGAAAAAATGTACGTGTCCAATTCCTTGCATTCTCCATTTCTCCTTCCCAGGATAAGACACCACTTAATCTATAACCTATAGCAGCCAACAAAAACTTGGAAGTAACATTCTATATCTACGTGGTAATGTCAGCAGATAATGACATGGATGATGTATACTTTCTTCATCAGCCAAACCATACCATTGTAATGCAACTGATCTCAGATCCAGCAGTCTGATGTTAGAGGTAAACTTCTTGGGACAGACGGCACACATCCTTGGCCAGAAAACGTGGAACTTTCCGGTTTCATTCTGAAGATATTCCACTGAAGAGAAACTCATTTGTGCAAGTGGCTGTATCTTCCAGAGTATGTGTTAAGTGTGACTTTACAGTTGGCAGTCTCGATGGGGTTGTTCGGAAACATTCACTGACAATTTCTCCAAGAACGTCCGGGACAGGATGTCTTAGCTCGTCTTCCCACCGGGAAAAGTTTACCAGTGCTGGCTGAGTTTGTGTTCCCTGTAGCCAATCACACGCTTGGGATTCCTGCCACCAGAAACGACCCATTCACCTAGATTTGAGATCATCGGCTATCATCTTATACATATTATAGACTATTATTATTTATTATTAGTATAGACTGTATATAAAGTGTGTTCGTGAGGCTAAACTGCTAAACTAAATGATTGGTGATAATATAGAAATATAGCGAATACAGCAAGATAACAAGAAAACAGCATTTTATAGATTACCTTTATAGAAAA
>JAXIVH010000004.1:4324543-4337043 GCA_036785325.1 Urophycis tenuis
ATTTAACAAATGCAAGTGCAAACTGGAGTAATAAAAGTGCAGCATGCAGTGCTGAGTGCAACAGAAACTATTTGTTCCTAAATGTGTTGTGTTTTTTTAAACTTCTTGGCAACTAAACGGTGACACAGCTAACAGCGAAAGTGAGGTATTGTGGGTAATGTGGCTGGAAGGGCGGAATGCATTGGTGTGTGTGTGTGTGCGTGCGTGCGTGCTAGCGTGCATGTGTGTGTGTGTGTGTGTGTGTGTGTGTGCGTGCGTGCGTGCGTGCGTGCGTGTGCGTGCGTGTGTGTGTGTGTGTGGAGACAAGGCTAAGGGAAAAGAGAAGGCAGCGCGGGAGGAAGAGAGCGGATGGGAGGACAAGGTGAAAGTATGCGGCAGGAACAACAGCCTCCTTGTTTGTGTTGAGAGAGCTCCGTCGGCCCTCGGAGCCCTCAGGGGTACCAGTAGCCCTTCTAGAGGAGTCGTCTGTTAACACCGGCCGGCCCAGACAGCCTGTACCCTAACAGAGTGCAATTAGTACGCACTGCTCAAAGACACTGTGGAAACACGATGCAGCTTCCCCCCCCCCCTCCCCGTAATATACTGCCTGAGTATTCGGAAACTCTCCGTCCCGTATAAACTACCCCCCCGCACATCAAGCCGAAGTTAGTGTTAAAATCTTAAAACAGGTGCAGTGAATTGTGCCGCATGTTCAGGAACAAATACTGCCAATGAGGTGGTTTGAGATGATGTGTTTACATGAAACACAAAACCACCTGCAATGTAACGCATTTTTCTTGATTAATAAACACCAAAATGTATGAATGTCAAATGCCTCGGAAAGGCACCAATGACGGTTGGGCGAAAAACACAGTGAGTGTTTTTCGTAAGTGACCCCCACAAGTGTAGCCTCTCCATCTGAGACTATCGTGTGTGTGTTCTCTGTGGTTTAGAGTTCAGAACCGTGTTCTGTTTGTTTCTGAGTTCCACCATTCATGTGTTCATGTCATGCTGTGCCACTCTGCTCTGCCCACTCACTCGTCCAGATCTTCGTCCTCGTTGCTGGCCGTGTGGGCGTACAGGTACTTGCTCATGTCCACGGGGCGCACCCCCTTCCTCTGCCGGGGTCTCGGGGGGTCCTGGCCGGCGGGGCCGCCGTCGCCCTCCTCGGGCTCGGGGTCCGGCTCGTCGAAGGGGTTCCCCGAGGGCTGGCGCTGGTCCGGCTCCTCCGCCTCCTCGTCGAAGGGGTTGGAGGACTCGGGGTCGCAGGCGGAGGAGTCCTCGGGCGGCCGGTGTCGGGCCGGGCCGGGCTTCGGGTCCCGGGCCTCTGCTCAGGGGAGACACGGGAGAGAGGAGATCGTTGGTGACAGAGAAAAAAAACGTCAAGGCGTTTATCCAAAGAGATGTTCTGACTCTGCCCCTGAAAAGGAGTTGTGCTGGTCTCTTTAACACGGGGGCCTGGTTTGGCTGTTAGAGATGAAGTGTAGCCAAGAAACGAGAGGAGCGCCTGCCGCTGCAAGGCCTGGGCCGCTGGTATGCCAAGGTGAGGGTTGGGGTGCACCTAACCCTCCTGAGTGAATTGAGCAAACTGAACCATTACAGACCTCGGTAGGCTGGCCGAAACTCACACGACACACACAGCAAACACATGTGCATATATGCATGAATTGTGTGTAGGATGAGGACGCATGAAGCTAACATGTCCCCAGCTCCCAATCTCCGAATGCAGATGCCTCTCAATCAAAAGGTAATCCGACAATAACAACACAGCGAGCTCCTCAGTTGCTCAGACTGACAGGGAAATATTGATCTAGCTGTCTGGAAGACTCTAAAAGCATTGCGTGCATGAACACAGACACACACACACACACACACACACACACACAAATGTTTTGTACAAATTGCTCAAACCAAACAGTATAGCAGGTTAGATCTGACAAACAACATTGCGACTTTTCAAACAAGTAAAGTCGGAAAAACTGTATTAAAGGAGAAGTGTACAAATCCAAAGCCAAACAACAGGTTGATGGTCTGAAGGTCATACCTTCTTCCTCCGGTTCCCCGAACGGGTTGAGGTGGTCGGGGGGCTCCAGGGTCTCCAGATGCTCCAGAGTCTCCAGGGGGTCCTGTGGGTCCTGGGGGTAGTCGTCGGGGTCCTCAAAGGGGTTGCTACTCAGGCCGGGGGGCGTGTCGCGATCCTCCTCATCCAGGAAGTTGAGCTTGCTTATCAGTTCTGCCATCGCGAGTCCAAACCAAAGTGGCAGAGAGCAGAGGAGGGGAAGGGAGCAATGAGAGGAGCATTTGGGTCGGAGCGTCGCGGCTGGCAGTCAATGAAGTGGAACAGAACACTGAAGAGATGTCACAAACAGCTTGACGCGGAATGGAGCGGTCACAATGGCCAGGACAAAAGAAGCGTTGGCACCCATAAAAAACAAAACAGCCATAAAAATGCAAACACAAAAAAAAGGATCTGCACTTGGAAGTGAACCACGTGAATATGGACACGAAATGTCTAATATTGGTGCACATTTGTTGTAGAGACACAGCACCATTGTGTCTTCTCCACCCCTTCACTACAAGGCATTCTGGGTAACCCCCCCCCAAAAAAACAGTACGTGGCCCCCAAGATTACCGTGGGAGGCGACATGGGCTGTGTGAGGTTACTATGGCAATCGTAGCTGGTTCATATCCATCACCATGACTGTGGCCCGGTCACTGGTTGCCAGGGTGGGTGTGATTTAAAAGAATAGTGTGTGTCCATGGGGGACTACACAGTGTTGTTGAGTATGTGTGTGTGACTATGTGTGTGACAGGGTGCGTGTAAGTGTGTGCGTGTGTGTGTGTGTGTGTGTGTGTGTGTGTGTGTGTGTGTGTGTGTGTGTGTGTGTGTGTTTGTGGGCGTGTGTGTGTGTGTGTGTGTGTGTGTGTGTGTGTGTGTTTGTGGGCGTGTGTGTGTGTGTGTGTGTGTGTGTGTGTGTAGGTGTGTGTGTGTGTGTGTGTGTGTGTGTGCGTGCGTGCTTGCGTGCTTGCTTGCGTGCATCTGAGGTTATTATTTCAATGCTAAGTGTTCTGAGAGAGTTTGTGATAAAAGAGTTGTGGTATTTTTCCACAGCTCTCAAGTGACAATAGTTACTCTCCATAACAGGTCACACAGAGTCCACGAGAGTGATCATTCCCTGGTTCACTCTCAACTGCAAGAACGGGAACGTGAGCGAGGGAACAAAAAACAAGCCAACGTAAAAAACGGTGACCTTATCACAAAGCAACACAAAGAGGGCATTAAAAAAAACAACAACAAATGTGTACAGAGCATCACCACAGGAGCCAGTGTTAACCGTAGCAGCCGGCACATGACCACAACACCATCACAACAGACGCCTCTTGACAGAGGGGGAGTGCTGAACACGGACGTGTGAGGATAGAAGAGAGGATGAGATTGCAGTTGTCAGGAGACAACGAGAGGGGGCAAAAGGCAGTGGAAATAAAAAAAAAATGGACAACAATAAATCAATATGAAGGCACAAACAGGATTGTGTAAGAAAAGAGAAAGACACACGAGAGCGAGAAAGAGAGAGAGCGAGAGAGAGATGACATACAGGAGTGCAGGCGAAAGAGGTGAAAGAGTGGAGAGAAGAAGACCTTGAGAGGATGAAGCAGCAGGCTTAGCTGGTGCTCTGCATGCTTGCTTACGGACTGCTTCATCATCAGCATCATCATCTCCGTGTAAGCAGCTGAGGGCATTCAACTGGTTTACTATGTCTGTAAACAACAGGTCCATGATAGGAGGGAGGTAGGTAGGTAGGTAGGTAGGTAGGTAGGAAGGAAGGAGGAAAAGAAGGAAGACACGTTGAGCACAGCAAATCAAACTCCAGTGTTGGGTACACACTAGCACACATGTATGTTGGCAGACATACCATTACGGACATGTAACGGTTGAAGTCAAGACATACATTTGTAGGTTCTGGTTAGTTAGCTTTTTGTTTTAGGGCAGAGTAATCAAAATGCTAGCTGAATAGCACTTGATCAAGCACAGGTATCCGCACACGCATGCAAAGGAGCAAGGTTTAAAAAGTACACCATTTTAGAAATTGTTTTAAAGTGATGGACAGCGTAGATCCACAACTCACTTCTGATAATGTAATAAAGGGTTAGCAAAGTCTGTATTAAAGCTAAGCGAGGGCAGGCAATTTGGAGAAGCCAACCGAAAAAAATCCCACCCCTCCCTTTAGGCCCCTCTCCAAAGACACTCCCTCAAAAAAATGTGACTAGCTCGCTAGCTTTAGCAATAGCTCTGCCTAGCCTTGAGGAAGCACTGTGGTTATGTGCAATGTATGCACGGGCAGAGTGTGAGTAGGGAGCCAGTAAGGTAGGTAGACAGAAGGCATCAAATCATTTCATTTGGGTCAAATTAATTGATTAGAAGGGATTATTACAGGCCTACGACAGCCACGGATGGGTCTTCATATATGTTTTTGTCAGTGCACTTGATTTATTGATTGCTGTTGTGCTGTGTGAAGACAATTAAAAAAAAATAAGACCAAAAAAAATGCTTCTAAAATTGCCTCCCCTAACTTTAAGCATTAGAAAATTATTTTCCATTAAATCCATGGCAGGCGCGGGTACTTGCAGTCCATCGATTTCCCTCTGTGTTTTCCCTCAAGGCTGTACAGCCAAGCGGGTGACCAATTACCAATTACACTGACTTGACCAAGCGTTTACCATAATTACCGTACACTCACATTAGGTGCAGCTGAACGGAGCGACAGAGTTCCTGACTTTGAGGAAGTACAAACTGCAGTGAACAGTGAGGAGGTACGGACCACACCCCTACACTCCGGAGTCCTTCCCCGGAGTGCGTTGGCTGACTTGCAGACGTGCATTAATATACTCTCTTACATTTTCTTAACACAATATCCGGTGGGTGGGTGGGTGGCGGACAGACCCTTCTGTGGTTATGTTATGGCTGTATAGGGTTTTTAGATCCCGCCGTCCATTCCTTTGAAGTCAACGCTGCGGTCGCCGGGTTTGCTTAGCAACAGTGCATAAACACCGCATGAGCACGCGGTCACAGAGACGTTGCTCTGTTAAGTGAGGGCTTACAGAACAAAAAGTTCACAGTTTGACTGTGAATGCTTTGGTGAAATGTCGCATCACAAATGAGCTAAAAGGATCACTTGGGAGCCACAGTGGACATAGATAGATATACTTCGAGCAAATAGGGACATGGTGTGGTTTGGATGCATGGTAAACAGCCACTGTATACACTAAAGGGTACACTAGTGTCGGCTCTCCGTTAGGAAGAGAAGGAGAAACGCACAAAAAGCGCATTCTGAACAGTCGCTCCTCTCCGGCACTAAGGAAGAAGCAGAACGCTGAGTGGGGAAACCAAACACGAGCCTGTTGCACACATTCACCAAGAGAGACCTGGGCACCACCAGGCGCAGGTGACAGTAGACCTGCGGGTAGAAGGTAGAAAGTAGGCTCCCGCGCGCGAGAGAGCCACTACACTCCCCTCCCTGCCCTATGCGTGATGCTGATGAGTGGACACGGTGGCTAGGGTGGGTGACACTGAGGCTAGGGTGGGTGACGTAGTGGCTAGGGTGGGTGACACTGAGGCTAGGGTGGGTGACGTAGTGGCTAGGGTGGGTGACACAGTGGCTAGGGTGGGTGGCACAGTGGCTAGGGTGGGTGACACAGTGGCTAGGGTGGGTGACACAGAGGCTGGGGTGGGTGACGTAGTGGCTAGGGTGGGTGACACAGTGGCTAGGGTGGGTGGCACAGTGGCTAGGGTGGGTGACACAGTGGCTAGGGTGGGTGACACAGTGGCTAGGGTGGGTGACACTGAGGCTAGGGTGGGTGACGTAGTGGCTAGGGTGGGTGACACAGTGGCTAGGGTGGGTGACACAGTGGCTAGGGTGGGTGACACAGTGGCTAGGGTGGGTGACACAGTGGCTGGGGTGCAACCAGGGGGCGGGCAGCGCAACGGCTGGCACCGTCGCGGCTGTGGGTCCAAGCGCTGGATGAGTTCACAGCTGTAAATACCCATGTATCATGTGCTCAGCCCTCCACAGCCAGACCGGGTCCAGCCTGAGAGCGGCCGGTCCGTACCGCCACCGGCGATGGTGTGTACATGTATACGTAGCGGCTCCGGGCGGCGGGAACCAGTTGTTAAGCGGGGCGGGGGGGGGGGGAGGGGCCCGCCTGGTGACGGACCGTCCGGGAGATAAAAGACAGTTGGAACGTACCTGATTGTCCCGTGTGTACTCCCAGAACCCTGTGGTAGCGTTAATGTGCTACAGACACCAAGACAAATCACAATATATATACAGAGATGCGTTCACAATATATACCTACGAGCATCCTGGAGCAACAAAAAGTCCCGTTTTCACCACAAATCACTTAAAGGAGCGGCAGGCGAGATTTAAGAGGAAAAGACTGCAGGCAACAAAAACGCTGTCCCTGCCCTAAAGCCCCCCACACCAAACAATGTCCAGGCGTGCACACCAGGGCAGCTTTGTTGTGCGGAGAAAAAGCAGGCAACCAGAAACTTGACTTTGTGGAGAATTTTCCTGATTGGTAGATACAAAACTGGCCCTGGGTCTTGACACTGTTTGATGACGCCACTCATTGCTGCTATTGAACCCATTGTGTCTGTTTTTTTACTGAAACCTTTACGTCTGTCCGGGCTGCTCTGCACAGATCCCAGAATTTCTCTGGCTAAAATGGGGGTCCACATCCCCTTTAAGAATGACTGCATCTTGTCCATAACTTTTTAAATTAAAACTAAAATTGGAAAGTGGAAATTGAGCAGGCATGTGCAGATAATTTGCGGTCTGTGCTTTAAAAAAAAAAAAGTATGCATCCTTCAACTCCGTGAAGTCAACTTTAGCAGCGGAAAGTTGTTGTTGACCTGTGACGAGTCTTGTAGGTTTATAATGCTTGTATTTGTCAAGTTGCCGGGCAGTGGCAGAATCTTTCTTTCAAACCCTTTAGAATTTCCAGGACATTTCCGGATGTTTTGGGTAAAAAGAAATGGCTGGTGAAAACATGGTGAGGGTTGTGTAGCCATGTCTGACTCATGATAATCACTGGACCTTGGCTGGAAGCCACTTCAACATGATTCAATACAGAGGCTGGTACTTGGAACATTTAAAATATTGGAAATACATTATTAAAAAGATTATAGTGGTTTTGAAAATACATTAGATATACATCTATCTATATGGGGTATCTGTATGCACTACATAGATGACATGGGAAGAAGTCTTGCTCCCTAAACTGGAGACCCTTAGGATTTGGCTTGACAAGTAGTAGTAATAGAATGTAGTAGTAATAGAATGTAGTAGTAATAAATGGCCCGACTGTGTTAAAAACAGTAGCAGAGGAGGCACAACAGACCAGGGCCTTTGTCTTTGAGCATCTCCTGCAAAATCAAATCAAAGTCCCTGGAATATAAATATCAATAACTGCGCACAACTTCACACTACCAGCCACAAAGACAAATGCACAGCTGTGTAAAACGAACCGCATGGGACAATTTAATTTAAACAAGAAATTTGCCTTTGGTCTGGTGATAATTAAGTTGTCTCGAACTAATCGACTGGAGCAGGGGTCAGCACCCGTGGCTCGCGAGCCAATTGTGGCTCTTTGAGCTGGCATTTTTTTACACGATAATTAACAAGTAATAAATACTTATACTGCGTCATTTTGAAGTGAACCTTATAACATAAATTAGTTTGGAAAATAAATGTCAAAATGTAAAATATTCTGATCGATTTTAATCTGCCGACACCAAAAATCTAATTTCATTGGCTAAAGCGCAGGGACACGGGTCGTTGTAAGGTCCAGAAATACACTCCTCCTCCTGGTCAGGTAGCCATTAGCCAGCTAATCGATCTGCTTCGAACCCTTGCGACGCAAAAGATGGCGAAAAGAAAAAAAAAGGTGAGGATTATCGTGCGTTGTAGTCCGCGTGGACGGGGGGGGGGGGGGTTTGCCTTTGTGGAGAGAGCAGGCTCTGCGGTGTGTTTAATATGCAATGATAAAATTGCATCGATGAAACGGTCAAATGTAAAACGGCACTTCGATACGCACCATGCTTCAAGTGCATCCAAATATCCAGCTGGGGACAGCAGGAAAAAGGCTTGCGAAGAGCTACGGCGGAGAATACAAACCGGTCAGCAGCAGCTTCGTGGATGGACCGAGCAAGGTGGAGGGAATTCGGCTAACGTTGCTGGTGCTTTGGCAACAGTCACGAATGGAAAGCCGTTCACAGATGGTGAGTAATGCCAAAACAGTCATGCTTGATGTGGGCAATGAACTGTTTGATGACTTCGCCAATAAAGACAAGATAATAAATGAATAAAAGACTGACTGAAAGACTGTCTGGCTATGTCAGCAAGAACTGTTTACGATTGTACCATGATGGTGGCAAATCAAGTCGAGGAAACGCAAATTAAGGACATAAACGTAGGGACATACTTTTCTTGCGCTTTAGATGAGTCAACAGACGCTAGCCATGTATCTCAGTTTAGTGTAATTGCGAGGTATGCTGCAAGTGACACTGCATGAGGGAAGTGTTGCTGTTTTGCCAATGAAGGGATCAACAAGAGAAGAGGATTTATTTAAGTCTTTCTTGGAGTGCGCTAAAGTAAAAAAATCTAGCGATGGATAATAATATTGTTATGAAGACTAAAGATATGTATTATAAATAGTACTTTTGGTGCTGAGACGGGTTATACCTAAAAATTTATGTCTTACTTACTAAAAAATGCACGCATAAAGTTGCATTTGATTCAGCTAAATATCATATGGCTCCCATGGAAATACATTTCGAAATATGTGGCTTTTATGGCTCTCCCAACCAACAAGGCTACCGACCCCTGGGCTAGAGAAAGGCGTCTCCAATAAATCCACTAATACAGCTGGCTGAGGCCTTATTCAGGTTTCAGGTTTAACTAGGAGCCAGGGGGAGGCCCCACACCCAATGTAAAGCTAGCATGACATAGTCACATAAAGCATTAGCTGCCGTCTCTGCTGCATGTAGGTTAAGCCTGATGCCAGATTCAACTGATAATTACGATATTGATTGAAACCGCGTAGACCTTTACTGGAGGCCGTAAGGGCAATGAGAGTTTGCCACTGGCTATAAATGTTACTTTTGGTTTGAAAGGAAATGAGAAAATAGCTAACAAGTCAAATGTCCACGTCCTTTGGTGTGACAGTTGGGAGTTAGGGCACCTTATTACCTGTGATCTTGGCTGCCTTCTCCTCCTGATTCACCCTGTTCTCCTCTTCCTCATCATTGTCTTCCTCAAAGTCATCCAGGTTGCCGATGTCTGCCTGCTTCATGCTCATCAGGCTGGCTAGGCTCTGCATGTCCTCATCCCTGGACCACACACACACACACACACACACACATAAAGATACACAAACATACATCACATTTTTCCATTTTTTAATGAGGTTTCTGTTCACTCGAACCTGTGCAACAGGCTTACCAAAACTAGCCTATGCACCATGCTGACCAAAACAAGCATACCCACCATGCTTACTACAACTAGCCAATCTACCACGGTAACCAAACCTCTCCCTAACCATTCCACCACACTTACCAAAACTCAGTCTCTCTCTTTCCTGTCCACCATGCGTACCCAAACTCCCTCTATCCTACCCACCATGCTTACCAAAGCTCCCTCTAGTCTATCCTCCGGGGTAAATGGAAGATGGGCTTCACCATGGTAACCATGGTTCCCTCCATGGCCCTCTCTAGTCTGCTCTTTGTGCCTGGTGCTTCCCGCCTCAACCATCTCATTTGACCCGCTCTGATGGAGGTTGTTTGTGTTCGGCTGGCATCATTCCCCGAAGGGTTAACAAGGGTCACGCATCATCAACCCCTGGTCCCAAGCACAACAAAGGCTTCACCATTCACTGTGTGTGTGTGTGTGTGTGTGTGTGTGTGTGTGTGTGTCTGTGAGAGAGGGAGAAACAGTAAATAGCTGCCCTTATCAACAGAAAATATGTTTGAATGAATAACCAACTACAAACAGTGTATAGGAGTGCATGCAGTGTGCAGGCTTCTGTAAATTAAAGCTGACCCTCATCAGTAAATAGGCCTATATAAACATGTAACAAACCAGCATGTGGCAATGTGTGTTTGTAAAGTTAAGTTGAACAAGTAAAAGTGTGCGTGCGTGTCATTTATGATAACAGGGTGGTTTGTGATCTATAGCTGGGATCATGGGTGGGCTTACCAATTACCACAATGATGACAAAGCAAAGCTGTCATACTGCATATGTAAATATAAATGTAAACTATATACTATATAAATACACATATATAAGTTTAACGTATGGAGGTCACCGTATACTACTCGGCATGCATCTAATACAATCTAAACTGTTATTATGACAAATAATGTATTGCCATTGAGAACAGTGTAAACTAAATACAATCACAAAAAAATACGTTAATAAAAATTAAGCTCTACCATCGCCATAACAACATACTCCTCATCACACCGTGTCACGGTGTCAGCGTGTGTGCGTGTGTTTGCGTGTGTGTGGCGACGTGGACCCACGTGGCTTTGCCCTCGCGCAGGAAGATGCAGGAGAGGGAGAACTGCAGCGTGGCCGACACCACCTTCTTGGAGAGGGGCTTGAACTTGAGCTTGACGTCGGTCTGCGTGGGCATGGGGCTGGCGTACTGCTTCATGTTGATGCTGCTGGTGGCCAGGGCTTTCCTGCGCCCCGACGGGGACTCCTGAGAGAAGAGAGAAAAAAAAAAAAAAAACGCAGGCTAATCACCGAATTGTCTTGCGTTAACCACGGCCCAGCGCCCGCCCCGTGTTCCTATTCTACGGAGAGTCGCCGGCGTCCTTCCAGACCGCCGGTATTATATTGACACTGAACCGCGCGGCTCCCTAATGAGCAGTGTTGCACGCCTGTGCCCTCCTGAGGTTCCCTATCACACGGGCTCCACTCAGAGCTGCTGTACCCTGCATCCTCTGCTCCGGCCGGCCCACAGCACGCCGGGTGCTGTCTGAGGAACATGCATAAGACGTAAGACAGGAATTAAAAGTGTGTGTGCGATCATAAATATCAGAGCCGCTAAGGCTATAGTCACCATATTAGACAACAGAGACAAAGGCAGAAAACTTTAAAGGAACAGTCTGATGATTCAACACTTGGAGCCTACCATTGGGTTAGACATTGTTTGTATATTCACCACTTTTTATGCACCTAGCTTGAGGAGCCCTGCAGGTAGTGGGCGGACATGGGGGGGGGGTACCTTTGTCGGGGATTCAAACACCCTCAGCGCTAAACTATCCTATTATAACCTAAACTATGCTGTTATAAACTAAACTATGCTGTTATAAACTTAACTATGCTGTTATAACCTAAATTATGTTGTTACAAACGAAACTATGCGGTTATGACCTAAACTATGGTGTTATAACCCAAACTACGCTTTATAAACTGAACTATGCTGTTATAAACTAAACTATGCTGTTATACACTAAAATATGCTGTTATAACCTAAACTATGCTGTTATAACCTAAACTATGCTGTTATAACCTAAACTATGCTCTTGTAACCTAAACTATGCTGTCCTAACCTAAACTATGCTGTTATAAACTAAACTATGCTCTTATAAACTAAACTATGCTGTTATACACTAAACTATGCTGTTAGAACATAAAATAACTAATGTTACAACATGGAAGCAGTGAGGAATATGCGAGGCTCAGTGTGAAGCTGCCATCGACAGGAGCCGTGCTGGAGCCAGCCGGCTGCATGCAGTGACCCAGCAGGCCGGTGCGAGGGCCAGTCCTCGCCTGCCCCTTGTCCACCAGCCTGAACCTAGTTCTGGTTCTGGGCCCGGGCTGGGGTTTAAAGTGGTCCTTTAAACCCCAGCACCGGCGATTACGTTGACGAGGGTAATCGCCAACCACTGCTTTGGGTTCACGTCTACGGTGAAGCAGTTCTTGGTTCCGGACCAGCAGAGAGTTTGAAATGCACAGAACTGGTTCTGGATCAGGCGGCGGCGGCGGCGGCTCTGAACCGGCCCCTCCATGGCGCCGGTGCAAGAGGAGGCCTCCTTCCTCTACTCTCTCCGTCTCCCTCGCCGTTTCAGCGGGACGCAAGCCGTCGTGTGAGATGTGTGTACTACTCGTTGTCATGACAACTCACCGAAGCACAGCCCGACGCGGCCACTTGACATTTTACATTGACATTTTAGTAACAATAGTTTGATGAAACACACACACACAGACACATACACACGCACACACACGCGCACACACGCACGCACACGCACACACGCGCACACACACACACACACACACACACACACACACACACACACACACACACACACAAACACACACGCACGCACGGGACACACATGTCTTATCACAGTACAGATTACACTGCAGCTATTATACAAAACTAATAGTGCATGTAGCTCCTTTATGAATTTTACTAAATGCATCTAACACTTAAGGGGTGGGTGTCTGGT